>JBBPBP010000004.1:14400845-14421368 GCA_037974735.1 Cicer chorassanicum
TAAGCTAGTTTATGTATTAAGTTTGATTGACTGATATGTTTTAAATATGCTGTTTAATTCATAAACCTCTTAACTGATTTGATTTTTGTTTTATACAGTGCAGTTTAATTTATCAATATAATTCAATTAATTATATATTTTACTCACTCCTAATTATAATAACAGAAAAAACTTAGTAAACAATTTCTGCTCCCATTGAAAAGTTAGCTTCTCATTAGATATTTCAATTAATTTTACACTATAAAAAAATAACTTTCAGTTAAACGATAATACCGAAAATTAATTTTTAATAAAATGCCAAAATATAGGGATGAGCATTTGCCAAATATTTATTGACCAATATCCAACTACACAAATCTGACAGGTTGCTGAGCTAAAACTTGGCCCGTAAAGGAAACAAGATACGACCTCTAAAATTTAAAGCTGACCCAAAATTATAAACCCAAAAAAAATGTCTATGACTTCTTTTGAAAGTTTAAGAGGCGATGGTGAACACTCTTGAAGATAAAATCTTATATTTTTGTATTAGATCAACGTTATTTCTCTTTAAAAATTATTATAGAGTTTTATTTTTTATTCATGTGAGATTTGAGTTTTTTCTTATCCATCTCTTCACACCTAATATTATTACGATTGGTGTGTGTATATAACTGGTGGATGACTCGATCGAGTAGTTCTCACGTTTTTGTCTTTCTTTACTCTTTTGAATTTCAAATTATATTCTTGTATATTTTTTAATGCTTCTTCAAAAGATGATGATGCTATATATATAAGACAGAAAATACTCCCGTTAAAAGCTTTTCTAATGGATGCTTTTCTAGAATCAAAAGTCCTATGTGTCGCCGGGTTGTCAAGTAGTCCCATCACAACAACTAAACGCGATACAATGTTAAGACAATATGGAAGGCTAGAGACATACATAATCTTTTAGGAGCGACTCCTCGTACTCTTAAGTGAAATATTAAATACTATTTGTCTCATAAATACACTTTATCAAATTAGATGTTGTTGTATGACCAGACAATCCATAACATCGTTAATCAGAACATGTAATCATAAGATGTGGTACTCTGAAGAAGATGATTTGATAATCAAATGCATTATATCTTTTTGATACATTGGATATATCTTTATGAAATGTTCATCTCTATTTTTTCTAGTTCATTACTTCAGACATGGTGGTTCATCTTGTCTGTGTTAATTTTATCAAACATAATTATCAAAATGATCACATAGGACTTTATTGGTTTCGTTTGCACACTTGAACGCGAGTTGGAGGACACAATTGCTATTGTAATATCCTTTGTTACCATCAAATTAATTATAGGTCGTTTGTTTCTAAACTAATCTTAGTCTAACAATCTCTTTATTTTTTATTATAACATACACATGTATTGATAAAAAAAATTTCTTATGTAAAGAAAATATTTTAAAGAGAATTTTAGAGGCTCCTCTAAATTGTGGGACAAATATTCTTACTAATATGTATGAACACTTGTGATTGATTTTATTTGGCCTTTTTATTCACTAAGATATCTTCTTTTGGTTTATTAAAATATTGTTCTCAATATTCGTTTCTCCTACTGTCATAAAAAAAATGTGGAAGAAAACACATTAAAGAGAAAAAATTTAGAAGCTAACAACATTTTTACTAATAGTGAGTATGTTAAATTAAAACACGCTGAATTGAAAATAGATTACATCGCGAGCACCATTTAAGGAGAAATATTTTTGTTGGGAAGCCACTAAAAGTCAAGAATCGGGAAAGAAATTAGGATTTTGAAAAATATAGATTGATTAACTTATTTTATACACAGTTTGGCTTCTTAGAAAAAATAGAAAGAAAGAAAGAAAAAAATAATAAAAATATGTAATTACTCCCTTCTGTCCCTGTTCCTATACTTTGATTCTTTTAATTTTAAATATACATATTAAAAAATAATAAATTTAGTTGAGTTTAGTCTTTGTTATCTTTAATTCATCAAGTTAAAATATAATTTATTTAATGCATATTTTAGATTTTTAAGGGTACAAAAGAAAAAAATATCATTAATTGTATATTGATTTTCTAAAAGAAACTAATTTTTGAGATAAAAATAAAAGGTTTAAAGGACCAAAGATCGAGACGAAGGAAGTAAGAAGACGAAACTTGTTTCAAGTCAAGAATACTAACCATTTAACACAAGTTCTCGAGATACGTATCTCCAAGATTTTTCTACTAGACACAATGAAAGAAATCGAATGAATAAAAAGAGAAAAAATAATTAAATATTTATGAGCAACAAATGCTAAATTATTCATCATTTGTTTATAAAGTGAATGTTCAAATTGTTCTTTATAAAACTAAATCTACCGTCAGCAAAGGTTTTGTTAAAATATTTGTCTATTGATGGTTAATATCTATGAATTTAATTTTAAATACTCCTTTCTAAATAAAGTCTCTAATGAATTGATGTTTAATTTCAATATGTTTTTGTTTGTGAATGTAAAATAAGATTATTATTTTTTGTGAAACATATGGTCGAGGTATTACAACAAAATATATGAATGTCACTTTCATTCATTTCATAATCCTCAAGTTATATTTCATCCACAAAAATTATGTGCTACAACTAGCTGTTAAAATGTATTATGTTTCAGCTGTTGATACTTTGATAGGACAATAGTTCATCATCTTTTGCTTGACCACAAGATTAGATTTTCTCCAATGAATTGACAAACACCACTACTGTTTTTCCTTTCGATTTTATCTCCGACACAGTCAACATCATAGAATCCTAATAACTTGTAATCATTTGATTTCTTATATAGCTAATATTAGTATTTCCTTTAAGATACCTAAATATCCTTTTAACATCAAACATATGCGACTCTCTATGATTGGATTGAAATCTAGCACATAAGTGGACACTAGAAAGAATATCAAGCATTAAAGCCATCAGGTAAAGAAGTGACTCAATCATACCTCTATATATCTTTTGATCTACCTTCTTACTAGATTCATCCTTCCCAAGAGCACACCTAGGATGCATAGGAGTTTTCACAAGTTTACAATCTTTAAATTTGAACTTCTTGAAAAGCTCTTTGACATATTTTGATTAATAAATGCAGACATTATATAAGCATTATTTAATTAGAATTCCAAGGAAAATTTTGAATTCTCCCACATGATATCAAACTCATTTTGCATTAGTTTGTTTTTTCTAAACAAATTTTGCATTAGCTTAGAAAATTCTTTACATAAATTTTGATTAGTAAATCCAAAGATAATATCATCTTTAAATGTTAATTTATTAGTAAATTCAAAGATAATATCTTCTTTAAATGTTTTTCTTAATATTGTAATTTCCACTTGTCCTCTAATAAAATTGTTTTCTTAAAAAAAGTTACTTAATCTGTCGTAACAAGTTCCGGGAGTTTAGTTTATTTAAGATCATATAACAATTTTTTGAATTTATAAACATGCTCTGCAAATTGAACATCTTCAAAACGTGTTTGTGTTACGTACACTTTCTCATTAATAAAACCATTTAAAAACACATTTTTTACCTTCATTTGATATAAAATTATACCATCATTAGCAACATAAGATAAAAGAACTATAATAACTTCTAACCTAGCAAGACAAGCAAAAGTTTCATTATAATATTCAATACCTTCTTGTCGACAATACTGTTGTGCATCGGTTTGTTACCACCTTACCATTTTCATCAAGTTTTTTTCTTTCTGAAAACTCAATTGATTTCAATCGGTTATTTTTCTTCTAGAGGTGAAACTAGATCCCAGACATCATTCCTTTAGATTAGATTTAACTCTTCTTGCATGACCATTATCCACCCTTCTTCTAATAAAGCTTCATCAACTGAAGTTTGTTCTATCTCTTAAAGTAGTGTGAAACAAGATTATTCTTTGAAAAGATGATCTGATTCTTATTCTATCATTAGTTTCTCCCATGATCAAGTTTTCTGGTTGACTAGTTTTGTGCTTCCATGAAGTCCTAGCTTTGTTATGTGAGCTCTCATGAAATCATTACTTAACTATAGGCTAGAGTATAGATGATGTCAATTTCATCTAACAATAGTGACATCAGAGACAACCAAGCAGACAACAGCAAACACATTTGTTACTATGTATAATCCAAATATCTATACAGAAGACTAAAAGTTATATTAAATATATAAATGTTCTACACAGGTTCTAACTTCATTTATATATAATATATTAATATTAAATATATAAATGTTCTGCACAGGTTCTAATTTCATCTTATTGAAGTTATGATCTTGGTGTTGAATCATACTTCCCAAATTGTAGCTTTGCCATGAAGAGAAAGTAATCAATAAAACAATCAAAAGGGACCTCATGTCAATCAGGTCTTTTGATTATATTTTGTATAACCACTGTCCTCGCTTTCCTTATCTGCCGACTGCATTTATCAGCGCGTGCACTTAGAGTCTCCAACGTCTCTGAAAAAGTTTCTATATTCTTCTTAATCTCATCAATCGCAAGCTTTATCACATCCTCATTTCTAAGTGCGAAATCAGCATTCTGCAACAAAGATTCAAGCTGTAGTTCCAATTTGTTGGTAAGCAACCGAATGTTGTCCAAGTCCTTCAATGAAATGTAAGTACCAAGCTGCATTGAGCTGACTACTTCCCTTTGTCCCTTTAGAGCCTTCTCATAGCCCTTAAAAAGCGAGTTACACCATTTTCCGACCGACCCTATTGGAACAACCAATGCTGCAGCCAAAGCCGTTACAACAGGCGGTGCAGCAATAGAAGCGGCTACCACTGAGAAAATCAACACAGAAACGAAAGCAGCCACAAAAATTGCATTTGAAACCCTCTTCCATGTCTTGAGGGATTTCAACTTCTTATCAAGCTTCCTCTTTCTGATTTGCAATTTCTGCAACATGGTTGCCTGCTGCGTATAAACCGATTGAAACAACAAATAAAACTCATCAGTAAAAGGGTCCCCGGCATCCTTAAATTTCTTAAGCTCTTGCAATGTCTTCACACAAGTCCCCCCTTCAAGCCCATTTTGCACCTCTTCTTCAAAATAGGTAATTACTGACTTGACCATCACTTGATTTTCGCGCGCCCGTCTCAAGCATTTCTCAAGTGAATTACAGAATTCCAACGTCTGAAGACTATTATCAAAATAATCATTCACCAAAGAGAACAAATCCTTGTTACCCCAAATATCTCTCTTGCAATCCAAAATAACCTTAACTACTTCCTGATTCATCTCAAGCAAACTATCTGTAACTTCTCTTAGTGAATCAAAAGATAAAGACCTAACCTCAACACCATTAGCAAGGGAACTTATAACCCTATTTGTGTGTTCCTTAATGGTCTCATCAAAACATTGCAAGTTTGGATCTTTAACACATTCAGCTTCATAAGAGCTCAAATCAGCAGCATACAGAGAATGGGTACCCATTTTGGTACCATCAATCATCATCTTGCTAGATTGCCCACCCATCTTTGATAGATCAAATTCAATTCCTAAAAATGTAATAAAACCCTAATTGCAAAAGAATTCAAGTTACAATTTCCTCCTTCTTCTCCCTTCAATCAATCGCAATTAATCCTGAAACCACAGAAAATGAACCTCAAATTTAGTAAAGTTTCAAAATTGAGCTCAATTGAAGAATAAAGAAACAAAAATATGAATTGACTTAGTTAGATCTAAAACCTTCCAATTAATGCAAATTGTGAAGACCCAAATCAAAGTTGAGATTTTAGAGCATGTGGTGAGTTTGGGTTACCTGGGTTTCAGCTGAAATGTGAGAATATGTTGGTGTGACACACTCGGAAGCTTCCACTTGCTTGCAAAGTTGTTGAGTGAGAGTAGATAGAAAAATCAAAGCAAGGGAACGAGAGAGCGAAACAAAGATTGGGTCTATGCAAAGACTTTACATCATTGTGGAAAATTCGAACAAATGGGGTACTCCTCTTTTTTTCGGTTCTTTTTTTTAAATAACCCAATTTAAAAAGAAAAATTCTCAATATACTCTCTTTTAAACTATATATCAATCTATCATTTTTTTTATTACACTTAGAAATCACTATTTCTAAAGGCAATTTTATTAAGAAATTGGAATGGGTATTTGGTGCTGAGTATATTTTTTTTAAATAAAAAGAAACTTTTTACATCCATTTTTTTAAAATTTAATAATATATATATATATATATATATAATTCATTAAAATCTATTGATAAAAAATAAGAACACAAATTACAAATATTAAGTAGATTTACTAGAATTATCCGTAACATTAAGACAATGTTTTTTAGAATAACTAATTAATCGATATACTCCTCAATTTCTTGATATTTTATCTCTAACGTCTATTTAAGTTCTAATACGGGTACTATTTGAATGACATTTTTTAATTCTCTGCATTTCAGGATTGTGATATAATGTTTCACCTTCATATGGGGCCAATATCCTTCATTGGGTATAGGTGAAAACTCTAATTTGTAGATGTTGAATACATTAACAACATTGTACACGTCAGACAAATGCACTAAATAGTTTTGACGAGCGTACGAACATGCAACTATGACATGTGAACAATGCACGTGTATAGCCTGAAATTTGTGAGAGCAAAATTGGTTTAAAATACAAAAGACCATACTTGTTTTGATAATAACAAAATCAATTTGTGAGAACAATTTTATGCACTAATGTTTTATTTAAAGTATGCAATTCCAAGACCACAAAAATATGAAGGATATTAGAATATATCCTCGAATAATTGGTCACAATGTCATGGAAAATTCCGCATTCAAAAATGGTGAAAAAGAACCTCTAATACTCTGCCTCTAATGGTACAAGAAGATTTGCCAAAACTGCCTTTGTTCCTAATTCAGCTTTGCTCTCAGTGCAACTGTTGACGTCTACCTCTGATGAAGGAAAACTGATTTTGGGAAAGTCTGCCTCTAGTGAAGCAAAACAGACTTTAGAAAAGTCTACCTCTGATGAAGCAATCAAGCTTCTGGTCAAACTACCTCTGACCAGTTGTCTATGATAATTTACCTCTAGAGATAAAGAAAGCATCTAAGTTCTTTTGACTCTAACAAACGTAACAAGAATTCATATGTCTTTGGTACCCAAGCATAGCAAGAATTCTTCTGTCCCTAACTCTGACAAGTGTAACAAGAATTCTTATGTCTCTCACTCTGATAATCTCACCAAGCGTCTAACTATGAACTATTATGTATCCTATGAAAAAGTCAACACTCTGGAAAAAATCAACACCCAAAAAAAGTCAACACTCTTGAAAAAATCAACACCCAAAAAAAGTCAACATTCTTGAAAAATCAACACCCATAAAAAGTCAACGTTCTTGAAAAAATCAACACCCATAAAAAGTAAACGTTTGACAAAGTCAATGCCTCTAGGTGCTCCATGCTTCTGATCAAGTAAAACTGCATCTAGTCATTGCCTCTAGTCAAGAAATCATTATTCTGGTGTTCGTGCCTCCTGTAAAGAAATTATCTGGTTGTTCTATGCCTCAGTTTAAGTACTTCTGCTTCTGATTGTTTTATGCTTCTGATGAAGAACATTCTGCTTCAGCCAAACTAAAATCAAAGAACTTAGAAAAAAAATTATAAGTTTCATTTTTATGCTCAACGGTTAGAATTAATCTCAATAGATCTATTTTTGAAGAAATTGAAGCACCGTGTTGAATGACAACAAGACCATACCATGAAGGACACAAGACTATTCCATTAAGGACACTCAACCATATCTTGAAGGACAAAGGCAATGTTGTAACTACTTTTATAAATAGCACATGCATTTTGAGTTCAAATAAGACACAATAGCTTATAACAACTTACAACATTCTTTACAAGTGAAACAATCTCAAATAAGCAAGCAAACACTGAGTTAGGAAAATTGTCAAATTTATCTAAGTGTTGACAAAGAAAAATCTGAGAGCTTATCTTACAAACATCCTCTAGTTAGAAAGAAATTGATGCAAAACCACAAACACTTATTCTGTTGTAACCAAGCCAAATAGTGGTAGATTGTGTTCCTTAATGGCTTGACAGAACTAAGCTGAAAGTTGATAAGACTTTTTAGAACTTAGTCTAGTAACTGCCCTTTTCTCAACAACTTGATCGTACAAAGTTGGAGGTGAGAAGATTGAACATAATCAGTATGACTAACCAAGTGTTCAAGTGTAACTTCTAATTATAGTGGATTAAATCCTTCAAAGGAAGGGATTGGACGTAGCTACTGAGTTAGTAGTGAACTAGGATATATTGTTGAGTTATTTATTTTATCATTTAAGTTTTATCACTGAAGTTTTTAAGTCATTTGAAATATTTTTCAAAACAGTAAACACAATTCAACCCCCCTCCTCTTGTGTTTCTTGACCAACAAAATTTTCCACTATCGCACCATTTTCTTTGAAGGTTAACTTCGAAATGACCAATTGATCGCACCTCTCTTGGGTTTACTATTTCATGCACCATGAAAGAATAACAATTTCAGTCGAATCACATGACTTGGTGAGTGTTAGACTTACCAACTTCATAATTAATTTGGTCCGTGCAATCTTCTTTGTATACTCGATAAAAGCTAATGATGCATGATGTTGTTGTCCCATTTCAGCATATAAAATTCTCAATTTATAGTAAGTTGATTGGATTAAAACAGTGATTGGGAGATTGTATGTATCCTTGGGCACTGTGTTTATTGACTCCACAATGTTTGTTGTCGTGTGTCCCCATCGTTGACCTTGAGAATACTCAATAGTCCATTGTTCTGGGGAATATTATCGACCCATTTTAAAGCCTATGGATTCACCTTCCTGATTTCATTGCGGTAATATTTGAATGATGGCTCACTTAATGCATATCATGTTATAAATGAGGTAAAAATTATCAAGTATTATAAAGTGATAAGTGGAAAATATACTAAGAAGAATTAGATCATTACACATTCAAACAACTTTTTTTTGAAGTTCTTTGTCCTTGAACTCTCATGAAATTTTGTGCAATGTGTCGGATGCAGTACACATGTGTTGACGGAGGATCATGTCAACAATTATTTGGATTATTATAAACACTTTTAATAGATATATACTCATCTAAAATCAAACAAACGTTGACTTGAGGTGTGACATACCTTTTCAGATTTTTAAAAAAGAAGTTTCAAGACCCCAAGAAAAGTGGTTTTACATAATTTGAACCCAGAGATGCATGGAGGGATAGCCCAGAATAGTCGTGTGAAAATTCTTGAACCTTGTAACATAGTATTATCATAATATCCCAATGATACTTCGATTTCCACAATAGTTCCTAGAAGAAATTTTTACATGGCCAACAACCACCATGGAAGCTCATTGTAAAAGTTCTCTCAATTGCCATAAATCGTTTTGATAGCCTTGTTCTTTGCCATCCATATCTTTTTATAGAATCAGTGTGTTGTGTTTGAAAATAGTATTGAAGGTGAGGTATGGTTGAGGGTAATGGTTGACCAACATCTGATAATGGATGACAATCTTCAAACGTGACACATAACTCGATAAAACCGAGTTGCGGCCACTATTTATGAACATCAAACATGAGTTCAACATCTTCGTCGTCTTCAAAATTTAAAAATTCATAATGAACTAGAACTTGGTCAAAAGAGACAGGGTGTCGAAAAATTATATTAGACACCCTCTTATTATTTTCCAACTTCAATTTTTTTTCTTTAAGTTAGTAAGGCTGCATCCAGAATGAATTTGAATACCTTTTTTTCCCCCACTTTTGAAATATTTACCAATATCTTATCTTTCACATATTTCTCCATTATGTTAAATAAGGAAAACTATATTTTTTGGTGCCATTAATATGATTTAAAAAATTATGAAGAAGTCTAAAGAAAATAGTAGAAGATAATTATGTATTAATAAGATTAGAAAACCATTCATTCTATCTATGTATTAATAATTTTATGCATGCACAAGAGAGAATCAATTATCAACTAAGAAACCTGAAAATGTGTGAAATCGCCATTCCAAATAGCGACTATGTGATAAGAAGATTCTTATTTGAACGAGTATGGATTTGTGAAATATGGTCAATTGAGCTTTATGTTACGTTTGTTCGTTTGACAGATGAAATTCTATCACTTCTTCACTCATTCCAAATGGATCTTGATACTCTTTTTGTTTAAAATTTTGTGTTGCTTAGACATTCTTTTATGAGATTGTTGTAAGTCTAGAATGATTTTTTTTTTCTTCATATTTATCATTCTTGACTTGAAGTTCCACATAAAGTTGATTTATAAGGAAACCATATTTGTGAGATAGAGTGTTTGAGTCATTTAGCATATTATCAAATTTCATTTCTAATTTTTCACATGAAGAAGAAAGTTATGTTATGGTTACCTCTTCATTTTCTAAATTTGTCTTAAGACATGGATTTGCTTCGTCTTCTTTTTCATGCTCATAAGATGAGTCATCATTGCCATCCCATGTAGTCATCATAGATTTTTTTTTGTAGGAAAATATTATTGGGTTTCTTCTGAGGGCTTCAGTTTTGTAATGTTCTATTTAATTACATCCATAACAAGTTATATGACTTTTTATCATAGTTTTTAGATTCCTTTTTGTATTGGTAAGGTCTTTTATCTTGTTCTCTATGATTCTTCATCCTTTGAATCCTTTTGGATATTAGGGTTAGTTCGTCCTCATCCTCAGATTGCGTATATTGAAGATTTGCTTCTTTTGTGGCTTCTTCAACTCGTTGAGGGGATGAACTTTCAGTTTGATTTGATTTGAGCGCAACAATTTTTCCTCTTTAACTTGGTTTGTTCGAAAGCAAAAATGGTTCATATGATCTTAATGTTTCAACTAGATCTTCTAATTTCATGGTGGCTAAGTTTTTTGCTTCTATGATGGCAGTTATCATAGGTCTCCATTCTCTTCGTAACCTTATCAGATTTTTCTTATCATATCTTAGATTGAGTATTCTTTTCCAAGAGACTGTAGACTGTTTAGGATAATTGTGAGTCTGGAAAACATTTCATCAATGGTTTCATCCTCCTTCATCTCAAATAATTCAAACTCTCGTGCTCCAATGTCTATCATTGCTTCAGTGTATACCATAGCTCCTTTGCACTTTGGCACTATTTGATCATGTCATATTCTTCCCTGTTTATGGCACACGTTAGAAATAAATGAATTTTAGACTTTAGGAATACCTTGACATTTTCATCAGCGATCCATTGTGCTAGAAGCTTTTCATTTGAGGTTACGTATCATCAACTATGATGACGTGATTTCCATTTTTGACCACAAACCACATTTTGACATCAAAGTAGGGTGGCATGTTGGAGGATCCTCCATCATATATGAACTTAGCTTTTGACATTTTTTTTTCTTTCTCTTGATTTTTTTTCTCTTACATGTTTAGATGTAATTTTCTAGAGAATCTGACTTTGGTGCCAATTGAAATAACTAAAATATCACTAGAAGGAGGGTTGAATAGTGATTTCTCTTTTTTAAATTTTCCTTTTAAATAGGTATCCTCTGTATGAGGATAGTAGCTCAGTTTTAGAGGGTGTATGTTTAGAACTGAAGTAAGAATAGAATAAGATAAAATGAAGAGATCAGAGTTTAGAAAAAGACACAAACATATTTATTATGGTTCACCTAAAATGGATTACATCCAATACTCAGTCACTTGTGAGTATTTTCACTATGGCTCAAAAAGGCATATCCTCTGATTATGTTTTTTCACTATGTATTATCTTAGCCTCACTAGGCTTAAGTAAACAATTTCTCTTCTTGTCTAATTGACCTTATACAAATTCCAATAAGTTAATCTTAACTTGTTGGATATACAAGTTTTGAGAAGTTTTTATGAATGAATCTTAACAACTAAATATGAAATATACTTTCAAAAAAAATGATCCAAATATATATTTAAGATTTATAGAAAGTATATTGACGATGTGATGAGATTGTTTTAGCACAACTTTGATCTTTGATTGTGATTTGCTCTTCTTGATCTTCTGTGGATGAGATAATCTCAATTTATAGAAGTCATAAAGTTTCAAATATGATAAAGAACAAAATATATCCGTTGGAGATTTAGAAAATTGCTCTTTATTTTTATTTGGAATTGCAAAATTGTCTTTTCAACTTTGTCCTCGTTTTAATTATACTAAGAGGATGAGTACGCGTGGTTTATCCTCAAATTCAATGAGTATGAGGATGAAACTTCTATTCCTTTAGATGTGACTGTTGCTTTTTTACTTTTCCTTTTTCCAACAATTTGGAGTAGCGTGCCATTCAAGTCAAAAGTACCACATCTTGTAACTTTGTACTTTCACATAATTTTCCCACGTGTGAGGATAACTAATCAACAAAATTCATCCTCAATTTTGTGTTGCTTATCTTCTAAGACTTGTACAAGTTTACACAAGTACTTTTAATCGATATAATTCACAATTAATTGTCCTTATTGCTCTTTCGGGTTATTTTTGGATATTTGAGATGCTTGGACTAAATACAAAATCATCCTCACTCATAGGATAAACTTTCACCTCGTCAAAATTGTTAATAACCTGTTCCAAAATAATACACTCAAGTGCACATGTTAAATAACAAATATAATCAGTCCTTAATCTTTAAATAGTTTTGTTATCTTTAAAACATTGAAGAGAGATTTTATTTCAACAGAACAAACTAATATCGCACTTAGATGACGAAATCATAGATAAAACACATAAGGGAAAAAAAAAACTAAATTTATGTGGAAAAACCGCTTACTTAAATAGAAGGAGTGAATAAAATAACCTAGAGCAATGATTTCAAACAAAAAATGACTATAAATCACCCCTATAATGGAAGAAGAGGAAGAAAAAACTTAAGAGTTATTATTGAGCTGCCATTACCCAGTTCTGAGGGAAAGAAAAAAAAACAAAAAAATTACACAGATATAAGCTTATATAATAGACAAATCTTCTGATTAAACTTAAAATGATGCACACCCCAAATCATTCCCATCTTGATATAAGCTTATATAATACACAGATCTTCTGCACACCCATTATTTTATGTAATGTAATAAGCTATAGGTTGAATGGACAAAAGAGAGACTGAATTAATGACAAATAAGTTGTGACTCTGTGAATGTGGAAAACGAGGTTACTATTAGTACACATCAAGGATTACGGTTCAACTAATCTTAACTATTCAACACGGAATTATCATCCTTTGTCTCGAAATTCATTGCACCAACATCAACTGAAAGGACAATTTCAAAGTCAGCCCCCATGACCCATGAAGATCAACTTTAAAGACTACAATTGCGACGACTCAACAACCTCGATATTAAAAGCTCAATAGTATTCTCAGTTTCTACACTGAAATTAATATTTTATTACTTTCAATTACGAGTTGAGGAGTATCACATGTTGATGTTCATATTACAACATTATTACAGTATCATAAAGAACAAATTTACATTTAAAATACAGCAACCAATCAGTTTGCTTGAAAGAATCTAATGAAAAAACAGCAAAGATATATGCACACAGAATTTGATAACCGACACAGTATTTGTGCGCACAGTAATGTGTTAATCCGGTGTCAAACTCGTGTCCAAAATCCAAATAACACCTCTGATAAAATTAAGAGTCAATAAGATTGAACCGGTTCATTTGATGATACAAGATTAGATTACCAAATCGCTGAAAACAAAGCATCTCTCAGCAATAATTTACACACAAACTAAACTTTAGATCTAAACACAAACAGAAAATAGATTAACTACTTTTAACTCCAACTCATCCTATGGTATAACTATGTCATTTTAATGCCTCAAAATCACCACCAGCAAAGAAACTTTGGAATTTAGATGATGAAGTAAAATTCACCAGCATAATTTGCCAGACAAATTACTTAACATCCATCAAGTTTCATAATCCTCTGTTGAATTAACACACAATATATGCTGTGCAGAATTCAAAGGGGATGATGATACAACAAAATTTTAATTACAAATTCATGGGATACTGCAGGATACAAAAATGAAGACAAATGCACAGAGAAAAGGGCAAGAGTGGGAATTATTTTATACATTCCCCAATTGCAAATGATTTGATATATATAAACTTAAACTCCTAAACTGTTTAATTTAATGTTACAAAAACAGTTTAATTTTGCCTATAAGCAATGTAATTAGCCAAAGCAATTAAAGGAGCAGATTTATGAGGATCAAACCCAGAAAGCTGATCCTGTGCATCACGGTTCAATTTCTCGGCAAATTCTTTCGATTTCTCAATCCCTAAAAGCTTTGGATAAGTAACCTTATCAGCAACCAAATCTTTTCCAGCAGTTTTCCCCAATTCCTGTGATGATTTCGTAACATCAAGAACATCGTCAACAACCTGAAACAACAAACCTATGTATCTAGCAAATTTTCTCAATTTCTCAACATCTTCATCACAACCACCACCTAAAATCGCACCAAGAACAACAGCAGCTTCTAACAAAGCAGCGGTTTTATGAAGGTGAATGAATTCAAGCCTCTCTAATCCAACATTGGATAAACCTTCGGAGTTTGTGTCGACAACTTGACCGGCGACGAGTCCCTCGGAGCCGATCGACTTCGCTAATTCTCCAATTGCACGGACAATTCTCGCCGGAGAAACGCCGGCGGTTGATACCGCGATGTGTTCGAATGCGAAAGCGAGAAGCGCATCGCCGGCGAGAACAGCGACATCTTCGCCGAACACTTTGTGATTTGTCGGTTTTCCTCGCCGGAGATCGTCGTTATCCATACAAGGAAGGTCATCGTGGATAAGCGACATGGTGTGAATCATCTCGACGGCGCACGCGGCCGGCATCGCCATGGATTCGGTTCCGCCGACGAGTTCGCAGGCGGCTAAGCAGAGAACGGGGCGGACGCGCTTCCCGCCAGCGAGGAGAGAGTATCGCATGGCTTCGTGTACTTTTAAGGGCTCGCGTAATGAAACGGCGTCGTTTAGGGCTTGGTTAACCCTAGTTGCTTTTTCAATCATGTAGGTTTTGAAATTGAAAATTGGATTCTCTTCAGTTTCAAGTGTTTCTTGTTTGGTGAGTAAAGATGAAACGGAAAATGAAGAAGAATAGTTACTATTAAATTGAAGGGTTTGTGGTTTTGCAGTGTTGATGGGTATTTTGGTAAAGAGATAGAAAGTTGAGGATCTGGATCTGGATCTGGATCTGGTTGTAGTAGTAGTAGTAACTTGATTGAACATGAAATTGGGGCGTGTCCATGTGTTAAGATTCACGGCACTGCTCATGTTTGTTGTTGGGTTTTGCGTGTGGATTTTCACTATGTTTCTTGTTAGTAGTAGTAAGAGGAAGAGTTGTTCCTTTTTTCTTATATATATGTTGGGTGTGTTAGGAGTAGTTGTTTGTAAGAGGGAGAGTGGTGGTGGTGGTGTGTGTTAGACACATTAGTGAAGTCATTGATCTGGTTGTGTTTGTGTGAGAAGAAATTGAGGGGAATGGAAATGGAAAATGGAAAGAAAAGAGAGAGGCGATAAAGTGGGTAAGGTAAGATAAGCAAAAGATTGAAGCAATGAGTTGAGTGTGTTGTGTAATAACCAACCAAAGATAGGATCTATGACATTTGATTTGGGATTCAAGTCCAAGCACTTACTAGGTGTCTTCTTTTATTTCAATCCTTCACTCAGCTTCATTTGGTGTCGTTGTGTCATTTGTTTTGTGTGGGATAAAGATAAATTAGCGATAGTGTATGTACTGGTATACAATTATTTGGACGCACACTCAATCACAAAAATACATATGTTTAAAAATATTTTTTAAAAAAAACAAAAAATCTTTTTATTTTTATTAAATGTGAGTGTGCCTAAATTTATATATAATGTAATTATACAAGACGTCATCGTATATTTATATCTTTTTATCTCCTATACTATAAAATTTGAGACTTATTTCATTGTGAATAATATATATGGTAAATTATAGCATTTGTTATTTTTGCAAAACCTCCTACCCGATACATAATCGAATATAGTAAATCATTAATAAAGTATGTTTTAATAATATAAATAACCTGTTTTGTTCAAATTCTATATGCAAACGGAAATAAAGTAAGTCACAATTGGTTATCATTAAATGCTATAGTATCAACTACAACAAAAATTGAAGCAACTATAGTATCAATTTAAAATCCAATTCAAAACAGTTGCGTGTTATTTCAAACATTACTTTGTTTGTTTTATTGTCGTTATTAACGTGGGAATAAGTTTTCCGAGTAAAAATCTTCTAACGTCTTAGTCTAATAAAAAATTCAAAATTTATATCTAGTTCGTGGTCTGTTATATGTCTACTTTTTAGATTTAAGTTTGATTTTAAGAGAAGTATAGTATAATCTATTAGTCTGATTAATATCCTGTTTCATTTTACTATTTTGAAATAAATAATTAAACATATTTTTAAATAGATTAACAAATTAATATGACAATAAAATTAAGTTTTATTTTGATATTTAACATGATAAATATGACTTTATTCACATCCTACTTCAATTCTATTTTATAATAATACATTTAAATATGTGAAAAAACTAAAGAAGGTTAATATGTGTAAATTACTAAAAATTGAATATCTAACAAAAAGATTAAAATTTAATATAATAATTATAGTAATAAAAAAATATTAATGTATAATTATATAACTTTTTAATCTACCAACAATGGGTTAATGAAGAAAATTACTCGGCCGCTAAATAGCGATAAAAACTTCGTATCTATACCATAGTAATGAAAAAATATACCTTTTTTTTAATGTTATTTGTATTAACTCAAATTGAACTTCATTTTATTTTAAAATATATTTTAATTTATAACAAAAATAAATTTGAGAATTTTTTTTTATTTTGATCCCTTAATTTGTAATACTCAATTTTGATCTCTTAATTTTGTTAATTTATAAAATTGAACCTCATATGATAAAACATGGTGATGTAACAATTTTTAATTTGAGCCGACACCTATTAATTAATTTATTACATTGATGTCACACATATTCCGTGCGGTGCCTTTTTTTTTTTTCTGCAAGTGAAATGGTAAAGAAATTCACATGTAATGACGAGTGTGATCAAACAACCAAAAATCCCCTTGCGAGGTTTTGGTTCAAACTTGATATCCAATCTAACGATTTTAGTATGTGTCGGTTGAATTACGTCTTACGGATGAAATTATGGCATTTAAAATTAATTTAATTGTATATCAAATGTGCTATATAAGTGTCATATACACGATCAAATTAATTTTTATTCTTACTAATCGTCCTTCCATAATGAAATATAAGTATTCAGAATAAAATATTAATTTAAAAATAGATGTCTAAAATAAAACATATTAATTTTTTAATTATCCTTTTTATTTATATCTCATTATATAATAGTAATTTGCAAGCAAATATGGCAACGTAATACGCCTAAAGGTTATAATAACAAATTAAATAAGGCCCAAAGAATAATAGTTATTAGGTAATTGTTTACGCATTATTATTGTCGATATAAATGAGGATACACAATTGTTATTCCCATCTCAATTAGCTATCGAATTCCTTCTGATTTTACTAGGTTGACAATGATGTTATTGCTCCAGAGAAACTGATGTTAACACCAAGGAATTTTACACTAAAAAGTTCCTCATATTCAAGTTAAACACCCATTGAAAGCTTAGATCATGTGCCTCATCAATTATAGTTTATGCTTAGAGGTTGTATTTCTTGATTGGTACTATTTGTATTGTGATAATGTTATCTTTTTTTGTACCATATAAAGCTTCAGAATTGTTTCAAGTTTATCGATAAGCTTATGTAAAGATATTTGTCTCCTTGTTTAGTGTAAAGTTACCCGAAATTGGTCATCGGCGCTTCTATAACAATATTTGTCTAGCCACAAAATCTTCTCTCCCCTCTTACTTATTTATAGTTGTTTTTGAGGTTCAAAAACTGTTTCAACATTAATTTATGTCACTAATATTATTGGATTGAGTTGTGGACTAGACGTTTCGCGGCACTATTTAAATTGTGCAAGATAAACTATTAACTACTAAGTTTTAGGATAAAACAGCTCAGACAAACTGTATCGAAATTCTACTTATGACCACTCATAAATCAAAAGGATTATAGCACAAAAACGCTCTAAAAGATTAAGGCACAAAAACCGGAATATTCATTATATAGTGATGGAAACAAGCCCTCATATATTTTATATCCAATTTTAGACTTTATTATTTATAGAAAATATACTCAATATATGATATTTGTCAAATATGGGACTTTAATAACTTCTAAATTTACACACTAAAATACTTTATGTTCCAATATCTTGGTTATAGAAGACACGTGAATTAAGACCATTTTTTGTCCGAATTCACTACTTTTATATCGTTTTTTCTTTATCATTTTTATTTAAATATGTAATTTCACCTAGATCTATTTTTTTGTATTTTTTTACGTTATTTCGTCAATTAAGTGCTTTGATTTTCCCGTCTCGTTGCGATGTTCATTTTATTCGATTGACATATTAACTTTGATCCAGATTAGACAAATTCAATCAATGATAAGTGAAAAACCTCTTCACAACTTAGCAATACATATTCGGTGCATGGTTGACATCATCTAGTAATTAGTGACGGCACCCGTAACGTACACAAACTAGAATTTCTATTTTAAGATAGAGTTCAATTAATACACAATCAACAAATAACAACTATTGATAACCGTGATAGTAAAAATTGTTATAATTAAATTCAAATATTTTTAATAATTAAATTATTACAATTCACTAATAACATAGAAAGTTTTTATATTGACGAAGCATATACATTAAATTTTGTAAATCAATTTTTAAATAATTCTCTATTATAGTATATGATACTTTCCAAAAATAAATAATAAATATAATTAAAAAAATTAATTTTTTAGCATATAAAAATAATCATAGCTCAAATAACTTTCAAACATAGATCACATTAAAAATAAACAAAATATAAAGTAATTTTTATGTATTCCTAGATAGTTAAGTTTCATGTTAAAACTTTTCACTTTGACAAAAAAACTACTCATTACTATTTTAAATAAGTAAAATTAAAGGATAGTTTTACAAGTTTTATTTTGTTTATTATGCTTAAAAGAAGTGTAGGCTGTTAATCTACGCATTCTAATTTTTAAGTGTAGATTAACAACACAAACATTTTTATATAGACAAAAAATAAACCTCTTACTATTTTAAATAAGTAAAATTGAAGGGCAATTTTGTAATTTTTGTTTTACACGGTAAGAAAAGAAACTAAATTTAAAAATATAAATTATATCTTTACCCCTCATTAATTGATGTAGTTTTCTTAAAGAGAGTGTTGGATTTCTTTGTAATAAAAAAAGTGCACTTTGCTAATTTACACCAACTAAAAATTGAGTGGAAAATCCAAAAAATTAAAAATTTATATTATGAAATTTTGCATCTCTTATTTTTATTATTACTATATGTAATGTTAATAATGGAGGACATTTATACTAGACTTAATTGCAGTTTTAGTCCCCCTATTTATACTGATTCATGAAATTGGTCTCCCTATTTTAAAAGTCGACAGTTCTGGTCCATCTGTCAGATTTTTAAACTAAAAAAATGACGATTTGATATATTTTAAATGACGTGACATACAATTCTATGATATAAAATCATCTAGATCCATTAATTATTCATATGTCATTAATTAAATTAAAAATACGAAAAAAAAATGAAGTTGAAAGTTAAGTTTTTACGACGTTTTATTCCAATTTCATGGGTGTTAATCACTCTACATCATCATATCATATGTCATGTTATTTAAAACATCTCACGTCATCATTTTTTAACTAAAAAATCAGATGGAAGAACCAAAACTGTCGACTTTTAAAATCGGGGGACCAATTTCGTGAATCAGTATAAATAGGGGTACTAAAACTGCAATTAAGCCTTTATACTATTATAGTTAAATAGGATATGAATAATAAATAGGGTTGAGTTTAGTACAATAGATTTAATCTAATATGAATTCATTAAATGGGGTTCACTGTGCCACATCAGGCAACTCATTCATTTTTCATTTTTTAGGTGAACTCAACGTGGGTTCATTAAATAAAGTCAACTGTATCACATCATTTTAAAACAATTCATTCATTTGTATATTAATATTTATATATTAATATTTTAATATATAAATATTAGATCCCACAACTTTAATTTATATATTAATATTTTAATTATATTTAATTTTATTACAACTTAAAATATTAATTTAAATATTTTAATTAATATTATTATACATTATTTTAATTTTAATTTAAAATAAAATTGAACTTAAAATTTTTATAACAATAATAAAAAGTAAATGTTAAAATGTATAACATAAATAATTAAAAATGATACAAGTAAATAATAATAGAGTAACGATCATAAAATTATTATTATTAATAAAATAATAAAAAGAGGTAACGGATAT
>JBBPBP010000004.1:14431395-14450552 GCA_037974735.1 Cicer chorassanicum
ATAGGATGCATGAGTGTAAAATAATAAATATTTAATCCTATGTAATTATCTATGAGTGTTTTTTATCCTTTATAACAAAAAAAAAAAATACATTTTTAAAAAATGACAACTATATGAATATATATAATTACATACCTTAATTCATTATGTACCATATTACTACAAATTCATTTATGGAAACAGTTAAATGAATTTTTTTCCAAAATTTTAAAAATCCCATGTTTTCCCTCTATTTCCTCCTATTAATCAATCTACCTTCATTCATTCTCATATGCACCCTTTCAGATCCATATTTTATTTATCATACACATTTTATTGGTTAATAATCACTCAAATTGAATTTGCTCTGTTCTGTTCTGTTCTGTTCTGTTCTGTTTTGTAATATCCAATTCAACAGGAAACTGCAGAATGGAACAGAGATATCGACTCTTGTCTCTCTCAAACTCTGATTTCATCTTACAGCGCTCACTCTCATTAGTTTATGCCTCATATGACAATGAACATAGAGAAATCAACGATGGAATTGCGAATAAAGATGATGATTTTGTTTTCGATATTCATCCAAGCTTACTTGTAGACACTAGTAAACTAATCATTGACAAATTTGTTGGAGAAGGGTCTCATTTCATTGTCTATAAAGGACGGTTAGTATTCTAATATATTGCAAAACATATATCTATGTGTCTTCATGCATGTATTAGTGAGTGTTATCTAATGTTTAGTTACACACGTTTGTAGCTTCAACTTTAAAATATGTATTTTCATGAACACCAATATTTTGTGTTTAGGTATGGATTGGAACCTGTGTCTATAAAGGTAATGCTTCCGAAAAATACATCTGATGCTACTTATGAATGCAAAGCAAGATTTCAACGTGAGGTCAACTTGATATCAAGAATTAAACATAAAAATATTGTCAAGGTATTTTCCCTTCACTTTTATCTTAAATTTTATATCATGGGTTTAGTCTTATCAAAATATATTCATAGTTTTATCATGAAAACTTATATGAGTGTGTTTTGGTTTGTGTTATTCTTATGGCTCCAAAGAATGAATCATGCAAAAAGAAATGTTTAAGCTCTTTTTGTAAAAGCTCGTTTAATGTCTCATAAAAGCTCGTTTTGCAGTTTATTGGAGCCTGTGTGGAACCATCGATGATGATAATCACAGAATTTTTAGAAGGTGGTTCACTTCAAAAACACTTAGAGAACATTTATCCGAGGACTCTAGATTTGGAACAATCTTTAAGTTTTGCTCTCGATATTTCTCAAGCTATGGAGTATTTGCATGCAAATGACATCATTCATCGTGATCTAAAGCCTGGTAATGAACTATTTTTATACTTGATTTTTTTTTTGGTTTTGATTAGTACCATGCATGCACCTAAATTTTATTTTATTTTTTTGTCTTCTAGGAGATCAAATGTTCTTTCTCTTACCACTTTTGTCAGTGCTATTTTTATTTATAGAAATAAAATATAAGTACAAGAAGTACTTTAACCAGATACAATAGTTAAGAAATATCCCAAGACAAAAACCAGAAAACAGCCACAATTCAATGCAACTTATGAATTAAGAGTTAAGAGTGTTTGTGTTATCTTTCCCCTAGCATTTTCTCAATCAAGGGAAGCAATGTTTTAAAACCAGACTCGACCACTATTCGGTAACGGTACTAGGTCACCAGGTTATTAGTCGAACCACTGAATTACTAGTCAAACTACAAGATTAAATTAAATGATTTGTTGGTCACATAATCCGATCTCTATAAAATTTATCTTTGTATCAAATCAGATGACTTGATCTTTAAAAAAATTCATAACACCTATAAAATGTATTAAAATATCACCACACAGATTAACATAATTTCATAAGTAACATGTATTTTATGTCATTTGAAAGCTAATAAATAGATCTACAACTCTTTTGTTTATAAGGAAACCAAATTCGACCTATAGTTCAGTAAGAAAATTTGTTACAAGTTTAAGACTTGATATTGCATTTGTTGTTCATTTAACTATTTATGGTAACAATATTTTGAGATAGAATTTGAATCATTATTTGAAAGCTAGAAATAATGGTTCTTGATTCGATTAGTTGGTCTGAGTCGGATTTCAAAACACCTAAGGGAAGAGTAACTTTTCATTGTTAGTAATAAACTAATTAGCAACAATCAACTAGTGAGACAACATTTGAAATTTATATGCTTTTTAAAAGGGCATATCCATTGCACTCACAAAGGTATCCATGGCATGATAATTTCTTTGTAGGTAATCTTCTTCTTGCTGAAGACAATATGCATATCAAGCTTTCAGAGTTTGGAATGGCCAGAGAAGAGATATGTGGTGAAATGACTTCTGAGGCTGGTACTTACCGATATATGGCTCCTGAGGTACATTTCATCTTTATATATATTTTTTGTTACACAAATGTTAGTAGTTAATTTGTTATGTAGTTAATTTGTTATGAGAAGGATAAAAATATTAGTAGCAGAGATCAAACTTAGACCTCATTTTATAATATGCTTTCGATATATCAACTCAAAATGCTAGACTAATCTTTCAAGGACCATTTCATTTATATATATATGTAGCATGCTTGTACTTATTCATATTGCTAATATTTTCCACCAAAATTTGTTGTATTCATGTCTGATTTTTCCATTATGCTACACTAGTTATTCAGCAAGGAACCACTTTCAAAGGGAGAAAAGAAATGCTATGATCACAAAGCAGATGTGTATAGTTTTGCATTAGTTCTATGGAGGTTGACAAAAAATCAAATTCCATTTAAAGGAAGGAGTGAATTGATGGCAGCATATGCTACAGTACGAGTATGTCATTACATTTTGCTTTCTTGGTTCTAACTTGCATATTTCAATTATAATCTAAACTAACCATCTATTCAACTTAACTACCGACATTTTTGCGCTGTACGTTAACTAGTTGTTGCATGTGTCTGAAAAATGTGGTTACCATGACACATTTTTGTTCAGGATTTAATTTATACTTACTATTAATTAATGTAAACTTTTTTGAAGATATTTAAGAAACTAATATGACAAAGTAACATCCTAATGTAATTGTGTAAAAAGAGATTACCTTGTCTGTGCATTAGTTAACTAAACTGGTGCTTGCAGAACATTAGGCCAAGTGTGGATGAGTTTCCAAATGATGTACTTCCCCTGTTGCAGTCCTGTTGGGCAGAAAACCCGAATCTCCGGCCGGAATTCGCCGAGATCACAAAAATTCTCACAAAGCTTCTCCATAATTACCACACAAAAAGAACAACAGCACCTCTGCAAGAAGCTGTCTCAAAACATATGATACATGAAGCTCAGAGTAAGAAGAACTCTAGTGGTTGCAGCACAGAGAAACAGTTTCATAGTATAAAAGTGAGTGCTAGTACATGCTTACCACAAAGCAAGTTGAAAAAGAAAATTAATAAGTACAAGTCTTTAGTGCTTCGTTTCACTAGATGCTTTGCCAGTTTTTGACATGTTGGTTATGTTTATGTTTTTCTAAATTTGATATTAAATACATTTTGGTGAAGCATTCAATGAACTAATATCGTTCATGTGCTTGTCTGTTCATATTAAAAAGATACTGAATTTTGGTATTTAGTTAGTTAGTTTTGTTATTAAATAGATCAAAGTACTATTATTTTTGGCCTGACAAATCCTCATACCCCTATTGTGTTTTTTGCTTAATTGAAATGTTTTATATTGTTCTGTTCATAAATTTATTATTATATATTTAAAAAGTTTCTACTTACGAGAATTTAAGGGCAAGAGGTTGCAACATGGTCTCTATGTGCAACTTGTGCCGGCCGGATACATGAAGAATCTAGCAAACATTTATTTTTTGAATGTGATTTAGCAGTTCAGCTTTGGTATTGGATTACTTCTATATTTAATATGCATGTGGACACCATTAATGTACATACTGTGTTCGAGATTTATAATAAATCTTGGTCACCGCAGTTTAGCTGTTGTCATTGCAACCATTATCAACATCAATTGGTGTTCTGCTGCTAATTTTGTGTGTTCTAACACTTCTTTAGCTGAGAATCATACAAAGGCACATGCAAGAGTTTGTGATTTAAAAAGTTTTTTAGTTCACGTTCATGCGTCTAATGCCCCTTGCACTAAGGAAGTAGTTAAATGTAACATTGATGCCACTTCTATAAGAGCTTTCAGAAATTATAATATGATTCATTCGCACTTAAAGAAATATATGGAGTTAACAAAATAACATGCAGTTTTACATCTTTTATATTTTTAGGGAGGGCAACCACTGTGCATCATTCAAAATTGTTTCTATTAACCTTCAACCGACTGAGATATTTTGGATGCATTCATCGTCGGAGTTTGGTTAGAACATAGAATTACCATGGTCATCCTAAAATCGTCAACAATTTTTTTTTAATAAAAATAATCTATAAAATAATTACAAAAATATAAAAATCAATTATATAATATGATAAATTAAAAAAAAAAATTGAAATCAATTAAATTGATCTTTTTCGTGTTCAAGTTCAATCTAAACCAAATCAAATAAACTTAATATCTGTTGATTTCGATATAATTTATATTCATTTGAAATCGACAACCGATATCTGAATAAAATCAATATACTATATCACTAGTTTTATATTAAATATGTGTTTTTAAGTATTTTTTAATCATTTATATATTCTTTTTCTTATTATAGTTTATATGTTACTATCGTTAAAAAGGATTTATGTAATTGTTTTAATAGTATAAAAAATCTATTGTTTTAAAATAAGTATCTTAATTTTATTAATGTCAACCTGAATGATCTAAATCAAATCAACATATTATTCATCGGTTTGATTTTAATTTTGTTAGAAAAATTGTAAAAACTTAACTTAACTACCTATCTTTTTTGTTTAGATTTTTTTCCTCTTCAAACATACAAACCAAAATATGTTATATTCATAACTCTTTCTCTCTTAAAATTTGTGCAACTTTTCGGTCCAATTCTCCCTTATAGTTGTGCTTGCAAATTTTGTTGTTGTTGTTTATATTACAAAATATTATATTTAATTCATCATTTAAATTTTAAAAATTCGGCATCTCAAATTTACTCTCCTTGCATTTTTTAGACTCTTTAAATTAGAATACATTTTGTTAATATTAATATTAATATTTGTCAAGCGTTCTCTCTTTTTCTTGTTATTGTTGTTTGCGTTACTATTTTTCCCTTGCCAAATTGTCCTCTAGATTTTTCGACAAAATTTTTAATAAGACAAACGTTGAATTCTCTTGATTATTTCCTCATGTGATTTGTATCTTTCTTTTTATTTAATTCATACTGCAAATGATAGACGGCAGCCAAAGAGTACTAAACTAGTTGAAATAAATGAGTTTGTCATGCAATAATTTTACACTCTTTTTATTTAAAAAAACATAAATCATTAATGCAATTATTTAAATATATCACATTAAGTTTTCAAGTTTTTTTTTCTCTATTAGATAGATCAATTAAGTCAAATTACTCATAAACCACTTAATAGAGTTAACACCATTTAAGAAAACGAACCTAAATATTATTCATTTATTCAAATGAATCAAATTACAACACGTTGGACCTTTTTATAATCAGAGGCAAACAACAAACTATGCTAAAAATAAAGAAATTCAATAAGGTTAAGAAAGACTAATAATCTAAATATACACAATACAACTAACACAAACTATCAAATTAAACTGTAAGTTATATAACTACTACCCCTTCTCTCAAGTTGAACCATGTAAATTCAAAATACTCAACTTAAATAGTAAACTGTGAAACATGACAGGTTCCAAGAGTTTAGTGTAGGATGTTGGATCAAGAGGTTTTGCTCCAAACAAACACGAACCATTGAGAATTTCCAAAGCGTCGAATGATATGTATGCCTTCCTTTGAGCCTCATATTTCAAGACCAAGAAAAAATTTAAAGGTCTTAAATGTAAATATGATGAATTAATGTAGAAATTGTCTCATAAAGTTGATTTCAGATTGGAAATTTCTTGCAATAATGATGTTATCAACATAAACTAATAAAACAATAAAAGTTCAGATAAATGAAACACTTTTACTAATTTGGATACTATGGATCTGACCACCGAGTTTTGCTTTTTTAATCATCGCTGAAAGTGCTTCGGTGCATAATATTTAGGCTTAATTGCAGTTTTAGTCCCCCTATTTATACTGATTTACAAAATTGGTCTCCCTATTTTAAAAGTCGACAGTTTTGGTCCCTCCCTCTGATTTTTTTAGCTAAAAAATGACGATTTGATATATTTTAAATGACGTGACATACAATTCTATGACATAAAACCATCTAGATCCATTAATTATTCATATGTCATTAATTAAATTAAAAATACGGAAAAAAAATTGAAGTTAAAGTTAAGTTTTTACGACGTTTTATTCCAATTTTATGTGTGTTAATCACTCTACATCATCATATCATATGTCATGTTATTCAAAACATCTCACGTCATCATTTTTTAGCTAAAAAATCAGAGGGAGAGACCAAAACTGTCGACTTTTAAAATAGGGGACCAATTTCGTGAATCAGTATAAATAAGGGGACTAAAACTGCAATTAAGCATAATATTTAAGACAATTTTCATGGTAGTTTTAAAAAATGTATCGGTATTTTTAATTTTTTAATTAATAAATTTATTGTTTTTTTTCTACATCAGTATTTATATATTATATATTAAGTTGATTAAATTATTTTATATCGGTATATTTATTTTCTCAATTTAATTTCTTTAAATTTAATAATTTTTTTTTTAATTTTTTGTATTTTAATTAAAATTAAAATCATTACTAATTTAAAAGTTCAAAACTTTTTTCATTTTTCTTGCAAAACCGCTCCACCACCAATAAAAATCATTCTCCTTTGTCGTGAGTAGAACTCTCCATCGTTTTTTCACCATCGCGAGAAGATCATTCATCTGTCTCACTCCGAATTCGCTCGTGTTTGCATCGATGTTATCTTGGTACCGTCAACCATGCATTGTCATCGTTTCCAAGTTCGATTTTGGTTCTTAATAAACTAACGACGAAGATAAACAATTCAAAATGGATGAGAGAGTCACCGTAGGGCGGGAGAGGGAGTCAGTGCATCGGAGATATAACGGAAGAAAAGAAGAAACTTAATTATTTTTTATATATAATTTAATAAATAAATATTAATTATTTTAAAATAGAATAAAAATGTATAAATTTAGTGGTGTCAAATTTAAAATATAATCAAACTTACTTATAGAAGACATGTCATTAAACTACCTATGATTTAATTTAATAGTATCAAAATATATTAATTTTTAATTGTATCATAAAAATCACCAAATTTTTAGAGATAAAAAAATCCAATTATGTATTGTCCCGTCAGTAAATTGCCATGTAATTAAAATTTGAGAAAGACTAACAAGTGACTCATGACAACTTGTTAAATATCTAAAGATTAAGATATTATATTAAAAAATATATTAAAATATGTATTTAATTTTTAAAAATTCAATATTATTCTTTTCCATACAAAATTTATATTTTTGTATTTGATCAATTATTAGCATGGCCATTAAAATTCAACCTTAAAATGAATATGTGAAACAAGTTGGATATTACTAAAAAATTGAGTAGCCACTTCATGATTTAAAAATTAAAATAGCAAATAAAATAAATAAGTGGAATGAAAACTGTATTTAAAACTAAATATACGGTAGTTATTTAAATTAAATAAACATTTAATATTTATATGAA
Organism: Cicer chorassanicum; assembly: GCA_037974735.1. NCBI lineage: Eukaryota > Viridiplantae > Streptophyta > Magnoliopsida > Fabales > Fabaceae > Cicer > Cicer chorassanicum. The sequence goes on from JBBPBP010000004.1 coordinate 14,439,176, forward strand.
AAATAAATAAATAAATTCATTAAATAAGGTTATCCACAAAGGCACATAGTTGTCATATGAGTCATCGTGTAACTTGAATTGTCTCAAACCAAACCTAATCCAGTGAGACATCGACAGGCCACAGCTGTAACCCTCTTCTTCGCACGTGTCACCCCACAACCCTTAATCCTAATCCAACTCACTTTCTCTTTATAATAACCCTCCTTTTTCCTGAAATTACTCTTATAACCCTCCTTCACTCCTACGTTTAGTTTCAAAACTTTCAAGTTTCACATTTCAACCACACAAATAATACTACTTCCCATTCTCACACAAAATCCACAACGATTGCGAAAAATAAACAAACATTTACTAATACTTTTTTTTACCTTAACCTTAATTAGTGAAAGCTAGAAAACCTTAAAAACAAAAACAAGAAAAGTTTGGTTTGAATTTGGGTAGCTACATTAAAATACAAGTACAACAAACATAACCAAACCAAAGCTAAGAGTGTGGTATTGTAGACTTTGAAAACCAAACAACCTTTGTCCCATCCCACTTGGACTTCCACCTCATCCTTTTTTTCTTAACGCCATGAAACACAGGTCACTCCCTTTTTCTTTCTCTCTTCATCATTTTTCTTGTTAATTACTTTATACCAATTTTTGCAAGATCTAATTTTGGACCTTATGCTATGCTTAATTAGTATTCCTCTTTCTGTATTTCCCTTTTCAAGTATACAACAATGCTTTGTTTTTATTTTTTCCTTTTATGATATTGTTATTTTTGGCTTGCTCGTTCAATTTCCTGTTTTTTATCTGCTTTGTAACTTTGTTTATTTGATAATTCACAAAGGGGTAGCTCTAAAAAGGAAAAGGAATAGTTAAATGAATGATAAAATTATTACACAATTTTTTGATTTTTGCTTGGTTAGGACAGTAATTTTGGCTTTTGGCATTCTCTAGAACAGAAAAGCTAGGTAACTGACGAAGTAAGATTTGCTAGTGCTTAATTATACTTAATTTAAAATCACTATAGCTTAATTATGCTTGGTTAGGTCCTATTTTACCTAGATTTATCTTGATGTAGTTTTAGATAAAAGTAGGTTTTGTGTTGGTTTTGTTCACTGATCTATAAGAGGAAAGGAAATAACAAACAGTACAATAGAAATTTAGCATCTTCTGTGAATAATAACTTAGGTAGAAAGCGGGAAAAAATTGGTTTGATCTTTTAGGTGTGCAGAAGAGAAAAATAAAGGAATTTGAAACAATTAAGTAAATTATATTTGTGAGAAAAATCTTCATATATTTTCTTTCTCAAATTGTACTTCCAAAAAATAAGGATATCAGGAGGATGATGACTAGGTGAGTAGTTGATGGCATAGTATAATATAATAATACTCATTTAATTTCAATAATTGCATTTGTGCCATCTAAGAATACCAAAGAAAATAATTCTAATTACATAGTTATGTTCAAGTATACCAAAAAGTCTTGCCTCGCTTGAGAATTGAGGCTAAGAGTAGTTTATAGAAACTCACTCTTCTTAACCCTTGAGGCGCCTTTTAACTAAACAAAATTGCGAGAGCTTTACACAAGACTCAAAGCAAACAATACCTCAGAATACGGTGTAGTGAACTTGAGGTCGAAAAATTGGCACTAGAAGGAGGCCCGCCACACACGAGGGTTGACAGACCCTTTAATCTCTTAGCCTCGACCAAGGACTGCTACTCGATTGTCTTTTGATAAATAATTAATAATCTTATACTAAGCTCATAAAAAAATAATGGTATATTAAAATTCTAGTTTCTTCTTCTTTTTGACAAATTGAAATTCTAGATTCTCATCACTTAAATTGCACTTATGAATTTATGTGAAAACAAACATCTATAGATGATGCAAAGCATAGCAAAAGAATTTAATTGACATACAAAATTTTTGAATATTGTTATTTGCTTTCCTTTAGTGGAGATGAATGGATATCTTCCTGTGTATTGCATAGAAGGATATATATACTTGATGGTTGAGCTCATTGTCTCTAGTCCATTAGTTAAAGTACGATTATGCATTAAGGACTCGGCATTTTAAGTCTATTTTGGACAATATACAAAATTATTAAGATTTGTTTCTTGAATTGAGTGATTCCTCCATAAAGTTTGTTGTTAAAAGATTATTATGTATCTAAAACCATAATACAAGTGGCTCAAGTCGTTCTGAAGATTACTTAATCCTGAGGCAGAGTTCAAACACCTCTGTTTTTAACCGCAGAAGAACTGTTAAAAGAAATTGTTTTTCTTTTTTGAATTGGAAAATGTTAGTATATTAGTTGTACTTTCTCCTTCACCAGAGTTTGAACCTCGTTCCTTTAACTTGTCCAACCTTTAGCTGTACTCTAATATTTTTTTCTTGTAGCTAATTGTTGAAATCTATCTAGATAATTATCTTCTCAAGTTAATCAGATAAATTACCAGCTAAATAGTGTCTTGGGTTTTGTCTTCATTTTGTGACATAAAATTCTTCTGGTTGAAAAGTACTTAATTATATATTTTGAGGACAAACTACTCAATAATATTTCGAAACCATTAAGTTTATATTATTGCATTAGATGTGATAGTTGCTTTTATTTGATTCGTGTGTTTTCAATGACATGTAATTTGCATTTCTGTATTCAGCAAATGATGTCTTACACAAGTAGCTGTTCAAGTTGATCTCAAGACCTCCCCATATATCGACACTTGATCGTAGGTCTTTCTGTTTAGTGAACCAAAAGGGCGGTGTTTCTAACCTGAATTTTATGGGGACTAAGGAGGATAGCACAACTAAACCTTCTAAATCACCTTCATCAACTCAGGTTTTTTCGCTACTATCTTCCTATGCTTTTTTCTTTCTTTTGCTTGTCCTCGCTCTCTTATGTTTCCTTATCATCTCTATTGGCTAATACAGGAGGTACCAACAGTACAACCATCATATCCAGATTGGTCAAACTCCATGCAGGTAGGGAACATATGATAGATATTTTTCATCGCACTTTTACTTATATTGAAGCACTTATGCGGATAAGTTATGTCGGTAACTAATGATTAGTTTCTTATTTAGGCCTACTATGCACCTGGAGCCGGTCCGCCTCCCTATTTTGCATCAACTGTTGCTTCACCAACCCCCCATCCGTATATGTGGGGAGGCCAGGTAAATAATGCCCATCATTTGCAGTGTTGTCAAATTTCCGCCATGGCGTTATAGCATGGTGGATATTGTGCCAGCTGCCATCAGTTGCAACACCTGTTATATCTGCCGTAGGCTGCAACGCCATGTTTATATGATGGATTTTAGGTTGATTGCCAAGATCTGCTATCTTCCATTCATAACAATGATCATTTGGGATGCATGCAATTTTACTCTGGCGTAGAATCTTCTCATGAACAATTTTATTGATTTTTTCAGCATCCTTTAATGGCGCCATATGGGACTCCAGTCCCATATCCGGCTATGTACCCTCCGGGGAACATGTATGCTCATCCGGGCATGGTCATGGTAAATAACTTTCTCATTATCTATTAATTATGTTCACCACCTCTATGCTTTTGCAGAAAATTTTGAATTTTCAAACTTCTTATACCGGATGTATTCACATTTTCCCGGCAACATTTTTGCTACATTCATCGAAATTGGGCATTTTAATTCGTAATACTTTTTTTTTGGGTTCTTTTTGTTTTACTCTTTTTATTATTTTTCTAGACTCCAAGTGCTATGCACCAAACTACAGAGTTTGAAGGGAAAGGACCTGATGGAAAGGATAAGGATTCATCTAAAAAATCGAAGGGAACTCCTGCAAATACATGTGCAAAAGCAGGAGAGAGTGGAAAGGCAGGCTCAGGTTCAGGCAATGATGGCTTTTCACAAAGGTTTTCCAAACCTCTGGTTAATTTGAGATCGTTTCGAGATTTCCCTCTTCAAATTTCTTTCTTAATATGAATTTCTATATCATTAAACAGTGCTGAAAGTGGTTCAGAGGGTTCATCAAATGCTAGTGATGAGAATACTAACCAACAGGTATATGACATACCATCATTACATGCGCTATCACTTGCTTTTAGTAACTTGTTACTTTATTTGCGACGAAAGTCTGAATTGAATTGATTGAATTACAAGCTAATTGACCAGTTTTCTGTACTTATTTTTTGTATGATGAATTCTATCTTTGTAGGAATCGGCTAGAAACAAGAAGGGAAGCTTTGACCTCATGCTTGTTGATGGTATGTATCTCCTGCAATCATAATTATCTTTTTTATGTCAATGTTTTGATGAAACAAGTTAGCGGTTCTGTGAATTTCAGGAGCCAACGCACAGAACAATACTGCTGGACCCATTTCTCAATCATCTGTTCCTGGAAAACCTGTTGTTTCGATGCCTGCAACTAATCTTAATATTGGTATGGACTTATGGAATGCATCTTCTGCTGGTGCTGAAGCCGCAAAAATGAGGCACAATCAATCCGGTGCCCCTGGAGCTGCTGGTGAACATTGGATGCAAGTATGAGTCCCAATCCCATAGTTGTTTTACTAAAAATGTTCTGTTCTTGTATCGCTTTTTGTTGTCAACATTTTCCATCATCGTGCTTATGCCAATGGATCCGAAAAAATAATTATTTTTGTTGATATCGTTTATCTTCTACTTGTTTCTACTGACAGACATTTTTTTTTTCATATTCCTGACATTGCTTTCTTTTGTTAGATCTTCACATGGCTAAGCCTTACTTTTCATTACCTTTTATAACTTCCTCCGATCTTCTAATGTTTCTGATATTGATAGGATGACCGTGAGCTGAAACGACAGAAGAGAAAACAGTCTAATCGAGAGTCGGCTAGGAGGTCAAGATTACGCAAGCAGGTAACTTTCTGATTTATACATGGTGCTCCCTTGACGGGGAAACTGAGCTGGTTTGTGGTTTCTTTAATTACTTAATTATTTGCAGGTATGAGTTATAGTATTCAAATATATTTTATAGGTGGTTTGGGAATGTGTAAAAAAATATATTGTTTCTGATAAATATGTTAGGAACTCGTCGACAATATTTTGGGATCAAGATCCGGATTGTTTGAGTGGAATTGTTACTGAATCAATGACCTCATTTTCTCCTTCGTTCCTTCCTTTTTACTGCCTGCCCTAGTGGGCAGTTTCTCTCTTAATGCGTCCCAAACCCCTCTACCCTATATTCACTAGGTTAGAGTGTTAGGCCGAGTAAGATAACATGGTGTTTGAGTTTCCCCTGTTGAACCAAATACCCTACCTGCCTTATCCTACTCGGCCTGTATGTGATTTTGTGCCTCAGTAACTCTGTCCAGAAGCGTAAAATATCTCTGGCAGTAAAAATATATATAAGACCTAATAAGAGAATAAATCGGATAGCAATCCAGATACTTTAGAGTCCAGCCAAATTTCGGTCATTGTATCCAACTGCAACGTGGATCCAACAGGTGAGTTTTTGTTGGACATGATCGGCGGCTACAGAGGATCTGGGTTGATCAAATTGCAACCCAGATCCTCGGCAACCACCCAGTAGGAAAGTAAGTCAAACTTTTAAAAAAGTTAGATTTAAATGGTTTGTGATGAGACACAGTTTGCCATACGATATTATTTGTTATCTAAACTATGCAGCCAACCTTAAATAAGGTTGTGTTTTTCCATATCCATTTATACTACCATTTTACTTAAGAGAAAAATGATGTGTCTTACATTTCTTGTACCAACCAGGCTGAGTGTGAAGAGCTACAAAAGAGGGTCGAGGTGCTGGGAGGTGAGAATCGAACTCTGAGAGAAGAGCTTCAGAAACTTTCTGAAGAATGTGAGAAGCTTACATCTGAAAACAACTCTATCAAGGTATATTAATGGTTAGCATGTAGTATATTACAACTCACAACCTTAAATTTGATTATTTGAAAACAATTGCTCTAACCAGGAAGAGTTGGAACGGTTGTGTGGGCCAGAAGTAGTTGCTAACCTTGAATGAGACGAATCTGCAGCTGGAGTTTTCTAATCAGTGGCCCGCTCACTTAATTGAGAATAGGATATAATGTTCTTTTTTTTTCATTGTTTTACTAATTTTATACCATTAACCTTCAACTGTAATTGCTCTTATAATTTACACGTAATTTGTTGTAATTTTTACCTATGCGGGAGAATAGATTATGTACGCTACTGAAGCACTGCTGTTAAGAATTTACTTTTGCTACTGATTTGAGAATCTAGCTTCAACTTCCAATTATTCAGTTTTCATTACCTTAGTGTGGATTGTGGAGTCATTTTTTAATTATATTGCAGAGTTGTTATTTCTTCGCAACTTTTATTTTTGAAGGGTGTTGTCAATCATCACTAGAGTTTTAAATGATTTTTAAGTATAGATATATGGTAGACAACATGTTGTACTAGTCCACCACACACTCTTTTATCTTAATTGTTTTTCTAAGATAATACTAGTATACAATTAGTCAATAGGCACCATTTCGGTTTAGAATATAATAAAAGTGTATGGTGTAAAAGTAAATTCTAAGAAAAAAAGAGTAAAGAACATATGTGTTAGTTGATGTTTGTATGGTAAAATATTAATAAATATTTCTTTTTTTTTTGGTAAAAAGGTGAATCTCTTTCATTTCAGTAATTGTTTCATTTCAGTAATTGTCAATATAGTATACTCGTAAAATCTTGGAAATTTCAAAACCTTCAAATGCTCATAAAGTCTAATTTTGCTAACTACAACATGATAAAAGAATTTGTTAAAAAATAGTATAATTCTGGAAGTGATGCTGCTTACATAATCAGAAAACACAACTAAAAAAATACTACCAAGTGTTCCTTTTCTTTTGCATTCTGCATATGCCTGAGTAAACGCCTGATGAGTCAAGGAATGTTCTTATTCAGAAATAGACATCATCAAGTGATCATGTCACGTATAAACTACTCTGGCAGTTAGATTTGAGAGCATATTACATACAAGTATCAAAACAAGAAACCTATGAATTGGGTATAAACATGATTAGATTAGCCAAATGGATTAAGAACCTGATAATATTCCATTCTGAATATGTCCATGTAATATAATATGTGATTTGATCTCTCACTTTTGCAGCAAAATACAGCATACTACAAGGTATAGAAGTATTTATTTTCCCAAACATTTCAATTCAAAATACCAGCGAGGTCAATTAAGATATCACAAGACACACCCTTTCCCCTAATTTATCATCTATATATTAGACACATCAAATTGATCTGGAATAAATACAAGTCTTTGTATATCCCAGGTTTTTAATATCTTTAGTTTTACATCATTAAAAAAAAAAAAGCTAAATTAAAGTTAAAATTACATTCATGCTAATGTCAGCTTAATGGTAGAAGCTCACATCTTATACAAGGCAAAACTAATGTTAAGCAGGTAGGTTTTTAATATCCTTAAATTTCTCTGTTTTTTTTTCTTCATTTCTACGTGGTTCTTCTAACACCGCCAAGCTGACGTGGCAACCATGGCCCTTTCATGCCAGAAGAGAACCAACTCAGCTTGCCGTTTTGCCACGTGGAAGCCTCTGATTTGCACCTTCGCCAGCAAGCACTCTGCCTGAAAATCAGCGAACTGACTCAACTGCACCGGCCTCATACCAGCGCCGTAAAACGCCTCTCTCCACGGCGTCGTTCTTCTTCCTGCAGCTTCCACCGCCGCAATGATCTTCGGCCGCAGCAAAAGCATCTCGATCCTCCGCGCCCACTCTCCCCCTCCTCCCGCCGCGACTGAAGCATCCAGCGACTCCAGCATCATCGAGTAAAACTCCAAGCTATTCACAACTCCACGGCGAAATGACGCCGCCGCTGCAGCCTCCGTCCATCCCTCACCATCAACAAAAACCACCACACCGGGAGTTATCCTCCGAATATCCGAGAGAAACGCAGCCGTACCGTCGGATCCAAGGCGGCAGAATATCGCCGGCGTCAACAGAATCGCAGTCTTCTCACCGTCGACGAACCTAACAGCTTTAAACGACACCGTTTCAAAAGTCCGTAACGGAACAAAATCAACCTGAACGCGGATCCCAAGGTCATTCGCAAACTGATTAAGATTCTCGCGGATGAGACGGCTTTCAACGGCGTACTCCTCCGGTACGACGGCAGTGATACGGAGTAAAGGTGAACCGTTAACAGCCTTTTCAGCAATCTCTTTCATGAGTGAAGCGTATTGAATTCCAAGTCCAATTTCGAAATCAACAACGTGCATAAAAGATGAACCATGAAGAGCTTCGAGTAGCGCTTGATTAACGGTGAAAATTGAAAACATTGGAATCGGTGAAATTCCAGAAAAGGCCTTGAAGGTTCTAATGGTTTGAACAATCTCCACCATAGAAGATAAGCGCGGAGGGTTGGTCCGGTTGGAACCGGAGAGAAGAGATTGAAGAGCGTCTTTGAAGTGAAAAGCTGCTCTGTGTAACGGTTTACCAGTGGGAGATCGTAGCCGTTGATTTAATCGCTCTAATATCGCTTGAGCTAATTGTAGATGACTGTTATCGAAACAATCGGCTGCACGGATAAGCTCTTCAATGAAATCCCAATTACTGTTATTATTGAAGTCATTAACCAAATGATCGAGATTAGTGTTTGTGTTTGGGTAATTGTATGCCAGCTGGTTTTGATTAGAGTAAATATCTGAGAGAGTAGTGAAGTCTTGAGGTTGATCAAATTGGTCGTGAGAAGGATTGGGGTAAATTTCAGGGATACACGGGTTAGAAGTTTCGTGGGTATTAATATTAGTGTTTTTCAAAAGGGGTATGGGTGTGGAAGAGTCGTCTTGTAAGCCCAAATCTTTCATGATAGAATCCCACCAATCCAAATTAGGCAACGAAGCATGATCCTCTTCCACTTCTTCTTGATGTTGTTCTTGTTGGGTGGGTTTCTTTTCTGGGCTTGGGCTGCGGCAAAGTTCGAGAACGGACCTGGGCTCGTAGCACAAGGTGGTGGTTGTTGTTGTTGTTGAGTTGGTATTGGGAGTGGGAGTGGGAAGAGTGGTGTGGACAAGGACGTTTTGGGTGGTGAGTTTTGGTGGGGAGGAAACAGGAGGAACTCTCATCGCTGGCTATAGGCTAATAAGGTGAGAAAAGATGATGTTGTGATGATGGCTTTGTGGTTGTGATTAGAGTGGCTCTTGTTGGATGCTTTTGTTTGTGAAAGTGAAGAGAGTGAGAGGGGACTTTTGATTGCCATGATCGTTGCCTTTTTATCTTTGCGTGTGTGCATGTAAAGGCTGCTTGGTGGGGTGGGTCGCTTTTAATATCTCTAATTGTCATGCCATGGTATTAGTATATATCTATCACTATGGATCATAAACATCTCACTGCTTCCATTCCATGCATGTTCTATTCTATCCCCCAATTACAACTTTTTTAAAACCCAAATATCTTAATTATTTCTAATTATTTAGAGACTATATTAGAACACGCAAATAAATTAAACATTAAATTGTTTGCTTGCGAGATTAAAATACAATATTTTTTGTAATTGTTCCCTGAATTTTAAAATTATCTCTATCTTAGATCATAACATCATTTATTTACTTGGCTTAATTGTAGTTTTAGTCCCCTATTTATATTGATTCACGAAATTGGTCCCCACATTTTAAAATTCGACAGTTTTGGTCCCTCCCTCTGATTTTTTTAGCTAAAAAATGACGATTTGATATATTTTAAATGACGTGACATACAATTCTATGATATAAAACCATCTAGATCCATTAATTATTCATATGTCATTAATTAAATTAAAAATACGAAAAAAAATTGAAGTTGAAAGTTAAGTTTTTACGACGTTTTATTCCAATTTCATGGATGTTAATCATTTTACATCATCGTATCATATGTCATGTTATTCAAAACATCTTACGTCATCAATTTTTGCTAAAAAAAATCAGAGGGAGGTACCAAAACTGTCGACTTTTAAAATAAGGGGACTAATTTCGTGAATCAGTATAAATAGAAGAACTAAAACTGCAATTAAGCCTATTTACTTTAAATATTAGGGAAAAAAAATATTAGCACTATATACATCAATTCCTACATTTTATTTATGAAACTCATTCAATTTATACCACATGATTATACACTTCAAGGACACCATATTAAAAGCTTTGGATTTTTGCTCACAAGTTCTCTGATTAGTTTTGAAGTAAAACATCAAAAAAATTAAAAATTACAATAGTATAAAGTTCATTTTAATTTTGATTTTTTTAGTACATAATTAATTATGTATATATTATGTCATATTAATCATCAACAATTTGATAAAATTAACATATATAATGTATAATTTTCGAAAAATTAATTAATATTACATAAATTATGTTTACAGGCCAACAAAATAGTAAGAAATTTATATTACATTAAGTATTATTAAAAATATCACCAGAAAATTAGTTTTGTGCATCTTTTTAATTTTTTTAATTTGTGACAATTTTTTATAAACATTTTTCCACGCTTCTAAATTGACGTGAGAAATATAAAGAAAAATAGGGAGGAAGAGGAAAAAATAGAAGCTACGCTCTCCATTCCAAAATTAAATAGCAGTTATATATGAGAAATTATAAATGAAAGAAATATTATAATTATTATTATTATTTTATCAAATATTCAAATTAATCTTGTTAATAATTGAGTATTGGCAATGTTATTCTAAATGTAATTGTGAAGAGTACTAATAATTTGCGAATAATATACATATTATTAAATGTGATCGATTGTTATTGCTTACAGAAAAAGTTGTGATTGTAATTATGCATTAGAGGAAGTAATACTGAACAAGAAAGATTAAAGACAACCAGAAAAGATGTGATTACAATATTTTTAAAGACAGTTAATACGAGAAAAAAAATTCAAGATTGAAAATTTTGTCATCAATGCTGTCGCATGCAACTTCAAGGTGAAGCCACTTTTGTCTAGCCTTTTTGTCGTTCTTCTTTTTTCCTGCTTGAGAAAAGTAGAAGATATGTTGAACCATGTATATACATGACATGATAATCGATGACAGACTTTTACACCAATCATTTAACTTTTACTCTTACACCACTTAATAATAGCGTCAATAAAAATAAATTTTATTTGATTAAAAGATATATATTTGATTAAAAAATTTATTTAGATACATTAATTTTTTAATTGTTACTTTTATTTATATTTAAACAACCAAAATTAGTACACTTCGAACTAAGAATAAAAATAACGTATTTTTTCTTCATAATAACTTTTACTATCTTTTAGTAATTTGAAGCCCGATTAACTATATCTTAAAAGTCATTTCATAATATATTTTAAATTTACTTTTCTTTTGTAAAATATCAACAACAATTGATTAAAGAAATTTGATATATTTAA
>JBBPBP010000004.1:14456640-14474549 GCA_037974735.1 Cicer chorassanicum
AAAAAAAAAGTTATAAGGACGAAAATAAAAAAGAACTATAACTCATAAGAACCAAACATATATTTAAGCCTAGAAAAAACATAAAATAATAAGGTGTATATTGGTATAGCTACAAATAATTTAAACATTTGAAAATTAAAAAAAAAATTCATTAAAAAAAGACAAATAGATTCATCAAAAGGATTCTATATTTAAAGTCACAATTTTATTTTCAATCTTCATTCAATAAACAATGTTGTCTATACTTGTTTTCTTTTTAATTTTGATTTAATTCTCTTTAAAAAAAATTAAATTTTTCATTTAATAAATTTCACATGATAAGTAATATTATTGCGGTGTTAACATAGTTGACTTAACACCTTTACACACTGATTTTTTCTAAAAGAAAAAAAAAAGTGTTGTGATTTTACTCACTACTATATATGTTTATCTTTTACATGTGATTCCTTCACAATTTTGTGGACGTAATCTTGTTTTTTGATAATTTGAGAGTAGTAGTTGACGTGAGATGTTATGACACAGCTTTGTGGTCTAAGGGAAAAGTGAGAAAGATTTGTGGTAGTGATAGCATTTTGTGGCAATATTTCAATGGATGACGTTATCAACTCAAATGGTTCATTCACTTCTAAAAGGAATTTTTATTGTCCAAATCATTAATAGATGGATTTGATCGGAGATTAGACAGCCCAGCCCACGGAGATCACAATAAGAGCATTTGTTCCAACACTCCAATCCGATATATGTTTTTCATCAATTTTGTTATTTTGAGCTTAATATAAAGAGACCAAAATGATTTTAAAAAATTATTTATTGATTACATTTTTTGAGTTCTTAATTAAAAAAAAAAGTGTGTTTTTCATTTTCTCTTTCCTCCTTCTTTATTTTGAAGTAATTCAATCTCTTTTAAAACTTTTAAATAGATCTAAGTCTTTGTCTTCTAAATCATTTTTATTCTTAAAGGGGTTTCAAATAGACGTTGTAATAAGGTGAAGCACACCAATGCTAATAGTGTTTTTCTCATATTCATTCCACAAATATCCATGGACATCATTTCACATTTAAAATTTAGCATAGAACAAATAAGAAAAACAATATCATAATATTTATAATATAACAATATACTTTAGGTTCACCATTCACCAAAGAGAGTTGGTTGGTCGTATCGATGTCATTCTTGTGCCTCAAATTGGTAATGGTGCAAATCGAATTGCAATAAAAATTGGCTCTTGGTTCCAACATGCAAAACATTGAATACTCTAATCTCAAAAACCATTTCCTAGTGGTTTGTAATTCAATATTTTTTGTGGAAGCTTTTTCACGAAGCCTTATTTGCCAATGATACTCGTTGTAGCAGAGATGTGGTGACCTCAAATATTTGTCAAAGATGTAATCAAGAGTTTTAGTAATTAAATTGATATTTATTGTTTTGGAATATGAGTGAATTGCATAAATTTAAGGATAACATGTAAGCTTGAATTGTAGTGCAAAAACATTTCGTCTCAAAGTGCAAAGGCATAGTCTCGTAGTAGAGAACCTTTTTTCCATAATCTTAAACTCTTTGTTTGGTTTCGCAATGTGAAGAATATATCTCGTAGTGTGAGCTACTACAATTTTGTGAACACAAAATTCGCATTGCAATGCGAAACTCAAATTTGCAATGTGAAGCAAATGTTTTCCAAATTAGTACTTAAGATTTTCATTAGATTTTTCATTTTTCTCCTCTTTCACTCTCCACTCTTTCACTCTCCACAAAAATCTGGAGAAACAACACCCATCTTCTCTATTTCCTTTTCCAAGACTCGTACCTTTGCGCTCTTGTTTGTTCTCGTTATATCTTTGCTTAAGAAATGCCTTGAATGGGTGGAAATAAATCATTATTATATTATAATCTTTGATTTTCATAGTGGATGTATTAAAGGTTCTAATTTAGTGATAAGGAGTGGCCTTATAGGGAATCTTGTTTTATTCTCTTAGATATATTTTTCATCCTTTTTAACTTTGTTAGTGACACTTATGTGGTTTTTAAACCATATATTGAGTTATATACATCCAATTAATATGAATGTTTTAGAAAGTAAATTCAATTACGTACAACTTTTGTGTTTCGAAACAAATCTAATATGTCCACCCTCTATGTCAAAATTAACGATAAATCTCAACCCAATAGAGTTGTTATTGTAAAAGGATTTTAAGGAGTATTTTTCATCAAGTGGTAAAATATGTTTCCCTCAAACTTAGTTTATTAATAACATAATTATATTTTACAATATTTTAAATTTTTGTTTACCGTTTTCATGTGAGACCACTAATTAAAACACGTAAAACCAGTATGTAGTGACCATACCCTCGTTAAGGTTATTGCATAGTTGAAAATTAATGTAAAGGCGAAGTCTTTCATCTAAATTGATTCATGAGTATTATATATGTAGGACAAGTTGGATTCCAAAAAGTGTTAAGGACTTGCTATTGCGACAACCTTTTTGTAGTAATTGAATTAATCAATTAAATGTGAATTCAGAAATTTAGAAAATCAAAAATGTGTTTAGAATCCTTACAGGTGGTGTGAACATTTATTCTAAATAATGATATGTTGATCCTCAAAAATGGTAGATATTTGTGAATTATTAACATGTGATATGATTATTTATGACCCGTTGAGTATTACATATGACTTTGATATCATTAATTGCGACTTGTTGAATGTGAATTGTGATATGTGATAAACTAAATTTATATTTGAGTGATGAGTGTATGATGATTATGTATGAATATAAATTATGAAGTGGTTGTGTGTTATGTTGAGCTTGTGAATAATTGCTATTCATTTTTAATAAGAATGTGATAATGTAAATTGATGTGCAGAAGTTGGTATTCATTTTAGACCCTAAAGCGACGTAAATGATCAGTGCTGATGCGAGGATAAGGCCACTAAAACAACCGCTTTAGGCCTCTATGAAAAACAAAATTTTGACTTTACCAAAATGCCTTAAAAAAATTTACTTAATAAAAATGCATCAGATTTTAATATTTTTAAAATTTAAACATATAAATCTTTTTTAAATTTAATATTGTTGAGACAATATTAAATCAATTGAAAAATTTATATTAATTTAGTGATGTCATGTTAAAATTTAGAAAATTTGCTTTAGTCCTCAAAATGTGTTGGGCCGGCCATGTAAATGATGAACTCGTGATTAAATGAAAAATGTGTGTGTGCATACGTGAAGTGGCGATTAAGATGGCTAAGTAACCTCACAATGATAGTGAATCAAAATATATTTAGCCTTGAGGTGACAATTAAAATATCTTGAGGGTATTTGAATGAAGAATTCCTATATACCTTAGAGACGACCGCCAACACCAAGAGCTACTATGCAAAACACCAATACCCCGACTAGATGCCAACAGTGAGCTAGGGATTTATGATGTTGAGTGAGCTTACGAAGGACTTTAGTGTGTCTACACGACAATGTAGTGTCACGTTCCTCCCAAATATTTTAGAGTTAGTTTGATATCACGTATGATAAGTAACATATTAGGTGGTTGCATTACATAGCATAAATGACACGTTCAAAGTGACATTGCATTGGCATATCATAAGACTTATGTTGTGTAATTATGTCCATTAAAAATTATATTGAGTATATCACTATACTTATGTTCTATGATGCCTACGTGATGACTTGCTATTGAAATATCATGTTGTGATTAACTATACTTAGATGAATTATTGTTACCATGATTCACATGACTATGTGGATGAATGATACTCTATTAAATGAGATTTTAATTATGATTGCAATATGATGTTATGATAATGTGATTTAATGTATTCAGATGTTAATGATTTAATATGTGACCAGTGATATGATTCAGATGTTAATGATTTAATATGATTCACATGACCAATGATTTAATATAAGATTAACATGTTAAATGAATAAATTGATTATTATTTGTTGTCTTGGAATAGTAATAAGATATGATTAATTAAAATGTTTTTATGACAAGACTTAGATGATAAATGTGAATATGTTTAAAATATGTTATGATCAGATTTAAGAGATATTTAAGAATATTTCATACTGTTAATATGATGTCGGAGATTTCTGCGCGTCTGTAATTATATGTATTATGCATTTAATATGAATTTGATGACTTAATTTGTTGTTTGGGTTTGACGTTGCGATTGTGCGATTACACCATATGCTACGTATGAAGTTTAGAGTTTGAGGTCCATGTGAAAGTGTTTATTTGAAAATTCTCTACTTTGATAGGTGACATTGGGGCTGAGATAAATTATATGTTTTGAAAAAAAAGAAAATCAAACTATTTTTGAAGTTTTTTAAACATCAAGTTGAAGTTGATTAAATTTTGATGTCTTTCAATTTATTGGTAGAGGAAAAAGAATAAGTGTTTATGATATAAGAAATGTAATATCTTCGACTTTTCTAAACTAAGTTTTTGAAATACTCATTTTCTATCCGCGCAAAGTTAAATTATTTTTGAATAAATATAAAAGATATTTTTTTTGGGTTTAAAATGTCATGGTTTTGTACATTTAGAAACTACAAAGTGGTAATAGAAGTTTGGAATCTCTTAAAAGGTATCATAGTGCCAAACTTATTTTCTATAATAGATTGGCACGATTGGTTGCTCTATCATTTTACAAATCATGCTAAGTTTTTTTATATAAATTGGTGCTTGATTTTTTTGGTGTTATGCTAGACACTATTTGGTGGAGTAGAAACGAGGTCATTTTATGTATTATTGTTTATCCAAGCAGTAAGTTATCAAATAAAATTTGCGACCATCTCATTGTATTATTTAGAGTTTATTGCATGGCCATAAGATCTTGTTGAACAATGATATTGAGGTATATTAAGATCATATTATGTGGCTTTCTTCAAATCCATGGACGGTGGCTCTTAATAATGATGGTGCAGCTACGAGTTCATATATAGTTGTTGCGTGCTTGCAAACGTGTTATGAGGAGTGATAATGTGAATTCTTATTTGAATTTTTTAATAAACGCTTGCAATGTCCTTGGTCTTCATTTTGCTTGGAGGAGAAGTTTTAAAGACACAAATGTGTATTTTGACTTGTGTGTGGTTTGTTTTTTGTTATCAAATGGTTGTTGCTCATCTCATGATGCTTAAGTTCTGGTCACCATGATTCATGGAATTCATAAAGTTGAAGGCTAGGTTAGATTGATCCACATATTGAGAGAAGTGAATAAAGTAGTTGATGCTTTAGCCAAGTATGGATTAAATTTTGTTTTTTTATTTTATTTCTATTGTAATGTTGGTTGATGTTGCTGCTGTTTCATTTGTTATATATTTTTCATTTATTGTTATTTGGGGTTTGACCCCTTTTTTAAAAGAAATTATTATATTTTCAGTATAGTTGCTTCTGGTGTTGATCAAGTCGAATTATAATATAAAATGATCCAAACCTATTAAAGTGTTCAAGTCGGTAAAAAGAAGTGTTCAAGGTTTGTTTTTGAAAAAAAAAAATGTCTACAAGATTGTTTGGATATGTTGTGTTTTTCTTTTTCTATACAATCTAGTCACATAATATTATCTGGACAAACATATAAACTCTACCCAAAAAATACTCTTCCAGAATTTTCATTTTTTTTTAGTAATTTCATTTTTGAAAAAATCAAACACAAATATATTTTAATTTTTTTAAATTACCGAAACAAAAATGTCTTTCAAAAAAATTGATTGTTCTAGAAATTTCACCAAATTAAAATATTATGTATTTATTTTCTCAATTGTTGTAAAATGAATATATTCTGACAATTTTAAAAATTGAAACTTTTGGAATTTTGATGTATAGATTTTGAATATTTTCAATACTCGTTATCTATTCCAATAAAATTAAGTGATAAAGAGAAATGTCCAGAAATTTTCTAGTGAAAAATTTGGGATCTAATGGAATTATTGTGGGGTATGGAGGTTTTTCCTTATGTTTGGAAAATTTATAGAAGTGGGTCAAGCCCAAAACAAATCAATTAATAATATTAAAGATTATAAAAAGAATGTGGTTGTTGTGTTATCCACAGCCCCACATTTTGGCAATCACACCTCTACACTACAGTCTACACGACTGAAATTAAAAAATTACTCTCGAGTGACTTTTTTTGTGTTAATTAATATTGTTAGTTTTTTTCATAATAAATATCGAATCCACAACCTCCTTTTTTTTTTGTGTTTTAGAGTCATTTTAGATTATTTTTATAGAGAATAAACTAGTTGATACATAATAGTTGATAAGTTAACATATATTGAAAGCTTCTTTTCTCCTCCTAAATCTTCTCAAAAGTCCCAAATTTTATCTGAATTGACTAATCAAAACTTATATTTGAGTCTATATAAATGGCACTGGCAGGAGAAGAAACACCTTGTTTGCCAACTTGGGTTGTAGCTTTAATGTGGTGTGTAATGGGTCCATGGGTTGTATGATTGTATAGCACAACAACTGCTATAAGGGAATAAAACAAAGGCAAGTTTGCTTCATGGCTTGGACCCCAAAAAAATTTGATTGATGGCAACAAATTGAGAAAAGGTTTAGAAGGATAAAATGCATTTATATCCCATTAAATTTATAGATATACTTACATTTTTCATTCATCTAATTAAGCGGTTTATGTTTAAATTAATATTATTTTTTACTACTTCTCTTTTTATTAGTAAATAAATTTCCCTCTTAAAAAAATTATCGACTTATTTAATACAAAGGAAGAAAACATATTATTCTTATCTAACTAATATATTGCTAACAAAAACAAATAAAATATGTTATAAATATAATTATAAACAAAACAAAAGAATAAATTGATTACAAGTATATACTAAACCTAATAAAAAAATGTAATCAATTATATAAATTATAATTTTATTATTACACGGGAAATTAAGTGTAAAACATTAAAATATCTAAATTAGATATTACTATTATGCACAAAACATATTAATAAATATTACTATATAAATAAATAAAATCCAATAAACTCAATCCTTGTGTTTCATTTAAAAAATAAGAGAAGGGTATGCCACAACACATTCACCTTTAGTTTCTTGGATATGCATGATTTGTGTTTTTTTGAATGTGAAAGCATTGGATAAGAAAAAAAAATTCATTTGTGTTAAGATAATGGCATTCAAGTTATGTTATTTTTACAAGCACATATTAAAATAGCTAAATTATTTGATTATTTTTTCACAAAAGATAATTTATTTGATTATCAATTGAAAATGTGTTATAAATATATTATTGATAGGAGGTGTAGTTGATTTTAAGAGGAAAAGAAATCCTTCTATATTATTCCTATATTGTTCTTATCATTACTTGTGAAGCTTAACGTATTTTTAGCATCGAGCATTTGAATTTAGAGATGTGGTTGTGTAAATTTTGTTGAGACAATGTTTGTTTTTTCGAAGCACACAATAATTCTAGCAAATTAGATGCAAGTTTTTCGGTATGTTTTTGTTCTAGAAAACTAGGGCTAAAGTTTTCAATAAATTTTTTAAAAGATAATTTATTTATTTTCTCCGTGGATGAGGACTATAGAGGACAAGACGATAAAATTGTATGTTTGCAACATGAAGCTTCTACATCTTCTCCTTCTATAGAGTACTTCCCACATGTCGATTGAACTCAACTGACATCATCAATTTGGAGGACATCGATGTTGCTCGACGAATCGTTGGGTGGCAATAGGAAATAAATGAGGACCTTGAATAAGAGGAGGGAGAGGTTGTACATCGAGAGGAGCATGATGTTATAAAATTAATAGATTTTCACGATCACCTTTCAACATTGAAAGGATTTTCACAGTCACCTTTCAATCTATGAAGGATTTTACAAACACAAACATAGTCAATCTAACATAAAAGATATACTTGAGTTACAAATGATGTGTATGATAAAAAGTGTTTGGGATTAATGATTTTCAACTCTTTGTTTGAGATAAATAAAGATAAACTCATTAAATGATTATCCACAGATATAGTTAAGAGAATTGGAGTTTGTTTGAAGAGTTTTTGACTTCTTCTTACTTGAACAAGTGTTGGTAGATTTGTAAATTTAACTTTTACTCTTTCAATTTATAGATTATAAGAGGTTTTGAATATTCAATTTAAACTTAATATATTTGTTAGACGCGTCAACCAAGTGTTAAATTTGTTTTAAAACAATTAAACACATGTTTATATTGTTGTCCAGAACATTCTTGACAAACCCAGAATGTTCTTGTTTTTGACTGTGATGAAAAACATGAATGAGTGAGTAAATGAGTTGTGAAATGTTAGTTTTTTAACTCTGAAGCATGCAGAGCTTTTTGCAAAAGGATGCAACAACAGTGTATTATGTCTTTGTTGTCCTTGCATACAGCTCATTAATCTGATGATCAATTTGGTCATCAATCTAGAGGTTGTTTTCCTCCTTTGGGCCTTCAGCTCGAGTTCTGGGCTTGACCACTGATTTGAGTAGTCTTGCTACTCTTTAACTTGTGGTTTGGACTGTGGAAAATGATCTATCTTGACTTTGTCTTTAATATCGAATAACCAGAATGTTCTTCTCATCAATCTATCATCAATTTGGAGATCAATCTATGTATCATTTTGCATATCAATCTGCGGAACATTTTGTATGTTTGTTTTTGCAAGTCTGCCTTCAAATCTTAACTTTTCATTTCTCATTAAATTTTGGAAAGCCCATGTGCGAAATGTCAATTGATTTATTGTATGTTTCCCTTCCAAAAATATCCTTATTGTCAATTGTTCTTTAATATAACGATAAGAACTTTCTAGTGAATGTTCTTCCATCATTCTTTAATCAAATGACTTAATCTTGAAATGATTTCTTCTTCAAAGATGATTTTTGTCATTTTGTTGAACTGATATGACTATTTACAAGTGCAATGAACTTGTTCATCATGAAAATATTATTTTATAACAATTGAGAATGTTTTCTTCTATATGAAATAAGGAATCTTTTGTTGAAGCAATACTTACTACAATTTCTCTTGGTATTACACATGTTGTCTCTTCTCGATCAAGTATCTCTGAGATGCAATAATCATTCTCTTGAATCATTAATATATGATATATTCCTTGTGAGATTCTTTTACTATTGAATATATACTTATGCACTTGTTGATGTGAATGATTTTTTGTTTGTCCACTTATGCAATTTGTATTCCTTAAATAAAACTCAAGTGTAATTATTAGTAGATTACTATCCATAAAACTTAATCATTTATTTCATAAAGTTTGTTGTCATTAAAACATAGATCAAAAGGTTTTTACATAAATAGAGGAGCCTATTTAACATGAAAAACATGTTCAATTCCCTTGAGGATTGTAAGATACTTTTCAACTTAAGCGACATGAGCATCTTATTGTTCGTAGAGTATGGTATATAGGAGTAAGTTAATTGTTTTGGTATATTTAATTTATTTGTTCATTTATTTATTCTTTTTTATTTATATATTAAATACATATATTTTATATGTATGCAAGAGCTCTCATGCTGAAGCTGACTATCGATGGTATGAGACGAAGAATATCAAAGATATTGCCCGTTATAAGTTGGACTGGTTTCAAAAGGTGTTTCGTAGACATTGTGTTACTGAGATGTTTAAGTATGTTTCGAGGACATACTTGCCAAATTTGGTAGTGTGTACATTATGGATCACAAGAGTCACACATTTGGCTCTTTAGGAATTTGTCACAATACAGTAGGAATTTGTCACAATTCAGTAGGTATGCCTGAAGTCTTGCTGCTCTTGTTGTAATATATGAGTATTTCTACAATTAAACAAAATAAAGATAAGCATTGCATAAATGTAGAACAACTTGTAGATACAACTAACGGAGCCGTCTAACATTATAGTGTTACTATATTTTTCAACTTCATTATCATTTTTTTATATAAAAAAAACCCATGCGAAAACTTGTGCAAAATACAGGCCCAGATATACCCATTCAAAGGTCCCTTAAAATAACAATTAGATTCAAAAGTCAATAAACACTTAAAAAATTGACCGGACTTCAAAAATTATTCAATAGTTCAAAATTTTCCTCATCAAATAGGCTGGGTTTGCAAATGGTAGTACTTGGCTACTAAATAAAGCTGCCAAAAGAAGCAATAAGTTGGGAATTTTCTAACTTGAAAAGAATATAGAATAATTACAATTTATGACATTTACGTAAAAGAACATTAATTACTTACTAAAATTTAATTACGCATTAACTCCCAAACAATGGGCAAAAGTGGAAAATCGACAATGTGACAATAATTCAACAGCCAAAGTAGAAAACTACTACTAACATCAAAGTTTCCTAATTTATACCTACATCTACAGACCAAATCATCCATCGGAGGAATAAATGATTTGATCAAAACTGTCCAACCAAGAAACCAAAACAGTATGTGACCTTCAAACGCGCCACTGTCTCTAAAACTTACCACAACCATCTTGGCATTAACCATATGCATACACCCTTAATTTTCCACAGCCTGTGTTGTCCATAGCAAGCATATTTTAAATTTTGGCCTTGTTAAGGTCACCTTTTCTTTTCCTATAATATATAGCACATATTTGAAACCTCTGCAAGTTTAACAAAATCACATTGCCGTGATTTTGTTGAAGTTCTAAAGTATAACTTTTACAATGACACACTATGATTCTGCCAAACTCATCCAAACATGGAAATAATAGTTTTTTTCCTTCTTCGCATTAGAGGGGGCAAGACATGAAAAATGCCGCATTTGCACATATTACCTGTTGCATTAATCCATAGTTGCATATTAATATATCTTAATCTTGTTAATAATCAATCCCATGTGCATTGCAACTTCAGAATATGTATAGACAACAAATGACTTTACAACCAAAACATTTGAACTGATAACTATAGTTGTTATTGCAGCCACAACTATATCATGAGCTCCTTCCAATATCTTTGCCAGAGAACTCTCCATTACCAAAGGATGCTGCTGCAGTAACATCCAAACCACCACCACCACCACCTCCAATAGATGTGATAAGTGCAGACAAGCCTCCACCGGCACTGCCGCCAGCAGCCATTCCCAATCCTAGAAAATCAAGAGTGGTTTGCTTAGGACCAAACATCGATGGTGTCCCCAACATCAATTCTTTGAGTCCGGAATCACTGTCACAAGGAAGCCCGAGTCCAAGTCCTGCTTGAACTAAACTAGAACCCTCCGGTTCAACTTGTCCAAGACCCCAATGCAGGCAATCTTGCTGACCAGATGATGAAGAGGGAGCCGACGAAGACACAATGCCGAGCCCACGAAGCAAAGAGGCATTTGTGGTGGCAGCACCCATTTGAGCAGCTTTCTGCAGCAATGCAGTGGCAGACATGGCAGGCGGCTGCGGCGTCGGTGCATATTGACGACACTCCTGCCCTCCTGTTCCAAAAATTGATGATCCATGATTGGTAGAGAGGCAGAGTGATATAGCCTCGGACGTCGGAGGAGCTGAGAAATCTGCAGGGCGATCTGGACAACCCATGGACCTAATTAGGTCAGTGAATGCTAGTGTTTGAGATTGCAGACTGGCAGAAGTTGAAGCTGTCGAGGAAGCAAACAAGCTTGCAAACACACCACTGCTAGTCGTAGCACCGCCGTTGCTCGTTGAGCTAGCACTGTTGCTGCTACAACTCCCATTTAAAGCATTAGTAGTAGTAGCAGTACTAGCAGTAGTTGTAGTAACAACAACTTGTGGCTCCTCAATGATTTGTGGGGGATTTTCTGGAAAATCAAAATCCGAAAATAGAATAAGGAAAAGTAAAGCAAAGCAGGAACAACAACATCATTATTTTAGTTTATAATCATCAAACTAATAGGAAAAAGAAAGTGCAAAAGCAACCACTTAAAACACATAGACAAAGGAAAGTTGGTACCTTTCTTTTATGTTATAAATTAAAGTTCAGATTTTCAGAAGTAAAGTAAAGAACAAAACAATATTTTTTTCCATACCCTTAAAAATTCGCTCCCCATCCCCCTCACCCCCTAAAAACAAATCTTCTCTCTTTATTAGCTTTTGAGATCTTTGTAGTTTCTTTGTCAACCATTGCATAATTTAGATCAAACAATCTCAAAAAAAGAACACCTTTTTTAAGTTATATTTATTTTCATTACTTAATTAGACACACCCGAATCTCAGATCACTTGATCCTGTTCTCACATTCTCACAAGTCACAACAAAAAACGATACCAGACAAAAAAAGACTAACCAAACACAAACAACAACATCAAAAACAAAAACATAGGTTTTGAAATTGTTATCTTCTTTTAACCACATCAAACGAGACAAAAAAAAATAAAAAATAACATTCACACGATTCAAGAAATATCTACCTATCTTCTGCGTTTCCAAACCAGAGGACACTACACTATTCGACTGAGCAGTAGTTGCAGCAGTAACAGTCGCCGCCGGCATCGACGGCGGCGATGAATCTCCGGTCAAAACCTTCGAATCAGATTCTGAATTAGCCTTCACAACACTCTGAGACTTCGCATTTTCCTCCGCTAACGCATCGCAAAAAGCTCTATGCGTGATGAAACTATCCCTCCTTCAAAATCAAAAAACAAATTATCAGAACCAAATAAAAAATAAATTAACAGATTAAAAAAATAAAAATAAAATAAAAACCTAGAAAAAACGGTTCCACAATCGCATTTATACTCTCTGGAGCCACAAACTTTAGAGTGAGCTTTCCAATCCGATTGAACAGCGTATTTCTTGGAACATTTATCGCATTTCCACTTCTTCTCACCGTGCTTTCTACAAAAGTGCTTTTTAATCCCCGTTAAATCTCCCAAAGCTCTAGAAGGATCATGATGAACGCAACTCGGTTCAGGACAAACATAAACCCTTTTCCTAATTTCCTTACTCGATCTTTGCCTAAGTTTCCATGGTAGATTATGACCTCTTCGATGAAGTTGAAGATTCTGATCTCTTTGAAAACCTTTGTTGCATATTTCGCATACGAATCTGTTTGTTGCTAAAAGAGTCGTTGGTGATAAAGCAATAACTTCTGCTTCTGGATCTTCAAAAATAAAAATAAAAAATAATAATTAATTAGTTTATATACTTTAATTAATGAAAAACGATGAAATTAAATGTTTTATTTATGTACCTGGCATTCCTGGGAGGTTACGTTTTTTCTTTGTGGTGGGTTTTGGAGTTGTTTGATTACCAGAGGAGGAGATGCTAGCTTCACCTGAAGGTGTTGAAACATTGTCTAAATCAACAGGCATCGGAACCAAACTAACCTACCTAGTTAGTAGTTAGTATTATAACTTATCAAGAATCAATAATAATCTATTTACAAAGAGGGGAAATATCTTAGATGCATTAACACACACAGTTTTGATTTTTTTTTTTTTTTTTTTTGTTGTTTCTAGGGTTTTCTATTTAGCTTCTCAATAGCTTCTTCTTTTTTCTTTAGCTTTATCTATATCCACCGGTCAACCTGCAAAGTTTTTATTCTTCTACTTCTTCTTTTTTATTTTTTTTTATTTTTATTTTTTTAAGTTACCTTGTTACGCTCATTTACACACACCAACTACCACCTCCAATAATGCTTTCTCTCTCTATCTCATTCAAAATTTGATCTTAACCAAAAGAACTTTAAACTTTGGAACGCCAAAACCATTGACAAAAAATACCTTTACACAAAACTCTCTTTAGAGTTCACACGGTTACCATCTTAAATCACCTTAATTGAATTCTCATTATCTCATCTTTTTACCGCTTAACTTAATTTGTTAAGAATTTAATTTATATTTACACACTAATATAATAACTTTGTATACTATTGATCAATTACAACTTCTAAATTGTTAGATATATTTTATTTTTACTATAATTATATTTAAAATTAAGTTAATGAATTATTGCCATAGGTTATTCGTATAAACTTTTTATAGTATTGAAAATTAAATACATTTGGCATTTTCTTTTTATAAGTGTGAGATAGAGGGATTATTTTTAGTGGATACAAAATGATAATTTGTTGGTGAGTTCTAAGTTATCTATGAAAATTATACATAACTTACTCAACCTACAATAAAAATTAACAACATAAATAAACCGATAAATTTTACCATTTATGTGATTAATTTTTATTGAAAGTGGGATAAATTTTTTCATTTGTTTACGTGACTAAGTTTTCATCCTGCAGTAATTCAAAGGTAAGCTACTAAAAGACAAATGGTAATAATTAATATGGTTAAGTAAGGTTAAGCCTATGAGTATTTTTTTGTTTTTGTTTTGTGGACTGAGTCGTTGAAAAATAAAAGGAGTTTATCGTGTCCAAGTTCGTATCCTCCACTTGTCGAGGCAAATGGTACAGTGAAGGACGAGTGTTTAATTACACCTACGTTTGTCGTTTTGTGCGGTGAGTCTGTATTTGTTTGAACTTTGAATCCGTATTCTATAGAAACCGACAGAGACAGACACACACCACCATTTCACACGGAACTAGATTCAGTGCAGTAAGAGCATCGTGCAGTTATCGACTTTTAGCCGTCAGATCTAAATCGACAACAGATAATGGTTAGAGTTGATTTCCCTGTGCCAAATAGAATTAGGAAAGAAAAAAAAGTAAATAATATTAATCAATAATTAATATTAAATATATTTATGATCAATTATAAATTTTTATAATATTAATTATTAATTTATTTATTTTATGAATTTTTCATTTTACAAAAGTTAAATTTAAAATTTTAGTGCTTTGTAGTCGACATAATAATAATAATAATAATAATAATAATAATAATAATAATAATAATAATAATAATAATAATAATAATCTAATAGATAACCAATCTAATAAGAAATCACTGTTATATTTTATTTTACAACTAATTTTAAAATATTTTTATGATTTTATGAAATGTGAAATGTGTATTAAATATCAATATAAAACTGTTACACCGACAACATCTTTTATTTTCTATTAAAACAAGATTTGAGAAGAAAAAAAATCTTTTGAAAAAGCATGCGTTTGAGAAAACTATGGATGATTTATGCATAGTTAAGTACTGCACATAAAACCTTAAAGATGCACCAAAATTATTTTCTTTAAAATTAATTATTTACTATGTATATCTTTCGCGGTGAATCCTAATGCGTTTCACATTCACACGACGTTGAATATTTTGGACAAGCCAATTGCTTCCGACAACGCTACTGAGTAAGATATTTAATTAAGATACTACAAATTTTTTGTTTGAATAAAAGACACGGCTTTAATTAGTTTTGCTTTAAATATCGTACGTCATTTAATAAAAAAATATATTTATTTAGTAAGTAACTTCGGATTTTGGGATACTGAGAAATCCTTATGTAAGAAAACAAATTTATCATAGACAACAAAGTCAAAGAAAAAAGGAAACGTGGGAAATCCTTACTGGTGCAAAACACTGAAAAGCTTTTCTATTTTTTCATATAGATGAAAATTATTATTTTCTTGGTACAGCTTATTATTGTTATTTACATTTTTATTTCCTTTACTTTTGGCCCATCATGTGCTTCGAAGCAGCTTTTTCTGTCAATAATACAAGAAGCCTACATTTTTTTTTGACAATACAAGCATATTATAATTAGTTTTCTTATTTTTTTTGACAAAATATTATAATTAGTTGGTTTTTATTTGCTTTTTCATTTATTATATGCCATTTTAGAAAGAAAGCAAACAGTTATATATGGCGAAGACTCGAAGAGGTGAGGAAACTTCGACGGGCATGATCTTCCGTATCAGATTTCACATTCTTTTATGAGACAAAATAATTAATACGAACAGTGATGACCAATAAAAATTGAATAATTAGTATTCTTCGGTCCTAATTTACAAATGTTGATATTATTAAATTGAATAAATAATATTTTTTTTAAAAAATATTACATTATTTAAATATTGTTCCAATTGTTATTATCTCAAGTCCACAACACTATCTACATCTGTAAAGTATTTTACAATTTGAGTATGTAGTAAATCCTCGTGACGTTGTCATTTCTTACAAAATCGTCTTCATAATTAGTGGAGTGAGTAGAATAGTTTATAAATTATCTTTGATTTCGATTAATAAGCAATTAATGTGAAAGATAAAAAAATAGTTTACATTGTTGTTGCATAACCATTGTATTTTTT
The DNA here is from genome assembly GCA_037974735.1 of Cicer chorassanicum. Classification (NCBI taxonomy): domain Eukaryota; kingdom Viridiplantae; phylum Streptophyta; class Magnoliopsida; order Fabales; family Fabaceae; genus Cicer; species Cicer chorassanicum. The sequence goes on from JBBPBP010000004.1 coordinate 14,472,840, forward strand.
TATATATCAACTAAACTCTTTTTTTTTCGCAAGAACTACAAGAATAGGATATATATGATCTAAGTTTGAATGGTGGAAACAAATAATTTGTCTCATCTAAACTGATAAATTAGTAAAATAGATTATTATATTATAACTACATATAATTGATCATGTATGTGTATAAAACAAAAATTATTTGTATAATGATTTATGGTTAATACTATTTAATTTATTCTTTAAAGTGAATTATTTATTTTAGAAAAGATAAATCTAAAAATGAAAAGAGCTAAAAATAAAAGTAAAACAAATTATAAAGATGGAAAAAATTATCAAAATAAAGATGGAAAAAATTATCAAAAAATAAAGATGGAAAAAATTACCAAAATATAGAGATGGAAGTGTCTCCTTATTAAAGAGGAAAATTCTATTATCTTACGAAGATGAAATTTTCTACGGTTTGTCGCGTAAGGCAAAAGAAAACTAAAAAATAAAGATATACAAAAATCACAACAACAAAAAAATCAATTAATAAGATAATTAACGACTTTTATTTGAAGAAATGGGTTATAGTCACATGGAAGACAATTGATATCCACGAGGACTACAAGAACATAGTGATACTCTCTATCTCTTGAAATAAATTATATTGGTTTAAATATATTTTTTTGTTTCTGTAAATAAAATAGCTTTTAATTTTAATCTCTGTAATATTTTTTATTTAAATTTCATTCCTATAATATTAGAAAAAATTATTTTTAGTCTTTAATATCAAGTGGACGTTGTAAAAACGTTAATTGACAAAGGGAAGCGTGGACCAAATATTTAAATATGTTTTTAGTTTCCATATTTAAAATTTTTTTTTGGATTTCATCATTGCAATATCCAAAAAGTTTATAATTGGTTCTTAACGTCAAATTGACGTTACAAAAACGTGAACCGACAAATAGAAGAAACGTATATGAATCGTAGCACTTCAATAAGAATATTAATTTAAATAGTAGAATAATTTTTATTTAAATATTTAAATATTAATTTAAATATTGCTGAGGAGGGCAAATGTTGGAAACACTTGTAAGATAAATATTGATAGTCCATGTCCAACACTTCAACCACGATTTAGTAATTTTTATTTTTGATTTGATGGCTTTAAAAAGGGGTTTTTGAGAAACGGTAGATATACAAATTATTCTAATATTTAAATTAATATTCACATTGTAGTGTTACGATTGGTCCACGTTTTCCTTTATTTGTCGGTTCACATTTTTGTAACGTCCATTTGACGTTAAGGACCAAAAATATTTTTTTTGGATAATAGATGAAATAAAAAAAAAATCAGAGACTAAAACTGAAAACTATTATACTTACAACAACCAAAAACATATTTAAACTTTTGGTTCACGTTTCTCTTTGTCAATTAATGTTTTTGTAACGTCAACTTGACTTTAAGGATTTAAAATAATTTTTTTTGATATTACATGAATGAAATCCAAACAAAACATTTTACAAGAACTAAAACTAAAAATTGTTATAATTACAAGGACCAAAAACATATTGCAGTCCAATTATATTTATGTTCATTTATTTATGTGCGGGTATTCTTTTAATTGATATTTGCAAAAATTTTAAATATTTGTGAGTATTAATAGAAATATATATAAGAATATTATTTTTAAATTAAAAAAATTTATGTAATTTTTTTTTATTTATGTTAAACTTTTCTCACTATTT
>JBBPBP010000004.1:14479929-14494238 GCA_037974735.1 Cicer chorassanicum
ACAACTTAAGTAAGACTTATAGTACAAATATTTATTATATAAGTATATATATTAAATTATAACAAAAATTAAATAAAGTGAGACCATTTTCATTTAAATTGTAAACTTGTTTCGATTAGTTATTCTAAAGAGCATAGACTTAGCTTTTAAAATACGATGAGACTTAAGTTTTTTATTTTGAAAAATTATAGATAATTTATTCAATTTTTAATAAAATTAAATAAGTAATAAATTTATAAGTGGTATTACGAACTCATATTTACTCCACTTATTAAGTTTTTCTGTGTCATATTATATTAGATGTTTGTTAAATTATCTACAATTTTTTAGAAGTAACCTAAAAAAAACTTTAAGAAATATGTAAAAGTCGTAGTCCTTACAAATATTTAAAATAATTTTAAAAATATTATCGTAATCTGTTTAGAAATCGCGTAAATACTTATTAAGAAATCAGAATTTCATAAATATTTGTTAAGAAATCTAATTTTACAAGTCAAAATTAAAATGACTTAATTGCAGTTTTAGTCCCTCTATTTATACTGATTCACGAAATTGGTCTTCCTATTTTAAAAGTCGACAGTTTTGGTCCCTCCTTCTGATTTTTTAGCTAAAAAATGATGACGTGATATGTTTTAAATAACATGACATATGATACAATGATATAAAGTGATTAACACCCATGAAATTGGAAAAAAAACATCATAAAAACATAACTTTCAACCTCGAAATCTTTTCGTATTTTTAATTTAATTAATGACATATGAATAGTTAATGGATCTAGATGGTTTTTTATCATAGAATTGTATGTCACGTCTAGGGGTGTACATGGGTGCGGATCGACCCGCCAACCCGATCACACAACCCAACTCAACCCGATTTTTACCCGTACTCGGTCACTTTCGGGTCCAACCCAACTCAACCCATTGAAACCCACTTATATTTGGTTCGGGTAATTGGTTTAACAATTTGAACCCGTCGACCCGACCCGGTAACTAGTTATATTTTTTTTAAAAAAAAAATTGTTTGGCAGCCCATCAGTTCAATAGGGTTTCAGATATTATTAATAACTGATTTTTATATGAATGTTGATTCAAGGTGTTTATGCGTCTAACCTAAATACTTAATTTCTCTCGTAATTTAGCGTTTAATTTGTTTTGGTCTTGTAATCTCGTATATGCCTACTCATAAAATTCATATCTAATTTTTGAATTGTTTCTTTCAAAAGAGCAATTTAATTTTTAAGTTAAATACTATTTATTTAAATGTTATATTTTGTTATAGTTTTATATCATAAATGTATGAATGGAAAGATTAAGGATTTGCATCTCATATCAAACATCATTCTATGTCTGCTTACTTTACTGATTTAAACATCAATCTCATATCTGCTTAAGGATTTGCATTCGATCAAACATCATTCTATGTCTACTTATTTTACTGATTTAAAGATAATATGGGACGAATTAGAATATTTGAGACCCACTCCTTCTTGCTTATGTTTGCATCGTTGTTCTTGTGATTTGAGTTATGTTTTTCAAACTTTCAAACATAAGGAATATGTTGTTTGACTTCTTAAGGGACTTAACGATCAATATGGAAATGTTAGAACCCAATCCTTCGTTTGGACCCCTTACCTACTTTTAGTAAGGCATATTCTTTGGTTTTACATCAAGATCCCACCCTTGCACTTACTACTCATGACTCTACTGCTCTTGCCATCAGTGCAAATGTCAATAATAAAGGTCGAGGACAAGCAAATCAAGGGTGCAACAGAGGTCGAGGAATAAGCCAAAAGCTCTGTAGTCATTGCAATAAAACCAATCATACAATGGAAAATTGCTATTTCAAACATGGTTTTTCACTCGGTTATAAATCAATAACTCATATCAACGATGAATCAAATAAAGAGAGCAAGAATTTTTCTCAAAATGGTTTTTCTAATAATTCTACTCCTCTCACACGAGACGTTTTTCAATATTTGGTCAATCTTCTTCATTTATCTAAGGGTGAGACTTTCAAATATAGAAATGATAGAAAGATTGATGTTGATTCCTCTCATCTAGTTTCAAGTATTTCCAATCAAGGTAAATCTGCCTCAATTTTTTCTTATTGGATACTAGATTCTGGTGCTTCAGACCATGTGTGTCCTTGCATTCAACACTTTTCAGAAATTTTCAAAATTAAACTCATTTTTATTTGTCTCCTTAATGGAACTGTTTTGAATGCAGAATTTTTGGCACCATATATTTTACACCTACCTTGTATCTGAAAGATATTATCTTTATCCCACAATTTCAATTTAGTTTAATTTCTATTTTAAAATTGACTAAATCTCTTAATTGTCAATTAGTTTTCTCACCAAATTCTTGTGACATTTAGGACATTAAAACCAAGAAGATGATTGGGCATATGGAGCATCATAATTCTTTTTTTTTTTCCACCATATTCTTATGACATTCTTAATTCCTGATTTTAATCTAACTATTGTCTATCCTTTGAATATTTGAATGATTTTTTTCACTTGATGTCAAGATATTATAAGAAATCTACATACAAAAATTTAGAATTTTTTAACAAACGATAAATTAAATATGAATTTTTAAGCATCAAAAGGTTGAAATTTTATATTTAATTCATCATTTGTTAAAAAATTCTAAATTTTTGCAAGGTAGTTGTTAAACATACCCTAAACATTACTGGAAAAAAATTATTCAAAAATTTGAAAGATACACAATAATTTTTCACAACTAAAAATTTTAAAAAAATCGAAGATTATGTTGACTATTTATTAAAATATAAAATAAGTGAATAACTATTTTAAAATTAAATAAATTACCGTGGTGATATTAGAGCGATCCTCATATATAATTATGAATTTTAAAAAATACAATATCCGATACTTTTTTATAAGAATCTATCTAAATTATAGGTTGTTTTAATCAAATGAGCTAATTTGGTCAATTATTACTCAAATGGCATCAAAACTCAAACACGTCTTAGAAAAATCTATCACAAATTCCATAGATACCATCTCTCATTTCCACTCAGAAATTTCTAAAGTTGCAACAATCTTAAAGACTTTTGGTGTTCAATCTTAATCTTTTGACACACTAAACATTTAGACACAAAACTAGCTACGTCTATTTTCCTTCTTGGCCACTAGTACATTCTTCTCAAATCCTGATACATCTTAGTTATTCTTGGGTGTATCGAAAACTTACTCTTATGAACTTCTTGTAAAAAAAAATTCCCTAAGACTCCCCTCCTTAGAAACAATGATCTTATTCTTAAATAACATTAAGCCATCAACATATAAGGTATAGTACTCTTTGTCCACAAGAGACTGTAATTCTTTATCTAAGAGTTGTTCTATTTTAAGTAGCTATCTCAAGTTGCTACTGATTACTAACCTATTCAGATTCAAACTTAAAACATTAAGGGACACATCCAAATGCATGTCACTGAACACTTCTAATAGGTTTTCTTCTTGTACCATCATACAAGCAACATTTAAGGATTTTCTACTTAGAGCATCAACCACTACATTAGTTTTAACAGGGTGATATTTCAACTCAAAACATAGTCATTGAAAAACTCCATCCACCTTCTTTGCCTTATATTTAATTCCTTTTGATCAAACAAATACTTAAGGCTCTTATGATCACTAAAAACCTCAAATTTTGCTCCATACAAGTAATGCCTTCAAGTCTTCATAGCAAAAACCATAGCTACTAATTCATGATCATGAGTTGGAAACATCACCTCGCGCGACCTAAGTTGTCTAGATGCATAAGCTACCACATTTTCTTCTTGCATTAAAACACGTCCAAAATCATTTTTAGAGCTGTCATAATAAACCATAAAATTCATGGATGGATCTAGTATAACTAAAATAGGTGTTGAAACTAATCTTCCCTTAAGCTCTTAGAAAATATTCTCACACTCTAGGTCCCACACCAATGGTTTCCCTTTTGTAGTTAACTTGGTGAAAGGTAAGGATAAGCTAAAAAAATCCCTCTATAAGTCTCCTATAGTAACTTGTCAATCCTAGGAAACTCATTACTTCACTCACTAATTTAGGTTTTGTCCAACTTAGTATTGCGTTTACCTTACTAGAGTCAATTGTAACTCATTTACTTGATGTGGTATGTCCTAAAAACTTCACCTCCTCAAGCCAAAACTCATACTTCTTAGGTTTTGCATACAATTTTTTATCTCTTAAAACTTGCAATACTATCCTGAAGTGTTTCTCATGCTCATCCAAACTCTTAGAGTAGATTAGAGTATCATCTATGAACATCACAACAAATTAATCTAAGAAAGGTCTAAAAATTTAATTCATATAAACCATAAAAATGGCAGGGGGATTGGTAACTGAAAAATGCATTACTACATACTCATAGTGTCCTTATCTTATCCTAAAAGTTGTCTTGTGAACTATTTCTCTCTTGACCCTAATTTGATGGTACCCAGACTTCAAGTCTATAGTAGAAAATATTGAAGCTCCTCTCAACTGATCTAAGAGGTCGTCTATCCTAGACAAGGGATATTTATTCTTAATATTGACTTGATTCAATTTTCTATAGTCTGCACACAACCTCATACTCCCATCTTTCTACTTCACTAGAAATATAGGGGATCCTCATTGTGACACACTAAGCCTAATGAATCTTTTCCTAATAAGTCTTTCAAATGTTTCTTGAGTTCATCCAACTCTAGTGCTGACACCCTATAAGGTGCTACTGATATTGGACTATTCCCTAGCGCTAAATTTATGGAAAACTCTAATTCTCTTTATGGGGGTAAGCTAGATACATCTTTTGAAAATGCATCAGGAAATTCACAAACTACATACATCAAATGTCAAATTATCCTCAACATCTACCTTAGAAGAAAATATGAGCATGTATCCTTGAGCTCTCTCAACCAAATACTTATGACAAGCTAAAGCGAACACGAAACATTCTAACAAAGATGAATTAATAGTCATAGATTGAGGTGCAATAGAGATAGATTTTTCAGAACAATTTATAACAATATGATTCGATGACAACCAATCCATTCCTAGGATAATATCTAACCCAAACATAGACAAAAATATCAAATCAATAATATAAGGCAGATCTTGATAAACAATGGTAGAATTCAAACATGCAATGGAGGTAATAAGGTTTTTTTCCAGCAAAAATAGTAATACATAAATCAAAAGGTAGACAAAAAATAGTCAACTACAAAGCTTTCACACAAGGCTTGCATGAAAAAATTCAAACCTATAAAAATTTAGTCGATTAGGTTTGGTTCAAATTTTGCGATATATTCTCACGAAATCCAAACTAAACCAAGCCAATGAAATTCAAGTTGAGTTAGTTTGATATAATCAGAGCAATAATTTTAAAAACTTATTTTAAATAATCTATTTTTTTACAAACACTATAAATTTTTTATACTATTAATATATATATATATAAACAAATACTAAAACACATATGAATACAACACACTTTTTAAGACAAGTGTGAAATACAAGAAATAATATAAAATAAAATGGTTTGATATAGTGTGAATTAGAAGACATGACGACAACTAGGATAAAAGATCAATTGTTGAAACAATCTTTAATAATAAGATGAGTAAATTGTTCAAAAAAAACAATATGATGGGAAAATTATGGAACTCACGCGAATTTATACTGATTCTAGTATTGAAAGAAAAAAATGATTGACTCAATTCTTAAATATTGAAACAAAAAATGAATTAGTTATTTTAAAGTAGTCTTTAAAAAAAAAATTAAAGTGATGTATTAAGTAGACTTTAACCACCACAATAAGTCGCACAGTTGAGTAATTTAGATTTAATATAATCATTCACAGCGTATATTTACGTAATCAGTAACTGTGTGATTGAGATGAAACGGTTTAAATTTCAAGTTAATTCTAATTTTTTTTAAAGAAATTATAATTATCGAATTTAAAATTTAGATTGTTTCATTTTAATCAAATAGTCATATAATCATTGATTATGTGAATGTGTCCGGTATGTAAATCAGTTAAAATCAGATTAAGACTTGGAGAATGTTGTTAAGAAGGGACAATATTTTACTCTGGAACGGCATTAGTTACTCAAGAGTGTGGAACAGCACTTTGAAGGATAATTGCTTGTTACAGAAAAGATGGTAAAATAAATGGTGTACTTGGTGGCCATTGTGGGATACATTGCAAACGACCAATATTAATGGTTCTACAAACAGATAAGGTCTCTTTCAGTGAGTCTTCGTGCAGAGCAAGTAGCCCACAAATATAATTGCAAATGCATGCTTCACCTCACAATTTCATCCAATGCTCCAACTGAGACAGGTCCTTTTAAATAGTTCGCTCACAATACACATGCCACTATAAATCTCATAATTTTTAATCAATAACACTCCAAAATAAATTACTCTTTTCATTTTTAATATATTTTTTTAATTATATCATTTAATTAATGTTATTTGCATTATTTTTAATGTTATATCTTCTACTATACATTTATAATATTGATAATGTACTCATAGTTAATAAGAATAATTTGACAAAAGTAGTATTCTCTATTTTATTTATACATTTATTTTAATTTGTGTAAAATGATCAACTGACTCGATTATTATTGGACAAATGGAGTATAATTTTAGAGTAATGTTATTGAATCACAAAATTTAACACAAATACAATATTTTGACATTTTATAAATAAATAAAAAATATGATCTCACTGTCTTTTATACGGTATTGTATTTGTGTCAAATTTTATCATGCAAGTAAATTTAATCTGAAAAAGCATTGTGTCCTATCGTTTTTGGCAACTTTCAAATGAAACAACATTCTCATTTTATTTGAAAAATTTTAATCGACATAAAAATAGTGTTAAAGTAGTGCACTAAGAGGGTAAAATAACTTCAAATTGTCATTCAATTATAATAATTCAATATGTCACATTGTATAGTTTTTAAATCAACTATAACTATTTAACTATATATCTAATGTCGTGACGAAGTATGATTAAATGACAATATAGAGTTGTTTTACACTATTAGGGCTCGTTTTATGGACAAGATATGATAGATACATGATATGATAAGAAACATGATAGAGACAAGATATGATATGGATAACATAAAGAGTTTTCATGTCATGTGTTTGATATGCACATGATAACACGCTTGATAAGATTAGTTTATCATATTCAGTGTTTGATACACATCAGATAACCAAATGATATGATTTATATTTTGATAAAAAAAACAAATTTGTCATTATAATCTATTTAACTTTTTTTCTTTCAAAATAACATTCATATATTTTTTTATTATAAATAAATACGAAATGCTAAAAAAATTTAAATAATTTATAAAGTAGTTTTATATGCTTGAAAAAATTATGATTTCTCTGTCCATCATAATTGAAGAATGACTCGCTATCATAAAAATTGTGATTTCTCTATCCATCACAATTGAAAAATCACTCACTATCATAAAAATATAAATAATTTGTGAAGTAATTTTATATAAAAATTGTGATTTCTCTTATCCATCACAATTGAAGAATAACTTACTATTATAAGATCATCTCGATTGATCAAACTCTCTAAAAATTCTCTCCTTAATCCCTCTCTATCCATTAGTCGATTTCCAATGCTATGATTTTGATAAAACCACAAGAATGATTCACTTTCTAAACAAAAGTGCAACCATCTCTAAAAATATTTGCTTTAACATTGTATATATGATCACATTATTTTGTTATTGTGAATTCATATTTGCCTATGTATAAAAGTATCAACATTATTATTATTATTATTATTATTATTATTATTATTATTATTATTATCCATCACCACAAAATTAGAATATCAATACATCATAACACAAAACATGGATGACAAAGAAAAATAATTACTATTCTCTATCAATTTTTTTTATGTTGTTATAGAATAAAATAAATAAATAAACAACCAAAAACAAAAATATCATATATGAAAAGAGAAAAACAATCAGAAAATTATTTCATCAACTCAATCAGAAAATCAAATAAAATTAAGGCTATGAAGAAAAAAAAAACCGACAAAATAGTACTTTGGAAGAGTGAGACGGTGGAGAGGAGCAAGACGGTTGCAATAGATATATTGATATGTTTAAAAATTTTGATTAATTGAGTTTTGAGAAATACATTCTATATTTTAAGAAATATAATTGATTTTCGTTAAAATTTCGAGTAACATTTAAACGGCGCCAGTCAAAGTGTTTGTGTAGTCTAAGTCTATATAGTTACTAATTTTAAAACTTATTTTCGCACAATCAATCCTTACTTATGTTTATGATCGTTTGTTAGAAAAGAAGTGGCCAACATATCATCTTCTGTGTTATATCAATCAACTAATTAACCAAGAACGACTAATTAGTTTTGTATATTTTTATTATATTTCAAAAATTTAATTAAATTATGTCTCATTTTTAAGTGAAAAATGTTGAAAAAGTAATTAGAAAAAAAATTAATATTATTTATGGTGAGATCTGATTTGGTAAAACCTATTATTTCTATTAATCTTTTTTTCTTCTGAGTAGTCTAACTAATCTTTCCCTAATTTATTTGAAAAACTTACTCATTTTCAATATATGTAAAATATTTCTACTTCTTTCATTTTTATTTGTTTTCTCTCGTGATATTCTTTTGATTTTAGAGATATGACATACTGTTGTTATGTATCCTCCAATTTTGAAATATGGCGTGTTGTACTCAAGGGGTGCGTTCATCCGACAAATAAATTGCCTCATCTTTTGATATTTTTTATATTTGTTCAATATGTTGTAAGTTTGATTAGAGTTATTAATAAAAGATATCAATCGAATTGCATTCACAGTCTATTTTAATAACAATGAGTCGAAACACCAAATTTTTCTAGAGATCAAAATTTTGATTTCTTCAGATTAGCATTTAATTTATGTTTTTATTTTTAAATATTTGAAGTCAATTTAGATTTATGTGTAAAGAACTTTTGTACATGACCAGTGCAATATATTAGAACAGTTTATCATGCAAAAAATTATAAAAGATATTAGATGTTTACGTTAAATTTATTTATTAGTCATTAAAAAATATTAAAATCTAAAATAAAATAAAATTATACCTTACCGTTTTCAAGGTGTGAATGCTGATGTTGTGTATATTGATTTATTTAGAGCACATTTAGTGGCGATAATGCCATACTTTATTACTTCAGCATGAGTCATCGCTATACCCATATATATACGCTTTAATTTAGTCACGATTCATCGTTAACTTTAACTAATAATCATATTCTTCTCAAACGCATTTGATGACAGCGATGGTTACATTACATACCAAATTCAAAACAACAAAAAATTTTAGGTAAATTCAATATAGGTTCATTAAATGGAGTCTACTGAAAAGTAATTTATTTATTTTTTATTCAAACGGTAAACTCAAATAGATGAGTTAATTAAATAGGATTCATATTACAAAATGGTGAAATTAATTCATTCATTTTTTTACAATTTAACAAAACCATATTAGGTCCCATAATTTTAATTTATATATTAATATTTTAATTATATTTAATTTTATTACAACTTAAAATATTAATTTAAATATTTCAATTAATATTATTATACATTATTTTAATTTAAATTTAAAATAAAATTGAACTTAAATTTTTATAACAATAATAAAAATTAAATATTAAATACATGACATAAATAATTAACGGTCATAAAACTATTATTATTATTAATAAATTAAAAAGAAGTTAATGTCACCAATTAATAAAAAAAGTAACGGTCATAAATTTATTATTATTAATAAAATAATTAAAAAAAAGTAACAATTATAAATTTATTATTAATAAATTATAAAAGTACAGTTATTCTTGAGAGAACCGACACCTTGTCACAACTAGTGAACTCTCCCAAAAAATCAATTTTACTTAGTTCTACAATGGCGGATGAACTTATTTTGCTCAATTTATTTTGCTCATGCTCTAAGATGAACTCAATATGGGTTCATTAAATGGGGTCATTATGCCACATCATCTCCAAGCAACTTCATCTATATTGAGTTCATTAAATGGGGTCATTATGCCACATCATCTCCAAGCAACTTCATCTTTTACTTTAACTGTTAACTCAACATAGTTCATTAAATAGGGGTCTGTACCACATCATGAAGCAATTCATTGATTTTTTACTGTTTAACAAAACCATATTAGGTCCCACAACTTTAATTTATACATTAATATTTTAATTATATTTAATTTTATTACAACTTAAAATATTAATTTAAATATTTCAATTAATATTATTATACATTATTTTAATTTAAATTTAAAATAAAATTGAACTTAAATTTTTATAACCATAATAAAAATTAAATGTTAAAATACACGACATAAATAATTAAAAATGATAAAAGTAAATAATAATAGGGTAACAGTCATAAATTTATTATTAATAATAAAATAACAAAAAAAGGTAACGGTTATAAATTTATTATTATTAATAAATTAATAAAAAAGGTAACAGTTATAAATTTATTATTATTAAATTATGAAAGTAGTGTTTCTTGCTGAGAGAAACGTGATGGAGTTTGACACAACTCCAACGCTGAACTCCCAAAAAACTCTACGTCACTCCACGCTGGCGAACGAACTCATTTTACTCCCGTTGGAGATGCTCTAAAGGAAATGTCATTGGAAGAAAAGGAATCAATATTAACGCTATGTTGTAACAAATTACATTAGGAGATTTTATTATATATGAGCATTCTAATTCTACTGTACTAACAATTACATATTTATAGATATATTTATAGATATAGACGGACCGACCATAATCTTGTGCAACCGAAGCATTTACACAAGCTCCGAATAGGGGTTTTAAATTTTTTTATAATATATCTAAACTTTGAAAAATTGCATTAATACCCTCAATTTTGTATACTAACTCCTCTAAAATTTAATATTTGCACTTTATGCCCAAAATCAATATCAATTTTCTAAAATGGAGACTATCTTTCCTAAGACTAAACCTAATTTCTCTCAACTATCGTCTCCTCTCCACACCCACCCATGTGAGTATGTGACAACTGCTACAGCTACCAGGCGCCACCACCAAAGCCCAAATGTTAGAATCTTGAATCTTGATATTAGGGTATTCTTGATGTTAAGGTTTTGTTATTTACTGATTTAGGAACTCAATTTGTAATGGTTGATTTACTGATTTTAAGAACTCATTATCTATTAGGATTTAATCTGATGTTAGGGTTTTAGATTTTAGGAACTCATTATTGATTTTGTGATTTACGATGGTACTATTTGATCTAATAAATTGGGATGCTCTTGATTCTAAAATGAAATTTGTTTGAAATGGTTGATTTACTGATTTTAAGCACTCATTATCTATTAGGATTTAATCTGATATTAGGGTTTTAGATTTTAGGAACTCATTACTGATTTTGTGATTTACGATGGTACTATTTGATCCAAGAAATTGGGATGCTCTTGATTCTAAAATGATCAATTTTTTATTTATGAAAGGTTTTAAAAGAGATTTTTTTTTCTTAGTAAATGGTGCTAAGGATAATTCGAAGAGACGCTTTATAGATAATTGATATACCAGAGTTTTATCAAATAGAGAAAATAAAGAGAAGTGCGATAGAGATTGACTTGTTTATTTGAAAGAGCTTGATAGAGTATTTTGTTTATGTTGTAAAATTTTTTAAAAAGAATCGGTAAAGGTCAATTATGAAGTGACAATGTCAATTACAAGGAATGGGGTATGAATTGTAATTGCCCTTTTTAAAAAAATTCTTGTTTAATCTCAAAGTATTTAACTCAAGATTAATCTTGATTACGAAAACACAATAAAAGCATAACGTTCTTGGTTGTGAAATCACTGAATTAACTTATCTATAAGATATATGGTTAGTTGATTATAAACAAATAGAGATAAAGGAAGGAATATCACACAGAGATGTATCATGGTTCACCCAAAGTGGGTTACGTCTAGTCCTCACAATTGTGAGATTTTTTACTAAGTGTTCAAAACAAGATCGTTCTTGGTTTTCACACAGCCTTTCTAGATCAATCTTGATCTGTTACAATAAGCTACCTTTCAACCTAGAAATGATTTCCACAGGTTACCTTTCAATCTTTTGAGAGGATTTTTACATATTATTTTTTAATCATAAAAGGATTTTTACAATTTACTCAAACTATGTTCAAAACAATAGTCTCGAGTTACAAATTGATGATTTAAGGAGTTTGTAGAATCTGAGTGTACTCAACCCTTGTTTGAGTTTAGATTCTTGGCTAAGGACTCAATAGAAGGATTCTGATATCTAGATGAAAACAAAATGAACCCTTGCTTTTGCTTGAAGAGCTTATGAACTTTCAAGTATGATAATGTAAGTGATAGATTGTTTTGCACTTGAAGCTCTGCCATATCCTTGATCTTGAAGTTCCTTTTATAGGCTTTAAGAAGGCTTATGACAAGTCATATAACCGTTGAAGAAGATCCAGCTATCTTGTGTCAATTTAAGTGGATAAGTGTTGTCTTAAAACCAGAATGATCTTCGTTGTTGTTTTAAATGGTGCTGAGGTTAAGTTTCTTTGATAGTTTTCTTGAAGTATTGCCCTGCTTTTTGTCACGTGTGCAGGCTGCTCAGAGATGCAGCTGCAGTGTCCAATCGAGTCTGTCAAAATCGTACATGCTACTTTGCTCAAATTGGAGAATGATCTTGCTTGTTTGATTATGATGCATAACTTTTGCCTTTGTTCTTTGGAATGATTCTTTTACTGATGTGATCCTTGTATACTTTTGATAGCTTTGTAGAGAATGATTGAATACACCAGAAACGGTCTTTTCCTTAAGAACATGAACATTCTTGGTTTTGAAGATAACTAAGAACTCTGAAGAACGATCTTCGTTTTTCCAGAATTCTATCAGAATGTTCTTCATTTATTTGAATGAACTTGCTTCTTCTAATATGATTTTGTGTTGATATGCTTGATACCTATCTTTGATTAATACACTCAAAAACACATGTTAAACAACAAAACATTTAGAATCATAATTAGAAGTCATAATTAACTTTTGTTTGATTATCATCAAAACATTAATTTGGGATTTTGTCTCAACAAATTAACAAAGGAGGGTTTTGGTGATTGATCACATATTGGTGAAAGACTTAGAGAGCATGAGATAAACATGTATCATGTTAAAAATATGACTAGTTGGTATGAGTTATGTCAAAGGCTGAAAAATGGTCAAACTATTGATAAAACGACTCAAAGACTAATTTTGAAAGAAAAGGAAACATTGGAAAAATGTTTTAAAAAGAATTATTTTAATAGTGAAATTTATTTCTAAACATAGTTTGACCTTTCGTGGTTCTAATAAGATATCGTACGAAATAGCAATAAATTTTTTTTGGGTTTAATTGAAATGTTAGCTCCACCCAGATCATGTTACACGTATTACAGATGATAATATTCACTTTCAAAATGAGTTAGTACTTTTACTTGATTTTGCAATTAAAAATGAAATCGTTAAAAAAATCAAACAAACAAAGTATTTCTCAGTGATACGTGATTTTACTCATTATGTTAGTCACCAAGAGCAAATGTATTTGATAATAAGATATGCAAATGTCTTTGATAATAAGATATGTTGATATTTCTTCAAACTCTGTTACTATTGAGAAATCTTTTTTAGGAAGGTTTAAATTGTTTTCCCAATACAATTATTGTATATAGAATTTTGTTGACTATTCACGTCATAATTGCTTATGTGGAAAGAAGTTTTTCAAAATTGAAGTTGTTGAAGTTTTACTTGTGGACTATCATTTTACAAGAAATACCTAATGATTAGTATTGATAGCAATTGAGAATGATATTTTGGAGACAATACAATATGAAGACTTTGTTGATGAATTTGCTTCAAAAAGTATTCGAAGGATGACTCTTTTTAAAAAATAAAAAGATTAGTATTAGCTTTATGGTGTTATTTGTGATTTACTTATTTTGATGAATTTAAATAAAATATTTTGAGTTTTTTGTATTTCATTCGGTAAAAATATAATATTTTAAAATAATTTATTATTTTTAAAATTGCATTTGTACGTGACACCACAATTATAAAAAAATTATAAAAAATTCATTAATGCTATCACAATGTAATAATTCATTTGAAAGAAATTATTATTATTTTTTTGACAAGAAGAAATCATTATTTTTTATCAAATTATTTATTTGAAAATTGTT
>JBBPBP010000004.1:14510400-14542478 GCA_037974735.1 Cicer chorassanicum
TTACTTCATTTTCTTTTTTTAATCAATTTTTCTATTTTTAATCAATTTTTTTACTTTACTTTATTATTGTGGTAGAAACTCAAAAAAGTACAACAAAGCTTTAAAATGAAAATCAGAACTATGCAATTCATTTACTTTTTCTTTATTACAATACAAACATAAATTTAAAAAATTATCTAAAAGTTTAGCAAACTTCATATGTATAAAAAGTAATCGTAAAAACAATGCAATTCATTTACTGTTTACAATTTAGTATCAAAAATAAATATCACAAAGATAAATTAAAAGATGAAGAAATAATCATAATTATGACAATGCATATCTTAATCAATTTCTTGTAAGATGAATAACATGAAAATTTATTTATTTATTTAGTTATTTTGGCAAGAAATAAAAGAATTTGTTCATCATAAAAAATAATAAAAATAAAATAATGGTTATAAATGGAAGAAAATGTAAAAAGCTATAAACTATAAGCTTAAACGCTACTTGAAATAGCGTATCAGAATTAGCTACAAGTTGGTGAAAAAAGCTTGTTTACCAAATACATCTCTTTTAATCCAACAAGTTTAAAAGCTAGTTTAAAAGCTATAAACTAGTTTACTGGTGTTACCAAACAATGTCTTAAACTTTTTTTTCATTTATTGTTTTTAGGAAAATTAAAATAAAACAATTCATGCTAAAGTAATTTTTATTGTATTTAAGTTCTAACTCAATTGACAAAAGCCTATATTATTATATTAAACGTCTTGTCTCGGTTCAAATTCGGACCTCACAATTGTGTGAATCAATTATAATAGAATTTATCATCTCTTCTAAAATAAAATAAAATAGATTTTTATTATTTTTTACTCACAGAACTTCAATCTCAATCTTTCATAATTAAATTTTTTATCTATCTAGATTATAATATTTGGATTAACATTCAATAATATTTAAGTTGAATTACTTTCATATTTAATTAATCAATATATAATATATACATTAAATCATTTTCACTGCCTTTAAAAAACCATTTGTATGAGTAAAAAAAAATCATTTTTACACGAGCATTGATCCTTACATAGACAATCCAAAACACAAAAACCTCAACAACAAAAAATCCATACATCTCTCTTCATCTCTTTTTCAAAGTTCATGAATCTCAATCATTTTCCCCTCTAATAGCAAATCAATTTGAAAAACCGAAAGACAAAACAGCCCATCAACACAACGATGCCAAACGTACAAAACCCCACATAAACTAATCATGCTAAAAAAATTGACAAAAAATAAAAAAAGTCTAAAGGACAAAACTAACCCCACAAAAATATAGTAGTATCATCTAATCAAAGTGAATTCAAATAAGTTAAAACATTACGTGTTGATTTAGTTTTTTTTATTGCTTAAACTGAACAAAATATTCAGCTCAAACTAATAAAGTATAATGTATAGGATTTAATTCATGTAAAAAGTTTTTATACGGTCATTAATTATAACTCTTAGATAGTTAGAAGTGTTTAATTTTTATTAAAATTACTTTTAAAATCATTCATGTGAATGGTTGTAATGTATTAGTAATACATAATAATTAAATTATAATATATTTATGTATTTAGTAAAAACAAAATGTACATCTATGTATAAAATGATTAAAATAAAAGATAGGAAAAAAATAGGGATAATAAAAAAATTTAAACTAAAACTTGTAAGAGAATAAAATCTAGAAGAAAGAATAACGTTATTCAGAACAACAATGAATATGAATAAAGATAAAATTTATACATCGTCAATATAAAAATATTTACACCATAATCAATTATAATTATTAAATCATTAATAATGTTTGATTTTTATCATAACTATTTCTAAAATCACATACATAATTGATCACAATATGTCAACTGTGTAAAATTTTGATTGTGATTGCATACGAAAATTAAACTCTAAACATAATGTGGATTATATATGATACTATTTAATAACATAATTTTGTATTTGTAATAATAAACATACTTATGTAAAGCGGTTATTTAGACTCTTTCACCGGTGGAACATTTTATAAAATGAATGAAATAAATAGTACTATAAAGCCTTTCAAAACTAACAATTTTGTAATTGTGCTTGCTTTTATTTGGGAGGGGTGTTATTAATCTATTTAAGGTTAATATTTGTTATGTGTTGTATAGATCCATAAAGAAAATTATGGGTGGAGTAATTTGATGATGAAATAAACACCAGCCAGAAAATGGTAAAACCTATAATTGAGTCAAATTAAGGAAGAGGTGGCAGAGACAGAGGTCCTCCTTTGTAGGAGACCATTGAGGGAAGACAAAGAACATTTCCTTTTGTGTGGGTTTTATCCTGTAACAATACCTCTCCTCCTTTTCTTTCTTTTGAGAACCCTTCTAGATTTCCATTCAGGTATGTATTTCATTTTTCTTCACAATTAAATTACTCTCTTCATTTTTAATAAATCAAAACAACATTAAAAAAAATACACCATGTAATGTTTGTTCCGAATGACATTGAATTTTGATAAAATTACACTAATACTGTGATTTTGTTAAAAATTCAAATATATAGTTTTTTGTTATCTCTAGCTAATTAAGTTGATCTGAATAATTTAATTAAATTGATTTTAAAAAGTCTTTATTGTTAATGTGATGTCAGGGTTCTCAACCATTGTGAAAAGAGAAGGTACAAAATAGGGGAAATTAACGTTGTGTTTCCGGCATCGTGGTGTTTATAACGTAGAAAAGATTAATCTCATAGCCGGAACACAACACACACACAAAAAAAAGGAAATTAATTAATTAATTAATTACCATGCCTCACAACTCATCTCCAGATAACGATACACCCGATAATGCGACACCTGATAATGCGACCCCTGATGACGCTGATGGATCATCAAAACAATCTAGTTCGTCACATAGATCAGTTTCATCAAATGAAAAATCGCATAAAAACAATAGTTCCAACGATGATGATAGTAAGGCACTAGTTGGAGCTGCTCTTGGAGCAGGCTTTGTCCTTCTTCTCCTTCTTGTTTTTTGTTTCATTTGGTCCCGGAGGAAGAAGAGAAAGCAAAATTACTATTATGGTCCTGGAGATCCTTCCCTTGGAAAAGGTAACATACATGTCTATTCTTCTATCCATTTTTCTTATATTCTTTTTTATCATGTCATCGTTAATTAAGACAAACACATGTAAAAAAGTTTAATAAAAAGGAAAAGTGGTTTACACATGTCTTAAGGTTAATTTATGCAATTGTATTTCCAATGTGATAGATTTTTGCATCGGCAAGCACTACTTGCCATTTATAACTAGTAGTTTAATTATGTTACACTCTCATTGTAAATAATTTTATAGTGTCAATAAATCACAATCAAACATATGTGATTTTAAAAATAAATATTTTTATTGATTTAATCATTGTGATAGATTGATATTGTAAAAAAAATACACCGATAGTGCATGTAATTAAACTCTCTAAGAATGCCAAAAAAAGATAATATTATGATCATCATACTTGGTTGGCATTATGCATACTTATATCATGTTTAGAATTAATTGGTTTGAAGAACTTGGAAGAATGAAGACTGATACTTGATTCTTAGACTACTTATTTCGCACTTCAGAGCGAGATCTTTCTTCACAATGTAAGTATGTTATATATTGGTTAATATATGATTTTGGGTTCTAAGAAAAAATAATTAATGAAGCAAATTAAATAAAGTGATTGATATATAGTTATTTTGGGGGTCTAAAATAACTTGCACAGGGAGCAATTACTACCACAGTGGACAACATCCTCATCCCAATTGGCAAGGAGGGCCAGGCCCACATGGGATGGATCATGTTGTTAGAGTAAATGGAATGGGGCCACCAAGTGGTGTTTGGGGTCCACCACACCCTCTAATGAATAGTGGTGATATGAGTGGCAATTACTCATTTGGTATGGGCCCAGGTGCTATGCCTCCTCCTTCTCCGGGCCTGTCTCTTACTCTCAAGGGTGGTACCTTCACTTATGATGAATTGGCATCAGCTACTAAAGGCTTTGCTAATGAGAATATTATAGGACAAGGTGGTTTTGGTTATGTTCATAAGGGAATATTGCCTAATGGAAAGGAAGTTGCTGTTAAAAGTTTAAAATCTGGTAGCGGACAAGGAGAACGCGAGTTCCAGGCCGAGATTGACATCATTAGTCGTGTTCATCATCGTCATCTTGTGTCGCTTGTTGGATATTCTATTTCTGGTGGACAGAGAATGTTGGTCTATGAATTTGTTCCAAATCAAACTTTGGAACATCACCTTCATGGTATGTCTATTAACACTCTTAGTATAAACTATCGCTGCATGACTATTGAACTCTTTTATTAATACTCTTTTGTTCCTATTTATAATTTTATGAGTACAAAAAAGTGTTATGAAAAAAGAGCATATAGAGTTGTGTATGATGATATTATATGATAATGCTGATCATAGATAGATAAATATAACACTTATGAAACTAATAATTATATTGATAGCTTATATATTTGATCACAGGAAAAGGTGTGCCTACTATGGATTGGCCCACTAGAATGAAAATTGCACTAGGATCTGCTAAAGGGCTTGCTTACCTTCATGAAGATTGTAAGAATAAGAAATATCTTACATATGATATTTTTTAATTATTTCTTATCATTATTTTTCTCATATTTGTTTTATATATTAATTTATTCAGGTAGTCCTCGCATTATCCACCGTGATATTAAGGCTTCAAATGTCCTAATTGACGACAGCTTCGAAGCTAAGGTCTCTCACATTTACATTTGTTGTTAGTGGACTTTATTATCTATATATTTACTCATTCTTCTATGTTGCTTTTGAATTGAAATCTTCTTCATTTTTAAACAAATTGAGGTGTCGATTACTATAATTTGCTATATAAATGTTTAAATCATGACATTGTTTTTAAAACTATATTAATAAACATATTCATTGAGTCAAAACAAAAAAACATATTCATTTCTTTTATGAAATGAAGAGATACTTACCAATTTACTCATTCTTAATTACTACTATTTTATCACTTATGATACCAATATATTTTCTTGCTAAAGATTGATTACACCAATTATGCATCTTAAATAGGTGGCTGATTTTGGATTGGCTAAATTGACTACGGATAATAATACACACGTCTCAACTCGTGTCATGGGAACATTCGGGTAATTTTCCTTCCTACGCTCTGAATATTTCTAACGTAATAACACCTAAATTTGAAAAACGACAAGTATGTTTAAATGAATTAATCTAACTTGATGTCCTAATTTTTCATGTTGATACAGATACATGGCCCCTGAATATGCATCAAGTGGAAAATTGACAGAGAAATCTGATGTTTTTTCATTTGGAGTCATGCTACTAGAACTCTTAACTGGGAAGCGACCATTGGATTTGACCAATGCCATGGATGAAAGTTTAGTTGATTGGGTTAGTACTATAATATGCAACATTTCATTATCTTTAATCTAGTTTCGCAAAACTATAAATTTCAAATATAATATGACTTTTTTTGTGTGAATAGTAATGCATATGACTTGTTTGCTATCATAAAATACTTTTTTTTTTATTGTTTTTTACATTTAAGTAAAAGCTACTACATTTTTTTCCACTTAATTTTAAGTTCATTTTTTAAAACATGAAACATTAGTGTAAACACCAAGTGTCAAACTTAAATTGAAAAGAAATAGATAAACGAAAAGAAAAAATATATATTTTCTAAACCAAATTAACAAACTCTAAGTTAGTCATTAATAAAAAAAGGCAACTATTTTTTCAAGTTTTTTCACTTATTGAAAAAAAAAAAATCAGTGTTAAAATTAATGTGAAATTGTGTATTGAGCAGGCTCGACCTCTCTTGAATCAAGCATTGGAGGAGGATGGAAACTTTAAAGAATTGGTGGATCCATTTTTGGAAGGAAACTATAATCATCAAGAAATGGTAAGAATGGCAGCTTGTGCTGCTAGTAGCATTCGTCATTCTGCCAAGAAGCGTTCAAAAATGAGTCAGGTACAATAATATGATGCTTAAATATATAAAAGTCATGTTATTTATTGTCTAATTTAATAGGTTAACTAGAAATAATATTTTTAATATAAAGGACATTTTGAAGAAAAAGAAATAGATGATATAACTTAAAGTATAAGTTAATTATGTGTAGATTGTAAGAGCATTGGAAGGAGATGTGTCACTAGAAGATTTAAAGGAAGGGATGATGAAAACTTCAGGGCATAACAGCGCTTATACGTCCTCAGCTAGTAGCTCAGACTATGATACTGTGCAATACAATGCTGATATGATGAAATTCAGAAAGGCAATTATGTCCAGTCAGGAATTTGGTGATAGTGCAGAGCTCTCTACAAAAGATATGGGTCGTCACTAGAATTATAATATCTTGCCGAATCAAATCAATGAGCTTGTTGAGAATTCTCAGCTAGCTTTTGGATAACAATTCTCATGACATAACCATGTTCATCACGCGCTTCATAGGTAATGATAAAACATAAATGAAATTTATTGGGGGTTGTGTTGTGTTGTGTTCATATCGGGGATGGATGCGTTAGTTTTTGAGCAGTGTTTGGAGATTTTGGGGTGTTTGAGATGCACATTTACAAGACACAAAATAATGCAAACTCATTTTATTCGTTAATTGCAGTTTCGTGTTTCGTCGTAGTTGCTTGTAAATTGTAATACAGATATTGTGTTTGTTTTCCACTTTGTTTTTATGAAATGTTGTTAGTTAGTTAGTTCAAATACTTCAATCTATTAATTAGATTAAAACAAACAGAATAAAAACTTAGATTTAAACAAACTAGATTCATTAAAATTAAATTATGTAATCAGATAACTTTTGAAACAAACCAGATTAATTATAACATAACATAGATTAAAACAAAGCAATTTAATTGAAATTCCTAGCCATATATTATTTCATTCTTCTAACTCTAGCATTCTAATTCTCATGAGCGTTACTATAAATATCTGTCAACTTTATGTTTGGATTCCCCTTTATAAATGTGATTAATTATTTCCCTAATAAACCCAATCTCATAAACTTTATCCTATTCTTTATATTGCGTGTGTCATCTAACTTTGTTAATTATCACGCATATTCACGGGGAAGCTTGAAACATAAAGCAACCCATGAATAAAATCACCTTTGCAACCAACTCTTACTCTAGTCTTGTCATTTTTCAAAAACTTAAAATCTCTTCTATTATGGACAACATAATTAGTAATAGCCTCCTTAAATTTTACCCTCGATGAAAACTTAGTTTCCATTCATCCTCCTTAAAATGATATATGAAGAGTAATGTCCTTTAATAATATTGTTATTTTTCATCGTCCGACTCATCTTGTGAATTCACAGTCTCCCATTATTCTATGCGGTAGTTTTCGTCAAAATCCATTATTAATTAATATATTTCTCTTTCTTTTTTTTCTTTCCAAATCATCTAATAATTTCTCTTTTTTCCAACCTAAAGACGTTGCCATCATCTAATAAATCCTCCTCCACTTGGACAGCACTAACATGTTTTTTTAGAATTTCTAACCTCCTTCTTTCTCTTAGGCTTGCCACCTTTGTTCTTTATTTGGTTTTCTAACCCAATTGTCCTACAATTTCAACTTCGTTATTCAATAAATTTCATCAATCACCAACACTTCATCACTAAGCAATAGTTCATTCATCATCTGAGTCTTTAAATCTAGTATTGAGTGCACTATTTCACTTTCAAGGTCAGATTAGGTCTCAACAACTTCAACTTGAGCCTCGTACTCAGTGTTGGCTTCAAAACACCAACTTTAGTTTGGGCCTCAACCTTAACTTCAATTTGGGCTTCAACACCACCATCTTTAATTTGGGTCTCAACTTCAACTTTAATTTGAGCTTCAACACCACTAACTTTAGGAGTATTGGATGTTGTACCCCACAATTAAACTTATACCCTGCATTTAAAAAATTTATCCCTTAACTTACTAAAGTACCCTTAAATATACAGTAAAAGTAATTTCCGAAAAAAGTAATTTTTTTCTTCTGAAATTCTCTCGCCAGAAATTTCATGAACGAAATTTTCGGTAGTTATTTTTTAATACCGAAAATTTCATTTTGTCAGGAGTTAGTCTCAATTAGAAATATAAAAATATTTCATTTTTGAAATTTTCGGTATTGAAATATAACTATTGGAAATTTCAAATTTCCAGTTGAAACTCCCGAAAATTTCATTCATTCTTGAAATTTCCGGTACAATTTTTTTTTAGGCTTAATTGCACTTTTGGTCCCCCTATTTTAGGTGAAAAGCGAAAGTAGTCCCCCCATTTTGTTTGTCCCCAATTTTAGTCCCCCAAACAGATTTTGAGTCCAAATCATGATGAGTTGTCATTTTTTTATGACGTGTCAAAAAAATGCTGACGTGGCACATGTATATGTGGATAAAAAATAATTATTATATTAATTCAAATTAAAAAAATTCATTTCATCTATTATTATAATTATTGTTATAATTTTAAAAGAAAAGAAAAAAGTAAAAAGTAAAATTAATTAAGTAAACCCTAAAATCAGAATCACCCCCAATTCATCCAGATGAAAGGTAAAAAATGAACGTGTTCGTGTTCTTCGTGTTCTTCATCGTAAAAAATCAGCCCCAAATAATGCGAACCCTAATTCAACGATTCAGCCCCAGTTTCCTTCAACCCCAGTTTCGTTCTTCATCATGTTCGTCACCTTCGTTTTTGTTCTTCACCGTGTTCTTCATCTTCGTTTTTGTTCTTCACCGTGTTCGTCATCTTCGTTTTTGTTTTTCACCGTGTTCGTCATCTTCGTTTTCATTTTTGTTCTTCACCGTGTTCGTCATCCTTTTCATCTAGGTTCATTAGTTGGGTCATCTTTTTCTTCACTGTGTTCGGCTTCTTCTTCTGTGTTCGGCTTTGTCTTCTTCTTCTGTTGTTTGTTCTTCATCGTCTGGTTCGTTTCTTCTTCCTTTGTTCGTTGTGTTTTTTGGGAAAAAAATGTCTTCTAATTCGTATTCAGTTACAAGCAACAATTCTCATTTGAGAATTAGAAGGAGAGAATGTTTGTGTGGACTTGAATCTCCTTTGTGTACTTCTTGGACGACTGAAAATTCAGGTCGAAGGTTTCATGGTTGTGGATTTTGTAAGGTAACTATTTGTCAAAATTCTGGATTTTATTTTTGGTTGTATTTTTTTGAGATTATGAAAATTTATTGAAAGAAGATTCAATTTTTTTTTTGTTATGTTGTTTCAGTTACAAGGTAAAAAATCTTGCAATTTTTTTGATTGGTTTGATGAGCCAATGACAGAACGAGCAAAAGAAATTATTATGTCTTTGATGAAAAAGATTGATGAATTCAAGAAGAAAGACAATGTGACAAAAAATCATGATGATGAATTGAAGTTGAAGTTGAAACTCATGAGGGGTTTTCTGGCACTTTCATGGTTTTGATTATTGTTCTTTTGGTTATTGTAATATTGAAGTAATTAAAATGATTGGATTAAAGGTGTTTTGTAATGATGATTAAGGGTGTATTGTAATGATAATTAAGGGTGTTTTGTAATGATGGTCAAGGGTGCTTTGTAATGATAATTAACGGTGTTTTGTAATGATGATCAACGGTGTTTTGTAATGATTGAATTATGGTTTAAATTGTAATGTAATTGGTATGATTGTAATTCAGTTGGCTATTCAGTTTGATTAACGGTGTTTTGTAATGATTGGATTATGATTAATGATGTAATTCAGTTTGGTACCATTTGGTATCATTGTCTATTCAGTTTGTCAAAATAATCAGAATTCAAGTCACAATAATCAGAATTTAGGTTGCAAAATAATCAGAATTCAAGTCACAATCAGTACATCATTCCATCAACATACTATTGCATTACAAAATAATCAGTACATCATTCCATCAGAACTTAGGTCCAAAAAGTATTGCATTACAAAATAAAATTCCCAAGTATCATTACATATTCATAATAACCAAAATAAAATTCAAGTCATAATCAGTAATGCATTACAAAATAAAATTCCCAAGTATCATTACATATTCATAATAACCAAAATAAAATTCACAAGTTTAGTTCCTTAAATTGATTTGTGAATCTTGAGTTTGTGGAGCTTGAGAATCCTGAGATAAAAATGTTGGTGTTTCTCCTTCATCTCCTCCAACCCTTGTTGTCTTTGTTTTCTTTGTTCTGTTGACGTTATTTCCACCTTTTGGTATCTCTCTATCTGCTGCAGTTTTACCCTTGCATGTCCTCGTGTTGTGGCCAAGCTTGTTACAGTTTTTACATTTCACAGTTCCAGACCGTCTTGGTAGTATGTTAGAACTTTTTGGCTCGTCATTGGACCTGTTCCTTTTTTTCTTTGGTCTACCCGGTGCTCTTCTCATGATTGGGGGATTTATAGGCTCTCCATTTGATGGTTGCCAAAGTTTTGGTCCATTTGATGGCATTATAATGTAAGAGTACCATGTCAAGAAGTTTGTTTTCCTATTTAAACAAATACCATAAACAACATGTTAAAACAATACCAATATGCAAAAACAGAAACAACGTGTTAAGATTTGAAATATACCTATAATAAGGTGAAACGTACGATTCTGGATCAGCTTTGTTGTGCCATATACAAACAAGAGCATGACAACACGGAATACCGGTCAAATCTCACTTACGACAAGCACAAGTTTTTGTGTGAAGATTTACTATATAAGTATATATACCATTTGTGACACTAAACAAGTTAAAATCATCATCTCCATGCCAAGTTGGGAACCAACCCCCCGCTGCTCTTTTTGCCTTTTCCAATATTTGTTGAATCTTAGGACATATATTGCCTCTATATCGTAGCATGAGCTCTTTCTGTTTGACAATCCTTATTGTAATGTAATGTTTCAAACCTTCAAGTAATGTTATGATAGGCTTATCTCTATACTCCAATATAGCCATGTTGAAAGCCTCACACATGTTGTTTACTTGGAGGTCACATTGCGTATCAATGCGAAATGCTGACCTAGCCCACATAGATGGTGGGAGTTGCATCATGTCTTTCCAAGCATCTTCATTGATTGCCTTAATTTTTTGCATTGCTTTCTCCCAATCCTGGACCACCGTAGCTCTTGCTGCCAACCAAAGAAGTTCTTTCATATGTCTTCTGGGATACTTTTTTTTTCCAATTTCCATACAAGTGTTTAACACATAATCGGTGTTCCACATGGGCCCCAATGTTGGCAATGGCAGGTACCAATCCCTGAAACAAGTCAATATCATATTCAGATTGCAAAACATATCAAATTTAGATTGCAAATTCAGATTCAGATTGCAAATTCAGATTCCAAATTCAATATCA
This sequence comes from Cicer chorassanicum, assembly GCA_037974735.1. Classification (NCBI taxonomy): domain Eukaryota; kingdom Viridiplantae; phylum Streptophyta; class Magnoliopsida; order Fabales; family Fabaceae; genus Cicer; species Cicer chorassanicum. The sequence goes on from JBBPBP010000004.1 coordinate 14,521,797, forward strand.
AATTCAGATTCAGATTGCAAATTCAGCAGATTCAGCAAATTCAGATTGCAAATTCAGATTCAACAGATTCAGCAAATTCAGTATAACAAATTCAAATTCAGCAAATTCAAATTGCAAATTCAGCAAATTCAGTATAACAAATTCAGATTCAGCAAATTCAGTAGATTGCAAATTCAGTATCAAATTCAGATTCAGCAAATTCAGCATTCAACAAATTCAGTATTACAAATTCTGATTCAGCAAATTCAGCAGATTGCAAATTCAGTATCAAATTCAGATTCAGCAAATTCAGATTCAGTATCAAATTCAGCAGATTGCAAATTCAGTAACAAATTCAAATTCAGCAAATTCAGCAGATTGCAAATTCAGTATCAAATTCATATTCAGCAAATTCAGATCAGTAAATTGACATCAATATCAGATCAGTATAACATACCTTTTGCTGATCAGACCAGTAAAAGATCAGACCAGATTCAAAAACTTAATTCAGAAATTGCAGCAGACATACCTTTTGCTAATCTGAAATGAATGCATATTGCCTATGCTGAACATTGTTGAGGTCATCCAGTAAAAGATCCAGAAATCTTTGCCATGAGTCTCTTGTTTCCGCTTCAACAACTGCATATGCAATGGGAATCATTTGATTATTCCCATCTTTACCTACTATAGCTATTAACTGACCGCCATATTCTCCCTTCAAGAAACAAGCATCCAACCCAATTAAAGGCCTGCATGTATTAGCAAACGCAGCCTTACAAGCCTCCAAACATACATATATTCTCTCAAAGACAGGTCCAACATCAGTCATACCACACTTAATAATAACCATAGAGTTTGGGTTGGATCTCCTAAGTTCATCGGCATAATCTCTCAAGTGTGCATATTGCTCCCTTTAAGCACCTTCAATCATTTCTATGGCTCTTACTTTGGCTCTATATGCTTGGTATATAGACAACTTCACACCCCATTTATCAAGCGCCTCAACAATCAATCCCTTGGGTTTCATTTCAGGTGTATGTCTCAACATATGAACGAATTTCTTGGCAAGCCATTCAGTCTTAGCTTGTCTATTTTTTGCCCTCCTATGACATGTATGATCATTTGTAAAACTCACTAATTGCCAATATTCATTTGAAGTCCTCTTACTAATCAGCATGTAAAATGGACATTCCGGCTCACACCTAACAATGATTCTCTTTCCATCATTCTTTTTGAAATACAAGTTTTTCTTAGTCTCCATTGCAAAATCTTTAATGACATTCTTAACCAGCTCTTTTGTATTGAATTTTAGGCCCAACTCAAACCTTACTTCATCACCATTTTCAGGTTGGTTAAATTTAGGAAATTTCCTAACATCCTCTTCATCAACTTCACTTCCTGGTGGAGTATCCAAATCATCAGAATTCACATCATTTTCTTCAAAATCAGTTGCAGAACTAGGCCCTGGGTTTACTCTTGGGTTTGCATGTCTTTCAGATGAATTTTCATCACTTACAGCATTAACAAATATCTCAGTTGGTATTTCAGAAATCCAATCCCAATCCTCATCCTCATATAACTCGCCCATATCATCATCTTCATCGTCTGAATTAGCAATATAATCTTCATCTTCTTCACTCAGATAATCTTCACCTGCTCCTTGTCCAGTTTCATCATGGACTACTTCAGATTCAGGTTGAACTGGTTCAGATTCTAGTTGAACTGGTTCATGTTGAATTGGTTCAGAATCTGGTTTATCTGGTTCAGTTTGAACTGGTTCAGATTCTGGTTGATTTGGTTCAGTTTGAACTGCTTCAGATTCTGGTTGATCTGGTTCAGTTTGAACTGCTTCAGATTGAACTGGTTCAGTTTGAACTTGTTCACCTTCACCTTGGAGTTTTTCAGCTTCAACTGGCTCTTCAGTTGGATTTTCATCACTAACAATAGGATTGTCTATAGAGTGTTCCACAAAGACTTCAATTACGTTGAACCCTTTTACATCTTCAGCAAACTTTACTACATCATCATCATTGTTGAAAGGTCTAAGTCCGCGTGTAAATGAGTACTTGGGATGTTGGTACCACAAACATTTAATACTCATATATCCCAAACTTTTGACCAATTTAGTAATTTGCATGTGGGACATTAAGTCCACATCCCAAGACCAATTCATCTCATCCACTTGGCCCCCAACGTATATCTTCACTGGGTGGTTTACAAAACTACCCCCATGGTTAATTCTTAACCTAACTCTGTGGACTTTAGCTGGCCTACACAAAACAAACCATTGAATAACTCAGTCAAACTAAGCCTAAAACAAACTACACTTGGACCATAAAATAGTTCAATAAAGCATATGGACCACATTATTAAAAAGGCATAAAGGCATATAGTTTTGTTAACACTGTAGAGACAAAAGTTTGGTCCTAAAATCAAAGTTCAATACAAAGTTATATAATGTTAATAATAAAGCAAAGCGAAAACTCCAAAATCACATACATAGCACAAAACTTTGTATCTTCTTTCGTCCATGAAGACGGAGAGAACTCGAAATGACCTCCACTCGCCATTGAAACATCGCTGAAAAAGATGAAACACCGCGAACACCGCTGAAACACCGCGAACAAAAGACGATCACCGCGAACATAAGACCGCTGAAACACCGCAAACAGAAGACCGCTGAAACACCGCGAATAGAAGACGATCACGAACGAACGGAGGAACGAAAACAGAATACGAACACAATGAAGAAAAGAATTGGGGCTGAATCGTTGAATTAGGGTTCACACGTTGAATTAGGGTTCACATTATTTTGGGCTGATTTTTTACGATGAAGAACACGAAGAACACGAACACGCTCGTTTTTTACCTTTCATCTGGATGAATTGGGGGTGATTCTGATTTTAGGGTTTACTTAATTAATTTTACTTTTTACTTTTTTCTTTTCTTTTAAAATTATAACAATAATTATAATAATAGATGAAATGGATTTTTTTAATTTGAATTAATATAATAATCATTTTTTATCCACATATACATGTGTCACGTCAGCGTTTTTTGACACGTCATAAAAAAATGACAACTCATCATGATTTGAACTCAAAATCTGTTTGGGGGACTAAAACTGGGGACAAACAAAATGGGGGGACTACTTTCGCTTTTCACCTAAAATAGGGGACCAAAAGTGCAATTAAGCCTTTTTTTTATTTTGAAATTTTCGGCAAAATATAATAAACTACCGAAAATTTAAAGACACAAATTTCCGGTTGAACAAAAGTAACTACCGAAAATTTCAAGGTACAAAATTTCTGGTAGTATAAATAGTGTGGCGGAAATTTTGTTAGGGAAATTTCAGGTAAACAATTCATACTACCGGAAATTGTAAAAATGCAAGTTCCTTGATTTGTAAACAGATTTTTGGGAGAAATAATTTAATTATCGAAAATTTTGGTGAGGGGGTAAGATTTTGGAGTAATATTTTTTTTTACTTTTAATTAAATGAAAATGAAAGGGACAAAATTGAATTTTTTTACATTTTGAGAGGTTAGGTCCAATTGTGGGGTACAAAATATAATTTTCCAACTTTAATTTGGGCATAAACCTAAACTTTAATTTGGGTCACTCACTTTATTTCAACTAATGCTTAAAGCTCAGTACTTCAATTTCTCCTCCTTATCCTCAAATTCGTTTTCCTATCTCTGCCAACTCAAATTCACAATTGGTCATTCTTCCTCCGTAGCCTTCGTTTGTTCCGTTTCTCCCTTCTCGGTCGCCTCCAATCTACCTCTATCTGCTCCTCCGTCACGGTTGTTCTTCTCTTCTCTGCCTCCTCAATTTCTCCCGTCATTTGTTACTCCGTTTTGTTGCGACCGTTCATCCCTTCTTTGTCACACAACGATAAAAGGGTGATAAAAGTTAAAAATAAATAGTCCAACGCTAATAATTAATGAAATCACAAAAAAAAATATTTGGTGCGCTAGCGTGCGCTTGATCGACGCTAAATATGACATCTAAAAATAGTTTTTCTAGTAATGACTGTGCGCACCTGTTTATTCTCAGTCATATTCGTCTACTCCGTCACATCTATCATCATAAATCACAACGAGAAAAGTGAGATAATCAATCTGTCCAGCTTTTCCTATTCTCTTTAGTATAATCTTCTTTATTATTGTTGATGTCAGCTACAATTTTTCTTCTCTCTTTTTATCTTTTTATTTTTGTGTTGATTTTAGGATTTGATTCAATGTTAGGTTGACAGGTTATTGTTTATTGTTGTTACATATTTGATTTTTTTGTTTGTTTGATGTATCATGTAATTACTATTTGATGTATGTAAGAAAGACCAATTTCATCGAAACGGTTTAATTTTTTAAAAGACTATTAAACTTTTTAGGGCCCGTTTGATGGACAGGATAAAGAGACCGCATATGATACACGTATCCTATCTTTCCCGCAGCCGGATTTTGTTATCCTTAATTTGAGGTGGGATAAAATAATCCGTTCTCAACCGGATATCATTGTTCGCGTTTCTCTCTTCCTCTAATCTCAACAGTAGTGTTCGAGTCCGCCCTGTGTCACTCTTCCATTTTTTATCTTTTTTTGGCACTATTCCATTTTTTATTTTTATTTTTTCATATTTTCCATAAGTTGTAGTCGGTGAATTTAGATTGATTTCTTTTTTTCATATATGATTTTTTTATTGTTTTCTTATTTATTTTATTCTATAATAATATAAAAAAAATTGATGAAAAATAATAATTATTTTCTAATGTTATGATAGTAAGGGCTTGTTTGATTGTGTTTTACTTTTTAGTTTTTGAAAACTATTTTATAAATAAATTTAAAAAAATTGTTTTTAAAAAGAAAATTTAAAAAAATATGTTTGCTAACATTAATTTTTTAAAACAGTATTTGACTAGAGAATTAAAAAAACTGAAAAATAAAAAGTAAAACAACATATATCTGTTTTGTTTTTTTAATTTTAAAAAGTATAATATTAAAAATAGTTTTACAAAATAATTTTTAAAAACAAGTAATTCAAACAAATTATTTAGGTTTTAAATTTTAAAATACTAAAATAGAGTTTTTGGGATTTGAATCAAACAAACTCTAAGTCATTCTGCAATTGTGATAGATAGAAAAATCACAATTTTTCAAGTATATAAAATTACTTCATAAATTATTTACATTTTTTAGCATTTTTGTTTATTTATAAAAAATGATATAAATGTTATTTTAAAAGAAAAAAAATTAAATAGATTATAAGGACAAATTTGTCATTTTATCAAAATATAAACCATATCATCTTGTTATCTCTTGTGTATCAAACACTTAATAGGATAAAACTAATGTTATCAAGTTCGTTATCATGTGCACATCAAACACAGGACATGATAACTCTTTATCCTACCCATATCATATCCGATCTCTATCCTGCTTCTTATCCTATCCTGTCCCTATCCTATCCGGTCCATCAAACGGACCCTTATTGTTTGTTTAGGATTTTATATAATTGTCCACTATGATTATTAAAAGTAGGTCAAAACCTATACATTTTTCTATAGAAATAGTATAATATATAAGCTTGGTTATCTTTTTTTATTTTTTTTTTATTTTTTTATTTTTATAACATAGTTATGGATCTTATGACGCAAAAAAATCACTTGACTTATGAATACAAAAATGGCGTGTTAGAGTTTCTAAACTTTGTTGAAACTAATCTACCTAATAGTAATGGAATAATTTATTGTTCTTGTGTTAAATGTTTCAATAAAACACCTATATAAGTTGACATCGTAAAGGAACATCTAGGAGTGTTTGGAATTTGTAAAAGTTATACGACATGAATATGACATGGTGAAGTCACAAAAACGCTATATGGCTCAAAAGAGAGGAATTTTATGTAAATATTGGCGATCATTGAGAAGAAATTATTCGTGATATTCGACAAGAATCTTTTTAGCATGCACACATGTATGATACTCTTTGCAGTGACAATGAAAAGCCATTATATCCATGTTGTAGAAATTTCTCACAGTTGTCGACCGTGTTGAGATAGTTCAATTTGAAGGCAATAAATGAATGGATTGATAAGAGCTTCACAAAGTTGTTTGAGTTGTTGACCAAAATGCTTCCAGATTGAAACACATTGTCGAACCATAACTATGACACAAAATATATTATGTTTGATGGATGTAGAGTATAGGAAAATACATGATAGACTAATACCATCAAATGATCCATGAGAAGTCAGATGGTGCTAGCTACATCTTGTAGAAGTGTGGTGGTAATAGGTTGGCCACTGTTAGCACATAGTCCATGACGCATTGAATAGTTAGGAATGGTATGAGGGATTTCATTTTAGGATTTGCTAGATGACTATACATGTGTGTTGCATATTTGTTTCATACTTGTATGAACCATTACCATTTTATGATTGTGGATGCTTCTTAATATTTTTACATTTTTTCTTGAGCACTTTCTATGTATTTTAGGTGACGAGGAGGAGTTCGTTGTAAAGGATGAGACATTCCCTTCCATTCTATATGTAGTTGGCACTAAAGACAATGGTGCTACTTGATGAAGTTGTTTGTTTTGTTTGGAAAGCCAGGGATGGCATTTGGAGTCTTGTCTTTTTGGTGTTTTGATAATTAATATATTTTGGATATTTGGTCTCACCTGTATCACACAATATCATATAGATATGGAGACATCATGTACTTCCATTTAAATTATATATACACATCATAAATATATTTATGAACTATTTTTAAGTTTAAATTTCCCCATATTTCTATGGAGCATGATTGTTTATTATAAACGTATCAAATTAGTTACTTAGGTTTCATTATGAGATGTTTAACGTCTTATCTAATGTTTGAGATATCTGACAACAAAAACCTGTAAGATCCGTCAATATGAAGTTGTCACAATTTAGAAACAATGAACAATATGATTTGTCTCTCACAAATTTACCATGTTTTTCGATTCAATTTTCAACCTAATCTAAAGTGAAATTTTGAAATTAGTAGGGATACACATATTCATCGTGGGAACTACATTCCAACCACATAGACACATATGTTTTTCTTTTTTAAAAAGAAAATGTTAGAAAGGATAACGGTCCAAACATTTTCGAACTTAAAGAATCTAGATACCTGTTATAGGGTGTATGTTGGAAATGATGATGATAATAATAAGAGTTAGTTGACGTTAATTGAAAAAATAAGGAAGTTCCACATAGGAAAGATGACAATTGGGGTGTGCCTCAAGAGATACCCAATTTTGTAAAGAACGCACGCAAATAGACCACCACACACGCGCGCACCGCCGTTGTCCAGCTCGGCTGCGAGGGCTTGGGTTAAGTGGTGTATTATTTTTTAGTATTTGAAAAATTAAAAAAATTAGTATTATTTTTAAATAAATGCGTGCGTTTTTTTCTCTCATTGATATGTTGTACACGTGTTTGTCCTCCGTCAAGTCAACATTCAACATTTGATTTGGTCAATTCCTTCCACAAATTCGCGCAACAGTTTGCCCTAGTCAAAACCTAACATTTTTCGCGTTTCAATTTTCAATGGATTCGCATATCAGTTTTTTTACCCCGATCAAAACCTAACAAAGTTCAGAGTGCAGTTTTTTGTGGATTGTGTTTGATGAATTGCACACTTTTCTTTCATTTAGCTGCAAAGTTTATCTATAAATAAAGGACTTTGCTTAGTTGGAAAAGTACACTAAAGGTTCTCCCAAAATCCGAGACTTTTTCTCTACTTCTCATTTTCTGCTTCATCTTCTTTTCTTTCTTTCGAGCGGTCATAATACCATATTACGAGAGTCAATATTTAACTGTCATATTGAGAAGGTAATTCTAGAACGTCTTTCTACGTTGCAGTAGAACTCCGATACAGTTTGTTTTATGTCGATGACTTCGTAGTTGAGAGTAGTCTGCCTTGCACAATTTAGACAGTGTTGCGAACATCTCAAAGAGAACGCGACCTAGTTTGCGACTTAATTCAATAATATTTTCGATATCGTAAGTTTATTTTAAAATAATTTTTTGAAACTCAAATAATCATATATTTTGGTGAAATTAGAAGAACCATAAAGTGTCCTCCATAGATAATCCATTTGATTAGCTAAAAGACCTTAAGAATTTTAAAAATGAAATCTCAAACTCAAACATAAATAACTAATATAACTACTAATTTATGCATATCAATATCGGATATATTTTGCATTCATTTTATTTTTATGCACTATTATCTCCGTGTGACTCCAAAATACACATTCCATGCTTGAAAGGCTTCACTATAAATAACTGGCAATAACAGTGACGATCGAGATTCGGCTAGGTCCCAATATTCGAGACCGCAAATCGGATCTCGCGATCTCTTTAGAATTAGAATCCATTCTCTCGTGATTTCATCAATTCTTCACCATGGCAGACTTCAACAACAGCAACGATCCTCTCTTGCGCAACCAAAACGCCGCCGTTCAGGCTCGTACCAAAGCTCAGAATCGCGCCAACGTCCTTCAACTCAAGCTGGTACATTTTCTCTCATTCCTTCTAGATTTATCTTATGTCCCTCATTTTCAATCGTTCATTTGCCCTAATTGTTCTTCACATCTATGAGATTGTTGTTAATTTACAATGGCTAGGGTTTACTGTTCGTAACCCTAGACAATAGATTTTTCGCCAATCGGTAGCTACTGTTTTTTTATGATTTCATTTGCCTTTTAATTTATGCAGATTGGACAGAGTCATCCAACTGGTCTTACTGCGAATCTGTTGAAGCTTTTTGAGCCTAGACCTCCCTTGGAATATAAACCTCCTCCTGAGAAAAGAAAATGTCCTCCGCTAACAGGTGTTTGATGATTGTTTTTTGTTAGGGTTTCGTGATGATTTTATTATTGATTAATGATGATTACTGATATTTATGCGATTTAAGCGTTTGTTTTTGTTTTTTGTTTTCAAGGGATGGCTCAATTTGTGAGTAAGTTTGCTGAACCTGGTGAACCGGAATACTCTCCACCTGTGCCTGTTGTTGAAACACCTGTAATGTTCAGTTCTTTTGAGACTATTTATATAGAATTATTAATTTGACTGTGTTATGCATATAGCTTTGTAATGTCTGTGGAGGTTTGATTTAATGCTATATTTTGTTACTGAAGCAGCTTCTCCAGGTTGTTTGTGATGGACAGAATTCAAAGTGTTTTTGTCTGTATGATTGATCTAATTATATTATTTAGTGTTGTCAATTGCGGATAATACCTGTTTTTTCAAATCCCGCTATGCAATAGTGCTACAGTGCTTCAATAGCTGCTATTTGACAAACTTTTATACTAAATAGGGTATCGCGGAACAAAAGTGATTTGTTCAAATTCCGCTACGCCATAGTGCAGCTGCTAATTAACAATATTATCCATGTTGTGTTTGATTTCCTTTTTTAAGAGGTTCTTGAGAAAACTGAGTACTATAACTATAAGTTTGCAAAAAAAACATTTGTGCTCAGAAGTGTATCTATGTTATTGCTTAATTTTGCAGTTAAGTTTTCCTTTATGTAATAGTTTGCTAGCAGAATGTCTATCTAACTGACTTTGACTCTTTGCCTGCTCTTTCTTATGGTTTTAATTTGTTCTAAGAAAATATCTGAATAAATATTCTTTGGTCATTAATAACAATTAGTTAGTTTGGATGCTCAACTTATCAGTTGAAAAATATAATAACCATTGCTTCTTCCATCGTTACCAGGTTCCAGTTTTTCTTGAATTTATTTAACAAGTGACTATTATAATGTTTGTCTGACTGACATAGCTTCTACATACACATAGATTTATTGTGGCAATCGGCAAATATAAGCAGTAAAGTAGTTTATGCCAAAGCCCTTGTTTCAATAGTGAAGAGTATAACACATAGTTGCTGATCCATTTTGGTGTACTCAGACAGAAAGAAGAGCTAGAGTACACAAATTAAGGCTAGAGAAGGGAGCTGCGAAGGCTGCTGAGGAGCTTGAGAAATGTGATGACTCTTATATTGTTATGAATTTGTTGATTTTGGAGGGTTAAGTTATCTGATTTTGTTTTTCTTTCTGCTTCAATGTAGATGATCCACATAACGATCCAAATATATCAGGAGATCCATACAAGACTTTATTTGTGGCCCGACTCGTAAGTTACAATTTCCTATTTAGTAACTCTGGTGCTTTTTCATATTGCTCGTCATATTTTATTGATTTTATCTTCCAACAGAGTTATGAGACTACTGAGAGCAGAATCAAAAGGGAGTTTGAGTCATATGGTGCAATCAAACGGGTAGGTATTTTGAATATGGTCAAAATGGTTCGGTAAGCTTATCATCTATGTTTGTTCATAATTTATTCTATTTGACATCTTTACAATTATTTAGCCTTCAAAATGTATTTTCAAATTTAACAATTTCCATATGCAGTAATTTATCAAGAAAAACTAAATACTAGCTTATTTTAGCATAATAATATAGATCTTTATCCCTTTTCTTTTGCTGTTGAAGAAACTGTTTCATACGACTTAACTGGCTTTCGTGACAAAATAGCTTATCGGAAAATCAGTCAGCTATGCATAATATTTATCTCATCCTATCCAAAGCTTCGAGGGTATTGAATATGAACATTCCTAATTATATTTGTAACTTTTTAGTGCCTTTGAAATGGTAATCACTGCTTTTGGTTGCACCACCAATTTGTTGCTGCTGGTTTTTATTTATTTTCTTTATCACTCCATTCAACTATTTATATATATGGATTGGAAGTCTTGGGGCGTTGGGTCTCTAGGAGTATTTTTAGCTGCAAGTTTAACATCTCGATACATATACCTGGTAATGGTTGGTCGTCTCGATTCACATCCCTGGTAATTATTGATAATCTTATGTATCGATTGGTAAATGATTCTCATATCAATCAAACCCAATTTCCATTCAAGGGCTTCCTCCTGCATGGTATTTTAGTTGGGCTGAGCAATGATGCAAAATTGTGCCTTTGGCCTTGTTTTCGAGCAAGTTAAGGAGACTGACAACTTCTGTTCTTTTCCTGCACTGGGTAAAATATGTTGGGAGTATTTCGATCTCTTCACTTTTTGCTTAAATTCTTAGTTAGCCTTCATTTGATGTTGCTAAAACTTTATTTTTGGCTTTAAAGGCTATCAAAACCAAATCAGCCGTTGAGAAGATGTAATGGTATTTTCTATATTACCCACAGTTTTCATTTTATCAATTCTAAAAAATAATTATCCCTGGTAAGGGGACGCTAGTCAACATCTGGTTAATTGGGCCCAAATACATCCGTTTTACTGCAACTATTGCTGGTGGTGATGCATCTCACGATGGGAGCTGTGTGATTTAAAGGTGAGCACGGCTAATTAGGCATAGTGCCTGTCTGCCGTGCCATTTAGGATTATAGTCTTAGTATTTTATTGATTCTTAAGTGAGACTGTGAGAGAGCAGCATCTTGTGTTATTTTCATTTGTGCTATTACTAGAATGTTCTCTTCTGACTATTCTTTGTTTTTTTCTTCTTCCAATTTTTTATGATTTAGGTTCGGTTGGTCACTGATACTGAGTCAAATAAACCTAGGGGTTATGCATTCATTGAATACCTGCATACCAGAGACATGAAAGGTGGATTGTGGTTTAGTAATATTTGTCTGGTTATTTCACTATATACATAAAATGTACATACAGATCATTTTAAGTCACATTTTTCATGAATTATGCAGCTGCTTATAAACAAGCTGATGGTAGGAAAATTGAGGGTAGAAGGGTGCTTGTGGATGTTGAACGTGGGAGGACTGTTCCAAATTGGCGACCCCGCCGCCTAGGAGGTGGGCTTGGTACTACTAGAGTGGGGGGCGAAGAAGTTAATCAGCGACATTCGGGGAGGTAAACGGTTCAAACTTTTTTTTTTTTAAGAAATATGCTTTAGTAGATTTACGACTAAAATTGAAAACCGAACATTTAACTGTTATGACCGTATTTTATGATATGTATATTTATATGTTGTAGTTGATTAAGAACTTGATATTTAGACATGGCAATGGAGCGTGGTGGGGGCAGGTTTTGTCTTCCCCACCCCCGCATCCGACTAGTCGGAGAAAACCCACACCCGCCTCCGTTTCTTATCGGGTGTGAAATTTAGGTCCCCATCCCCGCCCGCGACGGGGTTTGGGTTTTTCCTGTCCGCACCCATTTATATATATAAAATAATCAATTTAAAAGTCATATTAATTATAATTAATATAATAAAATTATTATTATTATACAATAATAAAATTTAAAAATGTTAAAATCATATTTTCAATGAAGAGAAGATTATAATTTTTCATATTTAAAAAATATTAAATATGTTGAATATGTACATGTATATAAAATTTAAAAATTACAATAATATTATTAGCGGGGTGGATATCTACACCCCCAAAACCGTCTCCGCCCCCAAGTTTTAATGTCGGGGAAAATCCGCACCAACCAAAGTGGATTTCCCACCCCAAATTGGGACAGATTTGCGTGAGTACCCGCAAGTGCGGATTTTGTTGCCATCTCTATAATGATATTTGCAACTATTGAATTCACCTGAATTGACCTGGCAATTGGATGGTTCTTCTGCTGTTTGGAATAAGTGAATTTCTCAAGTTGTATATGTAAATTGGACCCGTGGCTGATTATTATTATTATGTTCATCTGATGGAGAAATCTGGCACATACCTGGCTATCTCCTGCTCACCTACCTATCTGTTGAAACATTTTTGCATCAAGATTGCTTGCATTTAACATTTTTGGTTCATGATTGAATTGGTTTGCCCAATATGACACACTGATTGTTGTAGTGTAGCTAACCATCATCCTAGATTCAAATTGTTATATGTAATATGTCTTGTTGAATATTGTGTCTATTTAGTTTGTTGGATGCTTCCTCTGTTACTGCTGAAGGGAAATTCTAACATGTCTTATTTATTCAGGGAGCAACAGCAGTCAGGACCTTCGCGTTCTGAAGAACCCAGAGTGCGGGAGGATCGGCATGCTGATCGGTAAGAATTTGTGTTTCTGTTTCAATTTTAACTAGTTAATTGGTTTTGGCACTCAACAAGTTTGCTGAGTGTTCATTGATATCTTGACAATAGAGGGGGCTATAGTTTCACTGCATTATATTTTTACATAAACATGGAGGATTTTGAAACAGATTTCTTTCATCAAATGTTGCATAAGTTATTTACTTTGACTGCTGTATGCTGAAATCATTTTAGGGACAGAGAAAAGTCACGTGAAAGAGGTAAGGACAGAGATAAGGAAAGAGATAGAGAACGGGAGCGATCACGTGAACGATCTACCGATAAGGCTAGGGATCGTGATCATAGAGAGGATAGACACCACAGAGACCGGGATAGGAATAGGGACAGAGACAGGGAAAGGGAAAGAGAGAGAGATAGGGGGCGTGATAGAGATAGAGGACGTGACCGTGATCGTGGTAGGGAGCGGGACCGTGATCGAGAGAAGGATCGTGATCGGGACCTGGAACATGATCGCTATCGTGAAAAGGGTAAAGATTATGAAGTTGGGGAAACTGACCGCGGGCGATCGCACGATAGGGGAACTGATTATGATCATGTTGAATCTAAACATGAGAAGGAGTCTCACGGTGAAAGAGGGCGTGACTATGAACCCGAGGATCAACGCGAGTGGTACAACCAACCTGGACATGGACATAGGCATGCTGATCCTGAACAAGATCCTGATCACTATGAGCATTATGAGCATCAGAGAGGACGGGGGCAGTATGATGACGGAGATGACCATGGTGATTACAATCAATATCCTGATCATGAGAAGACAGAAGATGACCATCAAGCTGAACGAGCAAAATCTAAATCACGTGAAAGGGATAGAAACCGTGATACAGACCGTGATCATCATCGCTCAGCAAGGTCCCATTCTCGGGAATATGATTACTAGGAGCACAATACTTCTCAACTTCACTGGTAAGATTCATGGTTTCCATTTTGGTATTCTATTTGGTTATTGTTAATTCTTGGTGTCATTCTGGCTTTTATATTCTAGATTGGTTCTTAGTAGCTATTAATGGATTCAGGCATGGAGTTAGTGATCAAAGCACAACCAAAGAACTTTTTGCCCTGCCTATCCATATTTACTCGCTGATTTTCATGTTTTGATGTTGAAAGCTACCATTGCAGCTTTGGTGATCTCAATTTCTCAGTATGGCCGGGAACTGCGAATGCTGGTTATTGTTGGTTTTGTTTTCTTACAGACATTTTAAGAACATAATTTCTTTTTCAGTTTCTGTGGGAACTATTGTCTGGAGTGTTGTCCTTTATATTTGGTCTATTGACGTGCTCGGAACTGCACGAGTTTGCCAAGTATTTCTTATGTCAAGGCGTCAGGTTACTATACCCTCGGGTCCGTTAGATGTTGAATATTGAAGGTTTATTTTCAGTATTTTATTATTTTCAACTAAAACTTTTGAAAAGTGATAAAGCAAATAAATTTGCTGTTTACCAACTTAAATTTTAAGATTTTTGTTCACTGTCCCTGTCTTTGTCTTTGCCTTGCTGCCAATTTGGGAAGTGCAGAGGTCCCAGCAGTTGGGCATTTCTACTTACAATTGTTCTGAGATGGATGATATTGCTATTCTTGCCTAAAATGTCGAGCATAGTAATGTTTTTTTCAATCTATTATAATATTGGTGAGCCCTTGAGAATTTGGGCTTGGCAGGAGGTCCTAGAAAGGAAATTTTTATGAAGCTGGAGTAGTAGTATTTGGTTTTTCGGAAAGCGTTACATGTGCAAATTATTGAAAGCTTTTGGAAACTATTATCCACCAAAATATGTGAAAATATAGTTTAATAATGGAATTATGCTTTTCAGCCACAGTATTACTTCGAAAATATAGTTACATTAGTTATTGCAATTGGATTTAAAAATAACATCTGAAAAAAAAACGATTATATGAATATATATTTTTTGACCCAAGAAAGGAGCGGTAGTGTAGTACTGCAATATTTTATTGTTTTGTTAGTGTTAAGTTTCTTAATTAAACGGTAAAAGAAATGAAATGGAAAAGGAAACAAATGAAATAACCGTGAAGTTTCTTAATTTCGATGTGGTATTGGATTGAAAAGGACGTACGGGTTCCCTTTGAATTAAAGCGAGAAACATGAAGCTCGGTGTTTTCTGCTTCCCCATGAAGCTTCCTAGAACCCTAGGCTTGGTACCCGCGCAAGTTCCTGGATGTATTAGGGTGCTATAATTTGTCCTTTTCTGTAAACTGGTTTATCTCATCCAAGATAAAACGTTGCTGAGTAGGTATGGCAATGGTATAGGGAGAATTTTACCTCCCCCGTCTTCAACTCCTGGCAAAGATATTGCCGGGTCGGGTTTTCAAGCCTATTGAGTGTGCAGTGTTAAAATTTTAAAAATACTTTTGAAGATATTTAGAAAACTAAATAATAGCAAAAATATGATTTAATGTATTTGCAAAATGGGCTCAATAACAATTTAAAGCAGCCGAACGCTCCTTTGTCAAAACTTTGAAGCCTTCAACCGAATCAAAACTATTAATAAGTATTAAGAGAGTTTCTTACACATCTTTTAGATCATAAAAATGTGTCAATCGCGAATTCACCGTTGAAGTACGTCTTTGTGGCAAAAATTCACGAACAAAGTTGCATTTTGAAGCAACACGTCCTTGACTTTATAAAATTGGACATATAAAATTATTTTTCTACAACGTCAATTATGTTAAAATAGACAATTTAGTTAAGGTCTTAAAATAGATTTCAAAAACACAATATTCGTTGTTTCCTTCACCCAATTTGAATTTGTAAATTTGACTATTGAGACATTTTAAGTAAAAATATTATTTGATGTTTGTTGTTTGATACATATATGTTGCATTTATCTTCCAACAAATTCTTTTAGCGTTACACATAAAATGTTTCTAATAGTGCACGAGTACATACATAAATATCAGTACCCTACCTCGAAGAGAATCTTTAGAAACCGATGCTAGAATGAAACTTGGGTTCGGAAACAGGAATGAGAAATAGAAGAGAAAAATGTGTCTTCGCTATATAAAGAGAAGATAGTAGTAATACTAAGGACCACACTTCTTTCCTAGTCTTACTTTCCATAATTTCCTCCCTCAAACATACTCGTAGAATAAAAACTAGAGTTAGCAAAAATAAAATAAAATACAAAAACATTTTTATATACACTATTCTTAGCTACCTCTTGCTTCAAAATTCATACATGGCTTTACAAGTTAAAAAGAAGACAACATCAACAATTTTATGGCTAGTCTCATGGAGCCTTATTATGATCTATCATGTCAGTTTAGCTGAAAGAATTTTGGAAGACAAAAAATCAGAAAATCTTGTTATTATGAAAGAAAGACAAGGAGGAGTTATTATAAATAGAGTTATTGATTTCTTCTCGTATAGTGGAAAACCTTCCTATGACCGTGTTTGGCCTGTGAGTTTATTATCAAAACATCATTTTGATACTTTTGTCATGTTTTTGGTTGTTTATTACAACATCTTTTATAATATCAATTTTGTTAGTTATACTTTTATTTCCAGTTACATCCAAACAATAACTTTTGGTATGGGAACTAAATTCACATATATTTTTAACTAAATATACATAGATTACGTCAATTTATTTGGATGTAACCAGCAAAAATTATATGATATTAGCATTATGTTATGAAATTTGATGCATTGCAATGGTTTATTGAGCAGGAAATGAAGTTTGGTTGGAGAATTGTAGTAGGGTCTATTGTAGGATTTTTTGGAGCAGCATTGGGAAGTGTAGGAGGGGTAGGAGGTGGAGGAATTTTTATCCCTATGCTTACTTTGATCATTGGTTTTGATCCAAAGTCTTCTACACCCATCTCTAAGTGTTAGTATATTTCTATGTTCTGTTTTTTCATTCATGCTAGATATAAAGTAAAACATAGCAATATCATGCATTCTTTCTTAAAAAAATCTACTAAGGTCACTTCTTATTGATCCAAAGCACTAAGCAAATAATTAAGGGCGTGATTGGAAAAGAGTTTAATTAAGCACTTATATGTAATTAAGCTATTTATATAATCAAAGAAAAATAATGTGGTTAATCTGTTTCATATAACTTATTAGTTGTTATCCTGAGCTATTTTTGAGAGATTGTTGAAACAAATTGAAAACAACTTATTCACATGTGACCAATTTTTCAAATAAGCATTCTCAAATACTCTTATAGTAGTAACTAAGCCTAAATAAGCTGCTTATAAGTCGATCCATAGGCAGCCAAAATATTATTTATTTAAAAAATAAATAAATTAGAGAGAAGAAAAATTATTATTAGTTAAAGTGACACTATTAATCAGTCATTTACTACTATCTCTAAAAAATTTTAAACTCTATCTCTTAAAATTTTTAAATCAAACTATTAGCACTAAACTAACATACCTCATGCACAACCTAAATATTATTAACTTGTTTAGCATAAATAACTATAAAGAAAGAAATATAGTTTCATATTACACCAGAACTGACTTTTCCTCAATTAGCATGAATATATATTAGTTTGGTGTTATGCAACTTCATTCCATTTATTGATTTTTAATATTTGGGTGTTATTTTGTTATTGCAGGTATGATTACAGGAGCAGCTGGTTCAACTGTGTATTACAATCTGAGACTAAGACACCCTACACTAGACATGCCACTTATAGATTATGATCTTGCTTTGCTCTTCCAGCCTATGCTGATGCTAGGAATAAGCATTGGTGTTGCATTTAATGTCATGTTTGCTGATTGGATGGTCACCATTTTGCTTATCATTCTATTCATTGGTAATCATAGCATAAACATATTCTCATAAATTAATTAATTTTTTTTTTGACAACAAATATAGTATGACACAAGTGATAGATATTTGAGTCTCTTAATTATTTAGTTGAGGGTTTAATCTTTGGCTGGTGCTTATGAAAAAACTTGTGTCGGGAGAAGTTAATCTCTTAAATATATCTCAGTTACTTCGAGAATAAGTCGCTGAAAATTCCTATATATTTCAATAATGATGTATTTTATTTTTCCAAGATCTAATATGTAGCCGATGTAACACATGGTGATAGGTACATCTACTAAAGCTTTAATCAAAGGGGTAGATACATGGAAAAAGGAAACTATTATGAAGAAGGTAATAAACTTTATTTAGTTAATATAAATTTGAGCTGAAAATTTGCATTGTTTTCTACTTTATAGTAAGAGTATATACTATGCTACTGAACTTTCAGGAAGCAGCCAAGATCTTGGAATCAGGTTCTACTACTGGTTGTAAGTCCCTACAAACTTTCTTAAAAAATTGAGAGAAACCTTTTAGTAACTATGGTAATCAAAAGTTAAAATTGACGAACTTAGTCAAATATAACTATGATATTAATTAACACAAATAAGAGAGGCTTAGTTCTTAATTAAAATTTGGAGGATCAAGTAAAAACTCTAATATTATTGTTGAAACACTAATGCAATTACCCTTTATTTTAGATGTTTCTGAGGAAGATTACAAGTCATTACCAGCTTATCAACAAGATGAGGAGGTAATTTAATTGGAAGGGTTTTCAAAATCAATCTTTATAGAAAGTTCATTGAAATTTTGTTAAGTTTTATACAACAATATGTTAAATTCTTGTGTGCAGGTCCCTTTACTAAACAACATTTACTGGAAAGAATTATCAATTCTTGTGTATGTTTGGGTGGCTTTTCTCATTGTTCAGATTTTTAAGGTAGTTAAACTATTATATTTAGTTTTTCTAATATGATTCTTTAGATATAAAGTGGTATGTGTTAGCTCAATGGTAAAAATTTGACGCAGTGACTACTCTCAGCTATGTAATCACAAATGTCCGGCAAAATCTTTAAAGTTATTTTTATTATATTGTGTAATTTGAATCATCTAATTTCGAATTAACAACCGAATCATATGTATTATAAGCACTTGATCCAACATAATTTTGTAACTGAATATGCATCTTTTTATTATGTGTTTGTTTGCAGACTTACAGCAAAACTTGCTCCATAGAGTATTGGATTCTTAATTCCTTGCAGGTAAATATTGTAAATATATATTTGGATTTCAAAGGTTAATAAAATTAACAAACCTAGAAGAAAAAAAGAGCAAAAAGTGTGATATAGAAGTAAAATACCTATGTTGACTATAACTGACATAAGAATGTATAGCAAGGTCTAACTGAAATTTGGTGTGGTATTTATTTATCACTTAAAGGTGCCAATTGCAATTTCTGTAACGGTTTTTGAAGCCATATGCTTATGCAAAGGAAGTAGAGTGATTGCATCAAAGGGAAAGGAAATAACAGGTTGGAAGTTTCATCAGATTTGTGTGTATTGTTTATGTGGAATGATTGCTGGTATGGTTAGTGGACTACTAGGTCTAGGAGGTGGCTTCATTTTGGGACCATTGTTTTTGGAATTGGGAATTCCTCCTCAGGTACAATTTCATTCATATATTTACTTAAATAGATACGTCTCTAATAAGCTCTTTAAAAAAAAAGTCTGATCTGAGCGTAAGCTTTGACGAGTGTTTTTCTTCTTTGGCAGGTAGCTAGTGCAACATCAACTTTTGTTATGGTTTTCTCTTCCTCCATGTCAGTAGTACAATATTACCTTCTAGATCGCTTCCCAGTACCCTATGGTAAGAACAAATAAGTGATGTAAATTAACATGATTTTTTAAAATTGAATTTGAAGTGATTTATGTTATATGCAGCTACATACTTAGTTTTGGTTGCAACAATTGCTGCATTAACTGGCCAACATGTGGTGAGAAAGATAGTTGCTATCTTTGGTAGAGCATCTATCATCATCTTCATATTAGCCTTCACCATTTTTGTGAGCGCAATCAGTTTAGGTACTTTACATTATTTTTACTCTACTTTTTTTTTCACTTTTGTTTTTACATTTATATTCTTACTGTCCCCTTTTTGGGCATCACAGGTGGGGTGGGAATAGAAAGCATGGTTGAGAAGATGGAAAATGAAGATTATATGGGGTTTGACAATCTTTGCCACCAATCTTAGGAAGGAAAAATATTTGGTTTCACAAAATGGTCACCTATTTGTCATTTTCATTCAAGTTGTTTGTTATAGAACTCTATTTTTTCGCCAACCAAATCAAAAATAGCATTTCAAACGCAACAATGTTGTTATGTGTTTTTATTTGGTTTCTAAAGAATTATCAGTTTATTAAATGTCATCAAACTTTATAATGCATTTCAAGCAACCTGTACTATATGCTAACTTATTTAGAATTCAAATCACCGCATAGGATATTCAAAAATAAATTCCATTGCCGGGAATCGAACCCGGGTCTCCTGGGTGAAAGCCAGATATCCTAACCGCTGGACGACAATGGATTGATGTAAGATTCTGATATACGAAGCTATATATCCATTAATTAATCCTCTTGTATAAATTGGCAAAATCGAATCTATATTTAAAAAATTAAAAAAATTACAATTAAATTTATTTATCTTATTTAATTGTAATATTTTATCTTTACAAATATTTACAACTTAAAATGGACATGCACATTTTTTTAGATAAAATTTGCAAAAAAAAGTTTAAATTGTAAACTTTTATAAAAATAAATGATCTACCTAGGA
>JBBPBP010000004.1:14552930-14564936 GCA_037974735.1 Cicer chorassanicum
ATAATTTTTCATTAATTTATTAATACATTTTTTTAATTTTTTTTTGTGTAACAAATTTTTGTAAGTTCATTTATTATGGCACCTTTGTGAGACACTTATTAATAGAGTAGTTTTCTGCATTTTGAACATAAAATCATATAAAAATAATTTTTTATTAATTTTGATAACTTTAATCCTATCTCTTTTTAACTAAAATTTTTCTCTCATTCAAAATAATTTTTATTAATTTATTTAATCATCAATTTGTTTTCTCAATCTCAAAATATACTAAAACTAAACACAGATATCAAAATTCATAGATCGAAATTGAATTCAGAAAGCATTAGATCTTAAAATTGGGATGCCCGAGATATGAGTATTTAATTAGAGTGTATGTAATGGGTGGAAGTGGTCAAAGATTGTTTGTTGTAATATAGAAAGAAGTGCCATTGGGGATAGTCTAATATGCAATGGCCTTAATTAGACTACTTGCATCATGTGGCCACGTTTTCAGCCAAACCTAAGCCTGACCAATCATTGAGGTCCCCCCCTTGGTTTGCTCAACTTAAAACATCATCTGTCCCTACCCTCCTTCTCTTATTCTACACTAATTTTACCTTTTCAAATTATTGTCAAACCTTATCAACTACTCCCTCCTTATTTCATTGTAACACTCTTTTGATATATACGGTATTTCTATCTCTTTAAATATGACATCTTTAATAAAATTTTAAATATAATTGGGATTTAGATTTAGTGTGTAACCTATTTTAAATTTCAATTGTTTATATCAAATAAAAGGTTGACAGCATTTAATTTCTTTTATTATGTAAAATAAACCATTTGATTTATTTTTTACTACTTCATTATTGGTAAAAATTAGTTAAAGAAAATAGTTTAAGGTCATGTCTAAAAGTATTTTGACAAATATCTTATATTCAACTTTTAAAACATTTAAAAAGTTTAAAAATGAATTTTCCAAAAAAAAAAACTGTTTTTGAATTCATTAACATGTTTTTATTGGATAACTCATAATCACAAAACCAATTATAATGTGAGGAGGGTGGTCTTTATTTTATAAAATATTATAGAATTGTATATGTTATGATGGAATACTTCTATATTTTTTTTCCAATATAAACAAGATTGCGATAAATAAAACTTTCTTACATCATACTTACGCATGAAGTTCACACACGTATTATCTGCTCCTTTTTCGAAGTTCGAACCTTGAAGCTTAATTTGTATGGTTTTGTTCTCATGTTTGATTGATGTTTCAATTGAATAAATACTTGTCTGGAGGTACTATATATAACTCAGTCCCTTCCTTTCATTTCCTTTGGTGTGTGTCAGTACAAAAAAACACCTCGTTCGTGTCAAAGAAATAAAAGACCGGTAGTTGGTTGGGTTGGGGCTACATAGCATAGCTCTGTACTTTGTGTTGTGTAGTGTGGACCATACAACAACATTATTATTATTATTATTATTATTGAACTTCAATGAAAGCTGCATAACCTTTCTATCTTTTGCTGTGTACTATACACTGAACATCATCCCCTAAAATCCCCGCAGATTAAATCAAAACTGCACAGAATCTTCATCCATTTATTATACGCTAGCTACTACACATTATTCAAACTCAATTTTTCAAGTCAAAAGGTAATTATTCATTCCCCCCAATTCTCTTGCTTCATCTTTATCAACGTAGTTATTATTATTTTATTAACAAAAGAAAAACAAAAAACAAAAAAACCAACTACTTCATAGGGAATGAAGATACTGTTTCAAATACACTATTTTTAATTAGATGAAATTTATATGAGTACCATTAAATTTATAAAAAAAAATTCTCAAATCATCTGCAAGTAAAACATATACAAATTCTACCAGTTGAGTTAACGTCAATGAATACATAATTGTGGCCTTTTTACGACATGAAATCTAGATCTACACAAGGATCTTATATGAAGATTAAGAATAGGTTGTTCACTTTAGTTGTTCCATCGAAGATTAGTGCTCATCTCGATGAAGTCATTTGAAAAATATACAACATTGAATATTTAGGTTTAGTGTCTAGTTTATAATTCGTTCGAGGTGGTTCTGAATTTTTCATATTTGAATTAATTTTAAAAATAAATTTCTTTTAAATAAAATAGAGTTGTTTTTTCACCTTACTTAAAAATACTTTTTCCCTAAAACCCAAAATCCCAACAATAAATTTTTTAATTCTTGATTTTGTTTAACTCTAACATGCAACCACTGATTATCATCAATCACTACTTCAATTATCGTGGACCATCTTAACCATCACTGATCTGACCATCATCGTTGACCATTATAGTCCCC
Source organism: Cicer chorassanicum (assembly GCA_037974735.1). NCBI lineage: Eukaryota > Viridiplantae > Streptophyta > Magnoliopsida > Fabales > Fabaceae > Cicer > Cicer chorassanicum. The sequence goes on from JBBPBP010000004.1 coordinate 14,555,256, forward strand.
ATTAGCCACTGCTAACCACCACGTCCATCACCGATAGTTTATCATCACTCATACAGCTACCTGTCACACCTCCGACGACCATGTGTTGGATAAAAAAAAATTTAACCATGTAGAAGCAAAGAAAATCAAAGGTCGAGTACATTGTCATTATGAACTTAGTAAAAATAATTATGAGTTAATACTCAACGATAAATGCTAACAAAGTGAAGAAATATGACACGGTTATGTCAAGGAACAAACTGTTGGATAAAGAATTGAAATTGTTGACGTATTTCGTTTTCTATAAATAAGCATTAAATACTATGTATTTAGATATGCTTGATTTCAGAAGTACTACTCTATATACATTGAAAATGACAAACCATGAATTCTAAGTATACTCATATTTTCTGTCGATTAATTCCAATATTTGAATTCATTCGTTTACCTCCTTGCAAAATTATCATTAATGTCATTTACTTTCTAGTCATAAGTTTCATGTACTATATATTCATGTCATTTCCTTTCCATTTGTTTAATTTTCTTGCACTTTTCAATTCATGTCATAAACTTTCTTATCATTTATTTAACTTTCATACATTTTACGATATTGTCATATACTTTTTACATAATTTAATTTCCAGAACAAATTTAATTCAATTTAATTGTTTACTTTCATGTCGAAATTTCTTCAAAGTTCACATACGTTATTGCTTCTTCATGTTCATCCGTTCGTTATAAAAATATTGTTTACATGCATTTATGTCCACATTCATTTTGCATAACCGTCAATAGATTATGTCTTGCCAAATAAAGATAAATGCTTTTCATTTGATAACTTGGCATAAATTTGCCCAAATCGATGGCTCCATTCTTTGGATTTTATGCATATGTATTCATTTGTGAAGAGTAACATTTACATAAAATGACTACTTTTGCATCATTTAAATTATTAACAGAAAAAATAAACGTAATAAAAGTGTAGTCAATTCTACATGGGATGTTTTCAACACTTCTAATACTACCTAAGAATAATATACTAGCAACACACATTTTTCAATATATTTTTTTTGGCTTAATTGCAATTTTAGTCTCCTATTTATACTGATTCACGAAATTGGTCTCTCTGATTTTTTAGTTAAAAAATGATGACGTAAGATGTTTTAAATAACATGACATATGATACGATGATGTAGAGTGATTAACACCCATAAAATTGGAATAAAACGTCGTAAAAACTTAACTTTCAACTTCGAATTTTTTTTCGTATTTTTAATTTAATTAATGACATATGAATAATTAATGAATTTAGATGGTTTTATATCATAAAATTGTATGTTACGTCGTTTAAAATATATCAAATCGTCATTTTATAGTTTAAAAATATGAGGGAGAGACCAAAACTGTCGAATAATAAAAAACTTTCAATTAAATTAATTATTATCAAAATAAAAATAAAAAACTAATAATCCAAATAAAATAGAATTTAAATGATAAAATTAAGATAAAATAAATTTAAATGAAAATTACAATCGTTTGCAGTACTAGTAAATTGTTGGAGCGCAAGTAAACACATCGCATCAGGCACACGTGCGTTCTCACCATGCTGCAAAATATATGGTCAGAGTTATTATACACATACATACACTAGCAGGCTATGGAATGATGGAATAATTGCTTTCTTGCCTCCTGCACGAATGCCTTTTGTTTTTAGTCTGACACTTCTTACCTTAACCGGTTTTTTACTTTTCATTTTTTAAAAGGCGTTTTCATTTCATAATAATAATAACACTAATTGAAGACAAAAATTTATGTATACATACCCATTTATCCACAAAAATAAATATGTATTGTGTAGGCGAGCTAGGTTTAAGAGGAGAATAATGCAAACAACATATTATTTAATTTATTTTTTTATTAGTTGAAATTACACGAGTCTTATTAAATTTAAATAGAATTTATATAATTTGGCATGATACATGAATTTCAATTATTAAAAAAAGTGTATTAGAATGCATGTATTAAAAAATGTGTTAAAAAAGTATTTTACTTTTCGAATTCACTTTATGTGATCCAACTCACGTATAGGAAATACTTTTTATCATTTTATACTAAATTATTAGAAATCATTTTGAGGGTATATAGAGAAAGACATTTTTAGTCGATGTTATGAGTGTGTCATTTTTAAGACTTGGTAGTATTGTCTTTTATTTTTTTCTTTTTTTCTTTTCTCATGTGACAAAAAAAAAACACAATAAACAAGAAGTAGTCATTAGTAAGCCGTAATTATACCTACCCAAGAAGTAAAAAAAAGGTCTAGCTAACATGTACTCTTAAAACACTTGTTAAAGATTTTAAAAGTACGAAAAACTAATTTTTGAATTTTTAAAGAATTGAATTCACAAATTCTAAGATAAAATTTCCACATTTGATATCTTAAAATATGTTTTTGGAACATTAGTAAATTTAATGTGATTCAACAATTTGTACATCGATATCCATAATTTCACAATAAAATATTTTAGTACATAACTAACTTACAATTTTTACAAAGAGAAAATTACAAATCATCTCTCACTTTTAAATTACTCAAATTAACTCACTATATTTATAATTATTATTTATTTACTTCTTCTTCACACAACTCAATGTAAGACATTAACGAGTATCCATTCGAGCACAGCATTTCCTCTCATTATTCAAACTCTCACATTTCTTTACTTTCTCATCAACTTCAAACTCATGCAGCAAAAAATCATTATCATGACTAACCATATTTATCAAATGAACACTCTTCAATTTTTCTATCTTCTCAGTCATAAATCCTCCATGAATTTTAGACAATTGATTTGCATGTGATCAAACTCAATAATGACATTTTACAGTAATCATAGATTTTGGTTAAAATCTTCCACCATGTTGGTCAAAGTAATTCTTCTTTCCTTGTTCACTTTTAGGTATTAGTAGTTGATTATCTTTGGAAAATTTATCATCGTCCATCATTTGTTGACTTTCCTACGATGATCTCATCACCTCATCTAGTTGAAGTGTATTCTTTCTGGCTAACACTAGCTAAATTAACTAGAGGTTTATAATTACGTTTTGGATGGTGAAACCAACAAAAGTATTGTTTACTTTTCATGTTTGATATTTTCCTCTGCATTCATAAGGCTATATATTGACTCGTTGAACTTATTAATATAATGAAATACATTACCTTTATCTTCTATTTTTAGGGAATTCAAGTTCATTGTCATCCCAATTGATTGGTTAATGGAGTTGACGCAAACTTGCATTCCAACAAATTTCATAATTTCAATGGAAATTTTTTTAACACGGCCACTTTAATTTGAAGAGCAAGTATCAATTGGATGGGTCGCCCTACGTTTTATTTATTTATTTATAGTTCTCCACCAGAATCTTTCATTTTAGTTGGTTTTTCTTTTTACAAAGTTCAATTGAAACTCTATTAGACTAAATAGTTTTGGGTTTTACATTGACATAAAAAAAGTTTATCCTCTCATCAAACAAAGGAACATCCAATTTCGATACAAGCATAAAATACATCTAAAAAACACACATAAGATAAAAACTAACCTCTTCCGATGAATGCCACAATCAAGGGCGGAGGGTTATGTACCTCTGCTGCTTTGGTGATCCTTTTACTTTTTGAAAAACAACAAAGGCACACATAGTATTAGAGCTATCAAGTAGGAATCGTATACTTATTCAAATCAACTTATCAATTTTAAATAGGAAAGGTCAAGTAAAATTATTATTTATTATAATAAACTAAAAAAGTTATCTTGAATGTATTACGATCATTTTCTTTTAATTATTTACTATACAGTTGTAGTTTTTTTTTTCTTTGAATATTTTAAGAATAATTACACTAATTGTTTAGAAGATATATTATAAATAATTTGTATAAAATTTGATATCTATATATTTATTGGATGAATTTTAACTTTTTTTTTACCGACCGCTACTATGAAGCTTGTGTGGCTCTGCCCCTTGACACATCACATTGATGGTTTTTATTGTTGTATTTGCGGAAGCGGAATTATATGCGATATATTTATTTAGAAATATTGTATTTTTGTGTGAGATCTCATGTAATAAAATTTTATTCATTGTTCTATGTAGAGAGCTAAAATTGTAATATAAAAATATATCGTATCTCTAAAATAAAGAAAAAATATGAGAGGATTAATCCAAATCAAATTCTAGACATGAATATATATTATAAATCCTAATTATATCTAATTCTAAATCTTAAATATATTTAAATCTACATCTAAATATAATTAAAATCTTCTAAAGATATTTTGAAATATTATTCTCAAAACACATACAATAGTGTTTCTTCTACCATGAATGAATGTTCAACTCTAATGCCAGTTTTTGGAAATCATAAGTGAAAGAACACCTACATAAGTAACAAAAACAAACAACAGACAATTCACAAATCTAACGTGGTTCGACACTTCGTGATGGATTTAACAATATGTGATATATACAACTAATGATATATTTACATGATAAGAAATAATCATGAACAATGTATCTATTGATGGAATAAAGATGAAAAAAACTACCTTCATTATCATATAAGTTTACAATGTTAGGCTAATCGTATAATCAATGGTTAGGACAAAGACCTCTTATTGGACATAATATATGGTCTGCTCCATAACGGTTCATTCGTAAATTAATTTAGAACTTAATAATAATGGACCATATTGCTCCAAAAAAAAAGGACCATAATATATATATATATATATATATATATTAATAATAATTAATTATTTTCGAACCATAGTTGATTAATTAAATAATTAATCTAACAGTTTTTCACTTGAATGACAATAATCAATTATGGATAAAACACTTGTCATCCAAAGCAAAGTAAGTTTAACACTGCAGAAATTGTATCTAATAGGACAAATAAATAATACATATCAAATACTTATATTTTATATAAGAATGATGAGTTTAGAATGATCAAAATATTTGAAAATGCTATAATAAAATTTCACTAACTCAAAACACCAAAAGACTTTAATCAAAATGATATAAATTACATGACTCATATATATAATAAGTCTTTGGTTGATAGTTCTGCCAACTAGTTTTAAATTTCATAAAAGTCATATAATATCCATGTAATTTTAAGAATAGTAATTACATATATAAGCATAGCTTATTATAAGATTACTTACATTTGATCAAAACCAACAAATATTTTAATGTATTACATTTAATTTATCTGAATCTTGGCAAACTAGTGGGTATGAAAATCCGCATCGGATTAGGAAATCAAACTATTTTCAATTGGATTAATGTAGATACTTGGTTTCCATAAAAAACATAACAATACTACTCATGCCTGCCACCCCTACATTTGTCCCTATCAACAATACAATGTCATACTCGATAGGGGTATTATTATTATGCTTGTATTTGAATATTGTGATATTACAAAATATGAGATGTTGGTTATAAAATAAACACACTTTCATTGCATACTAAAAGATTATGGTGCATTAAAAAATACTTGCATGCATAACGAAATTAAAATATATATATATATATATATATATATATATATATATATATATATATATATATATATATATATATATATATATATATATATTGTGTGTGTAAAATAGAATAAGACTTAATTTTAAGGTATCCTAGAATATGTCATATGTTATAATATGTGCTATAATGTATAACAATATGAGATTGTTTAAAGTTGTGTATACACGTAGTCCTACTAAATCGTCGTATATAAACAGGATTTGAATGACACCACAAAGGGGTTGGTTTACCACATTTAGGCCAGAATTTGAGATGGAAGACTTGGGTGCTGCTAAGAATATTCTTGGTATGGAAATTCACAAGGATATGAGAGCTAAAAAATTATGGTTCTCTCAGAAAAGCTATGATGAAAAAGTGTTAGAAAAATTTGGTATGAGCAATTTGAAGGTTATGAGTACTCCATTGGAAAATCATTTTAAGCTGTCATTGGATCAATGTCCAAAGAAAAAAGAAAAAGCTGAGTATATGTCAAATGTTTTGTATGCCAGAATTGTTGGTTGTTTAATGTATGCTATGGTGTGCACTAGATCAAATTTGGCACAAGTTGTAAGTCAAGTTTTTAACTTTATGTCTAAACCAAGTAAGCATAATTGGGAAGCAGTCAATTGAATTTTCAAGTACTTAGAAGGTACCAAGTAAGCATCATTGGGTATCATGTTTAGCAATAGTCTAGATGATTCTTCAATAGTAGGATGCGTTGATTCTGATTATCTAGGTGATATGGATGATAGAAGCTCTCCAACAGGATATGTCTCCACCCTTGCAGGAGGACCTATTTGTTGGAAATTATCAGTTCAATCCTTAGTGGTTATGTCTACAACTGAAGCATAGTACATGGCAGTAACTGAAGTTGTCAAAGAGGCTTTATGGTTTACAAGATTACTGAAGGAATTGGGTGATGAGCAAGGTGTATTTTAGTTGCATTATGATAATAAGAATGTCATTTATTTGCAAATAATCGGGTGTATCATGCCAAGACCAAGCATATTGGTGTGAGGTTTCACAATATTAGAGAGTTATTTGCCTCTGGACATATATTACTTGAAAATGTTCAGACTTCAGAGAATGTAACTAACATGTTAACCAAGCCAGTCACTAGTGACAAGTACAATCATTTCTTGGACTTGTTACATGTTTTTCAATGTTAAGTAGGAGTTGTACCCCCTAGATGTTAGAATGTGAACGTCATGCATTAAATCTTCATGGAGTTTTATATTCTCCAAGGTGGAGATTTTTGAGTATGGCTCATCGGTATTATCAAGTTGACAATTTGACCCAACTAATTGTTATGGGTCAATAGGGGAAGCGAGGGCTGATAGCTCTCTACGGTATGATTCAAGGGTGTTGTTGTAATCTTTACCTTATTATTACTATTTAGCACAACTTGTACTCTGTAAACCCTAATTCATTCATCTAATAAAAGGGATCTACAGTTGCTCTATAGTAAAAAACGTAGACATCATTGGCCGAACTTCGTTACCAAACGTCTTGAGTTCCTAATTGTGATATCTCTTTATTCTTTCAAGATCGCGTTGTTTTTCTATCACATACAATACTACTTACAAAAACAAAAGATCGAACGAGAGGAAAGAAAAAAAAAACACAAAAAAAAAACATTTTTAATTGTTGTTTTATAATAATATTGGATAATTTTATATTGTTTGAGACATTTTGTGACGTGTGGTATTCTATTTCTCAATGTATGTTGTAGTGAGGTTTGTTTGATCATTGCCCTATTTTTCTGCCCGATGAGATTGAGATGGAGGATTGGGTCCCCATGCCGTTTATGATATTGAAGTGTTGGTTTAGTTTTTTAGGCTATAATGAATTTGTGCATAACCATTGGAAGAATTTATAATTTGATGGATGGCAAGGTAACCATTTGAAGGCTATAATGAGTTTAGGCTATAATGAGTTTGTGCATAACCGTTGAAGGAAAACTTGAAAAGCATTAAGTCGTCTTTGAGGGAGTGAGACAAGAATCACAATAGTAATATGGGTGAACAATTGCAGTTCATTAAAGTGGGAGTTAATTGTTTGGATGTGAAGGGGGAAACAACTAGTTCAAACGAGGATGAAGTCAATGAAGAGTGTTTTTTATCAGCTCAACTACGTTCACTTCCAAATTCTTTTTGTAGTATTCACTGACAAAAATAAAAGGTGAGGTGGTTGAAGAGGAGTGATGCTAGTTCAAAATATTTGCATGATGTGACCTCAGCTAGGAGACATAATTCTATTTTGAGTATTGATGATGAAGGAGCTCGAATGGAAGGGTGGAAAGGGTTATAGGGGAACTATCTTTCAATAATTTAAAAATAATTTTCAATATGTTCAATCATTGTGAAGCTAGGTGTATAATTTGCAATTTCAGAACATTAGTGTTGAAAGGGAAATCATCTTATTAAAATGTTTGATGAAGAAGAAGTTAAGGTTGGGTGTAGGAGTGCGAGAACTTTAAAAGTGTTGGACCTGATGGTGTCAATTTTTGCTTCTTAGTAGACTTTTGGGATGAAGTTAAAGCTGATTTTACAAGATTATAATGTGAGTTCATTGTAAGTTGGTGAAATGGACAAATTGTACTTTATTGTGTTTATCCCGAAAAGGAAAATCTTTAGCGGCTGAATGACTTTCATCCTATCTCTCTGGTTGGGTGTATGTATAAAGTATTATCTAAGATTTTGTCTAATAGATTGAAATGTGTAATTGATAAGGTAATTTCAAAAAATCAATATGTGTTTGTTAAGGGGAGACAAATTCTAGATGGTATCTTGGTGGCTAATGAAGTTGTCGATGAAACAAGGAAAATGAAGGAATAGTTAATTATGTTTATAGTTGATTTTGAGAATACATACGACTCAGTGGAGTGAGATAGTTTAGATATGGTAATGTCAACTATAAATTTTCCTATTAAATGGAGTTGTTGGATCCTGGAATGATTGAGTTTGACATCAATGTAATTTTTGGTTAATGGATATCAAACCAAAGAGTTTGTTTTGAGACGTGACCTATGACGTGGCCTTAGGCAAATGAATCCTATCTCACTTTTCCTTTTTCTCATGGCCGTTGAGGGTCTAAGTTATTTGGTGAGATCTTCGGTGTATGTTAGTCTTTCTTCTAGTTATAATGTAGGTGTCAGATTGAATTTACAAGTATCTCTTTTTTCGAATTTTATTTATTCAATTAACTTTTTTTTTTTGGTATAATCAATGATCTCTTTTTTTTTTGTTCTGTAGCAATATTTTTTAAAAAATCCAAAAATAATTCAAAGGTGAGGGCATCCGAAAATGAAAAGTACATATTTAATGGTACATGTAAATATGTAATCACTTTTATCAAAAATAGCAGCAAAATATTTTGTAGTATATTAATTATATAGTATTAAAATATATATACTATTGTAATTATATAGTATATTCGTCTATACATATTTTATATATCTTTTTATAGTTTTGGAAAACAAAATAAATATTACAATAAATTATATTTAAAATAAAATATATAGAAATATTTTATTCACTTATTTAATATATATAAGATCAATTGTTCATCATTAAAAATTTGAAATCAAATCCTTAAATTTTAGCTTAACCGACAAATGTCGATAGTGTTAGGTTGAACATCTTGTCTCGAGTTCGAACCCACAACCTCATAGTTGTGTAATTATAATATAATTTACTATCTCTTCTAAGACAAAAAAAAATTGAAATCAAACACACAATCATCAATGGTTATATAACTTATTATTTTGACCCATAGTACACAATTTATATTAACATAATATAAATTTAGTATTTCTTTATAATTTAAGGTATGTTATCTTTAAAATATGTCGAAAAAATATCTATTAAATTGTTAATTTGTAGTCATATTTTTTTTTAGAATTATTTCTTGCTAAATACTCAATTTTCTTATATCATATTTTGAGTCTACTATTAAAAATATGATGAATTTTAATTTAAATATTTTTACATGTTTATGCAATGGAATTATTATTAGTAGATCTGATATTTAATTATTTATTTTAGAATTTCTATATATTTTGATTTGAGTATAAATATTTATTGTTGCTGTTAAATAGTTCTTGATGATTTATAA
>JBBPBP010000004.1:14565243-14597687 GCA_037974735.1 Cicer chorassanicum
ATTTAAATTGAAAAATAAAATAAAAATATAAAAAAAAAGTAGAAATGGACAGAAAGTTTGTATGTATACGAGGGTGTCACTTGGAAATATATAATAATAGATTATCTTTTATGATCTTTTAAAACATTAGATTTTATTTGACCATATTAATTTTGGGATTTCATAATGATATGGCGATCTTATGTTTATTTGATACAATTTCAATTCCACTTTTATTTAATTTTGATCATTTGATTGAATTTTGACCATTTATTTTAAATAAAATTAAAAAATAGAAAAGTGGAAATTGCCGTAAATTTGGATGCATGACGTTTTCAATTGGAAATTTGTTTAATTTGAATTGTTTTCCTTTTATAATATATAATAATGGATAAAATTTTATTTTATTTTAAAATATTATATATTTTATTTGACCATATTAATTTTGAGATTTTGAATAACAAATTACTATATAAGAATTTGCTAAATGAGTATATTTTAATTGTTGTTGTTGTTATTATTACTATTATTTATTTGAGATGTAATTGAAAAAAAAAAAGTGGAAATTGGCTGAAATTTTTGGATATACATGAGGAAACTACTTTGGAAATTCTATTAATGAAAATTTTCTTGCTTTTAGAATTAGTTTGACCGTGTTTTTATTTTTAACCATAAGTATAATATGATCCGTGCCGTCATGAAGTTTTTTAAAGAAAAAAACACTCAAGGATGTTGACTTAATTAATTTGGATTACTCATTTTGGTCAAAACAAAAAAAAAACAATATGGATTACTTTCATTTTAGTAAAAAAAAAAAAAAATATATATATGTATTTAAGTGATAGAGCATGTTTTTCGGAAGTGTAAAGCCAATTGAGCTAAAACAGAAAGTGTAAAGCCAAATTGTTCTACTTTCTGCTGTATCTTTTGTGCTTAGAGACAGAAGGGAAGCTTATAAAAGCACCCTATTGGCTTCACAATTTCACAGTCTCCTTCCATTAAAAAAAAAAACACTTTGGTTTTTCTCATCTCTTAGAAAACTTCACATGCAACAAGTTTCTTCTTGTTATTCTTTTTTTTACCCTTGAGAGAAAAATCAAAAGAAAGAATTAAAAATATAATCATCTAGCTAGCTCCATGTCTTACTCACACTATTTTAGTTTGTATTTTCTTTCTTTCATTCTTCCTCTCATTATAATCTTCATTTTCATCATAAGAAAGAAAACAAGGTATAATCTTCCCCCTGGCAAAATGGGGTGGCCCTTTATTGGAGAAACCTTTGGTTATTTGAAGCCTTTCTCTGCCATCACAATGGGAGAATTTATGGAAAATCACATAGCAAGGTACATGTTTAATTAATTAATTGATATCTGCACCCCCCCATTTTATGTTTCATGAAAAAAAATAAAAACTTGTCCTATATGTGTAGGTATGGTACAATTTATAAGTCAAAATTGTTTGGAGAGCCAGCTATAGTATCAGCAGATGCAGAATTCAATAGATTCATACTACAAAACGATGGAAAATTGTTTGAGTGTAGCTATCCTAAAAGCGTGAGTGGAATACTTGGGAAATGGTCAATGTTGGTTGTAATAGGTGACATGCATAGGGACATGAGGAATATTGCAGTTAACTTTATGAGCTATGCTAGACTCAAATCACATTTTTTGCAAGACATGGAGAAACAAACCCTTTTTGTTCTAAACTCTTGGAAGCATAACTCTACATTCTCAGCTCAAGGGGAAGCAAAAAAGGTAGTACAACTTTCATCACTTTGTTAAAAAATCCAAAATTAATATTTTACTTTAAAAAGAATAAATTTTAAATTTTTAAAAAATGGAAAATGCAACTTTTAATAAATTTCTTATTAAATATTTTTTAAATAAATATTTACGGAAGAATGATAATTTATGTTGTTTTTATTTTTAGTTTCTTAATCATTTTTCCAAAGATATTTTGTTAGTATTTACTTAATTTGTTTTGTTGTCAAATTTTGATTATTATTATTCTAGTAGGAAAATGAGAATTTAAATAAAATCTAATTTTTATCTCTATCTTAAATGCATGGCAGTTCACCTTCAATCTGATGGCGAAACAAATCATGAGTTTGGATCCAGAGAATCATGAAACAGAACAATTGAAAAAAGAGTATCTCTGTTTCATGGATGGTGTCGTATCTGCTCCTTTGAATTTGCCAGGAACTCCATACAACAAGGCACTAAAGGTAATAATAATAATAATAATAATAATAAAGACAAAAAAAAATAATGATAATAATTGTAAATAACTAATAAAGTTTAATTGAAAGACAAATAAAATCTAATAATGACTTTTTCATCAAGGTTCGAACTTAATTATCAATTTTACTTTTAATTTAAATTCATAAACTAATTAATAAATAACTTATGTAAAATAATTTAGAGATCTTATTTATATATATTTGTCTAATAAATAATAATTCTATTGTATTATATTGTTTTACAGTCTAGGAACACAATATTGAAGTTCATAGAGAGAAAAATGGAAGAAAGGATGAAGAGAAGCCAAGAAGGAAAAAAAGAGTTGGAAGAAAATGATCTTCTAAATTGGGTTCTAAAGCATTCAAATCTTTCCAATGAGCAAATTCTTGACTTGATTCTGAGTTTGCTTTTTGCTGGCCATGAAACATCATCTGTTTCTATAGCTCTAGCTATTTACTTTTTGCCTAGTTGTCCTCGAGCTATACAACAATTAAGGGTAAGCTAATGCCACAATGACACGTGGAATATTCTTCGAAGTAACATGTGTTAACTCAAAAAGAAAAAATATTACAAAACTTTTGACTCCTACTAATTATTTTTATTTTTTTTTATTTTTGAAAATAATAGGAAGAACACAGAGAAATAGCAAGATCCAAGAAGAAAGCAGGGGAGGTTGAATTAACTTGGGATGACTATAAAAGAATGGAATTTACTCGTTGTGTAAGTCACATATATATAAAGATTAATTTTTAAAATTGATAAACAAATTAGAATTTATTTTACTATATTCTAATTTGTGTCTCTTTTTTCTTTTCTATAAAATAATATTTTTTGGACTCATCTATTAAATAATATTTAAGTAATATTATTAAAAAATGGTACGTACTAATTAATAAGCAATTTGTTGTTTATTTGAAAAGGTTGTGAATGAAACACTAAGACTAGGAAATGTTGTGAGGTTTCTTCATAGGAAGGCTATCAAAGATGTTCGGTACAAAGGTAAGTAAATAAATAGCTATTTATAATAAATTTTCTATTATGGAAAGAAGAAAAAGAAAGAGGGAAAGGTTTGTTAAGGTGTTATGGTAAAAGGGAAAAATGTGTTGTTGTGTTTTGAAATTAGGTTATGACATTCCATGTGGATGGAAAGTTCTTCCAGTGATTTCAGCGGCACATTTGGATCCTTCACTTTTTGACCAGCCTCAACAATTCAATCCTTGGAGATGGCAAGTGAGTGATCACTTACTTTTACTTAATATCATTATCATTATTTTCCATCTTTTTATAAAGACAAGGTTTATAAAATTTGTTAGACAAAAGGAAAACAATTTTATGATTAAACACTAATTAATTAAATAGAGGTCCCCATCACCAAACTACTTCGAATTGGTGTTTACATTCAATTACTGCCTTTTTATATGTGTTGGCTGTTGAATGTGACAAAAACTTAATTGAGTTTAAAAAAAAATACCGCGTCACTTAAAATACGTCAAATTATTATTTTTTTTAATTTAAAAATTTAAAGAAATAATCAAAACTATCTACTTTTAAAATAGGGGATCAATTATTGGAATTGTTGAAAATAGGGGTAATAAAATTGTCAGATTTAAAAATAGGATAATCGATTTCGTAAATTGTTAAAAATATAAAACTAAAACTATAATTAAGTCTTATAAAAATTAAGAAACAAAAATCTAAACTTAATAATTGAGTTCGAGTTGTCAACAAATTTCATTTAAAGACAAATTGTTCAGAAAATTCAGAATTAAAATTTTAATTAAAACAATTATTAATCATACTTTAATTATCTTTTGACCAGAACTCTAAATTATTAAGACATTTCTGATAAACCTAAGGGTTAAAACAGATTCAAAAATCTAAGATATCAAATTTTTTTGCAATAACCACCACAAAAATCTACCATGATTAAATTGGATGTATATGTAAAAAACTGACACTACCTATATATAAATTAAATTCAAAATCTAAATAAACAAATGCATCTAGAAAAGTTAAAATATCAACTTTATTTTTTTTAAATATATTTTAAAATTCAAAAATGAAAGTTATTTTTCTTTTTACTCCACAAAGTTACTTTTTAAAAAGATAGTCAAACTCATCATAAAATAAAATTTATAACAAGAATTTTAATAACTAATACACTTATTTTTACTCAATAATTAATACACATTTAAAAAATATACTAAAAGTATTTTTTTACTATTTATGAAGAAAAGTAATCATTTAATTACCGTTATCTTTCATAAATAGAATAAAAAAGAGAGTATTATCATTATAATTATATTATAAATTATATATAATATAAAACAAGACACAAATATAATATTATATAAATATACAAAATTAATTTTTGTTTTTAATTGAATATCATAATATTATATTTATACCTCATTTAATATCAAAATTTATATTTTAATAACATTATTTTATGAATTATTTTGATTTTATTTGAAAAATGATCATATTCTCGTGTTAAAACCTTTGATATAAACCTGTGGGTCTTAGCTCCTTCAGCTGCCGCTTAAAAATTAGACCCCTACCTGAGGTAGACATGCCGTACAGCTTTCATAAAGCCGCTGACAAAAATGCTTATGTAGAATGAAACATAAAACAAAAAACATAGTAATCCCTTGTTCTTTTCAATTTACAGAAATATTCTTGGATTTTTAAATCTTATATTGTTAATCTCTTATTTATATTATTTTGAAATTTCGTAATGTATTATTGTAGAATCATCACAATGGATTAAATAAATTATAAAAATAAAAAAATTTAAAAAATTAAAATTAAAACTTTTAAAAAACTTATTATAATTTATATCATAGACTAAAACAAAATATTACATTAATATATTTTAGTAAAAAAATTAAAAAAAATCAAAACTATTTAATTTTAAATTAAAGAAATCAATTTCATAAATTATTAAAATAAATAAATTAAAAAATGCAATTCAGCGAAACTTAAAAAGTTAAGTTTTTTTTTTTATGATTTTTGAAAATGTTATAGATGAACTGTCGTAATCGGCGTAGAAGGATATCGTAAAAAGAGGGTCCCACTTGATGCGTTGATGATGTAATGACCCATTTTTGTGCACGTGTGGGCAGGGCCCTGTCATCAAGTTCAATTAAATACTACCTGCTGTCTGTATGTGGGCCTCTCACATGCACGTGCGTTTGTGCTTGTCCTTTTCCTTTTCTCAGGTTTATTTAATAATTGAGTCAAAATAAATAAATATCACCTTTTGGAATTATGTTAGAAAATGCACAGAGGGAAAAGTGGACGTACCAGGATCTTAATATAAATATTTCGTAAAAGAAAATAAGATTTATATAAAATAAATATTATAATTCTGGATATTAAAATTAATATTATGGGATGTACTTTATCCGATTAATATTTATTCAAAGTTCATTTTTAAGAGTATTGTTTGTGTAGATTAGTTATTAAAAAAATCTAGATAAAGAGAATTAACGTGAAAAGTAGAGTCTAAGAATTCGACTCGACGAATTCTTCTAAATAAATTATATATGCTAAGTTTTATATAAAAAAAACAATAAATTTTACCGTTTTATAATATCATTTAAGTATACAAATATAATTCTTTTATTATGATCTTAAATATCAATTATCTATTAATTATTACAATTTATTATTTCATGAATAATTTTTTTTTTCAGTTCATCAGTGAAAAATATATAATGGGAGAAACACTTTCCATCATCATCAGATAACTTCAAATGTATCATATAAAAAAATATATTAAATTTTTCACCTTTTAGAAAATTTCAAATAAATTACATCATTAAAAAATATTTTTAGAAAAATGTGAGGTGAAAAATAACCTCCATGTATCTTTGGTTCTTGAGCCTATTTTTGTTGTGTAGTTTAGAATGTCAAGGCCCATAAGCCCGTAATGTTAGAATGCTAGTACTTTACAGACGATTTGATTTTACACTAAACTTCTTTTATTATTTTATTTTGTAATTCTTTGGTTTGGGTGATGAAATCAATCTTATATTATTTATTTATTGATAAGGTGGAGGGCAAGAGTAAAAATGGAAATAGCACAAGCATAAATAACAATTTTATGCCATTCGGAGGAGGACCAAGGTTATGTGCAGGAATGGAGTTAGCAAAACTTGAAATGGCTATTTTCATTCACCATATCATCCTCAATTACAATTGGGAGCTAGTCGATGTTAATGATCAACCTGCTGTATTCCCTTTTGTCGAATTTCCCAAAGGTTTATCCATCAAAGTCCAAAGCTTAGCCAATGTTTAATTAATATACGAACAAAAATCCATCTAAACCCCTCTCTTTGTACCATAAATAATAAGAGTTCTCATATTTTTTGTATCAAAGGATTTTATGCGACATGTAGAATATCTACGTTGATAGTTTGATATGGTACTTTGATTAGATCTTCCTAAGGCATCGAATTTAAGTTAGTTGAAAATAACTTCTTAAGTATTTTTATTGTTAAGGCCGAACAAACACAATATATATATCACATGAGAGAGATTTTATTGAGAGGGTTGAGTTAGCACCCTTGGATCAATATTAATCGTTCATATCAAATTCTTTTATTTGTTCCTGATAAAAACGTATATCCTGTTTGCCAAAAAAAAAATTGTCTCTTATTTGTCATTCAACCACTTTTATATATATAAATATATTGGATTAGATTTACTGTAGTTGTAGTTCACAGTCCCTACATTCATGTTAGTAGTTGATATAGATAATCCTCCTATTTAAATTAAATAATTTAGACTTATGTTTAATAGTTAAATTATAAAAATATTAAATAATTTCGAATTTATATATTTTGAGGTATAAGGCAAATTTAAAATTGATGCATTTTGAAGTTGATCAATATATCCTAATAAAACCTACCACACTTTTATTTAAATTTATATTTTTAGGTTTTTTAAATGCAAAATCATTTATTAAATTATTGTAAATAATTTTGTTTAATTTTTTCAATCAATAATATAATCAATTAATTTAATATTATTAATTTAAAACAAAACCATTTAATAATGGTATTTGCAAGCGTTCTGATGTTAAAGTCGTAAGAGTTGAGGAAAGTGAGAGGTAATAAATGAATAAGTATTTTGTTTATGAATGTGTAACTCTTTATATAGCTAGGAAGGAGTGGCATGGAGGTGGTTACGTCGTTGTAGGTTATTTGGCGCAAAAAGTTGATTATGGCCTAATCTCACAGCCTAATCTCTAGTGAATGGCTATGATCGACTGAGAGTGAATTCCACACTTAAGCTTATGTTTGGCACCTATGAGCACAAGTAATTTAACGTCTTTGGTGGATTTGGCTAAGGCCCAATAAGAGGCTTTTGGTGGCCAGGAGTCCAGTCCAAAGCACAGGCTAAGTTAGTAATAATTGTATTTTGTTAGTATTGTGTTTATAAACACATAGATGTACATCTATTGTATTCACTTTTTCAATACTCAATAAAATCAATGATGTATATTCAGTCACTTATTATTATTTTGTAGTAATATAAAATATTTTCTCTAACATTCACTGTCATTCAAGTGGAATGGTGAATTGACTTGTCTATAACAACCATTGTGCTAGAAAATAGGGCAATAGAATGTTGTTTGATGATCATTGTGAGTTTGTGACAAAAAGAAAAACAAGGCTACAAGTTACAGAAACACTTCCTAAAACTAATTGCTAAGCTAGGTTCCTAATCTTCCCACGATAACGAAAATGGTTTAACCGTCGTGAAAGCAACCATGGCCATGAAGACAAATAAACAAAAAATGGATAAACTTAGAAATGCAAAGATAAATTATGAGTCTACCAAGCAAGTGAGGAAACTTATCAATATGAATAGGATTAGAATTCAGAAGCAAAGACGACAACTAAGTCCTTCAAACGATCTCACAACCAAGAACAAAACCAACTGCACATGGAAACCTCATAGAAGAAGACAAATGCCAAAAAACATCAAAAAAATAAAAGTTTTTTATTTATATAATTTGAAAACAAAAGGGAAACTCAAAAGACAAGTCAATTCAATGACTTTGGGAGCACTTCGAAACAATGCAACTATATGTTACTGTTAGAGCCACAATGTATTTGAGTAGCTACACCTGTAGGACGCACACATTAGTTGAGGATATCAACAACCGTCGTTTCAAACCACTTACAATTACACAAAAACTCTTCAAAGAACAACAATGGACATATCTAAATAGCGAAATTCCAAGAACATCAACAGAGGAATAATTCATTTGAAATTCGAGCTCTACCCAAAAACTGTTGAATATTGATCCATTCATGAATAAAGATCTAAGAGATGCGTGTTTCCTATACCCATTATTTGAGTACAAGGATCATCAACAAGATCCTCGAAAGAAAACACTTATAGTTTGAAGACAAGAGAGGTCGACAAGGTCTGGCCTCCCTTATCAGAAAAGATAGTTGAATAACAAACTCGGCAAAAAAAGTCATTACTCCATTATATGGAACAACAATTTGGGGTAACAGCTTCTTGTTGGGCCATGACCCAAATCATTAGTAATAACATTTGAAGACCCAAATATCATATGCTTTAACTCTTATAGAGATACACCATCTCTAGTTGACCTTAATCGTAACAGGTGGTAGGAAACACAAGGAAGGAATTGTGGCACAACATCCGCCAAGGATGCAGATGTTACTTTGTCAGTTAGACTTGACATCACACTATACATAACATCGTCCATGCACAACCAAAGTACAAATATTCTAACATAAGTCTCTACTCTCACTAAATCTTATACTGACTTTAGCATCAACATATTTGCAAGTAACACCCACACCAACGTAGAGACAAAATGTTATCCGCTAATCTAACCATCATTCTCGGTCCACTCTAGATCACTTCGATGGAGTATCGACCAAATAGTGTAAGAAAAGAAACAATAGAATAACTAAGAAGTAAACAACAAAAAGCTCAAAATAAAGAAAAGTAAAGCCATAATTTGTTTTACACAAGCATGGATAATCGATATTTAGTTTTGTTTTGACACGAAACCCATTTTTATATTGAATGAAATGATGAAGACCGATACATGCTTAAAATTGTTTGAACTTTCTTGTTTAGAATTTGATAAGTGAACAACTTTCTTGTTTAGAATTTGATAAGTGAACTTGGATGGTTACAATGTGCATCAAAACAACAATATTTTAATCTTCTATGAAACCCATTCTAGTCACCGAGAGCATGCATAATCAATATTAAGTTTCATTATTTTGAGTTTTGATTTAGGGAGTGAGTTATAGAAAAATGAATGCCACCCCACTTGGTTCTTCTATGTATAACTCATATGTTATGTAGAGAAAACAATAGTGGCATGGTCGGAACTGTAGATCTAAGCATATCATAGAAAATGCACTACTAGGTTTTTTGAGAGCAAAATGATAATGAAATATATGGTTTGGATTTCACATGTTTAGACTCACTGGTTTTACCCAAAAGCTTTAGGAGCCTAAAAAATAAAACTGGTTTTACCCAATCACCCAATTGGGTTTGAGTTTCATGGGTTGGGTCGAGTCAGTTTGTGCGGGTTGATCTTATCCATGTACAATCCTACTTAAAGCAGCAAAAATCACTTCATAGAATGTAAGAGAGAGATTCACCATGGCTAAATAATGTGCCATAAGTTGCACTCCCTCTATTGTAACTCACTAAGTGAACAATAAAATTAAAAGTGCAAGTTACCTTCTAAAGCATAATCAAAGAAAAGACAAAATGAATGGAATTGGCCTTGTTTACTCTAAAAGCAAACCCTATTTGAATGCATGTCTTGATTAAACCTCCAAAGATGGTTCTTTAACTTTATGTGAAACTTTCAAATTCCAGATAAGCCTCTAATCGTCGAAAACATGAAGATGCTTGACAAAAAAAATGAATATACTCGAGATAAAATGTAATTCTATACATTTGCAATAAGTGTCAGAAACATGATGATGCTCGACAAAAAATATGAATATACTTGATATCAAAGACAATTTCTATAAATTAGCAATAAGCCTACTTCTTTTTGGTGGAAGCAATTACTAGACACATGAGTGACAATGAGTATTCACAGGTATATATAGTAGTCATCTGCTATGCGTTTCGTTGGATACAAATGATATTCATGTCCTATCCATATCTGTGTGGATGTCCTCTAAATGAGTATTTAGTGGGTTTTTAAATAGGGTAGTACTTACATACAATTGCATAGGTCAAGTTGGTATTGTTATCTAATTAAATCATGACATGTGTATTCTTTAGTCCACGTCACATCTTAAAAAGTTAGTGTAGTTAAGCCTGTTATCATTTGTTACACGAACTAAGAACAATGATCGACCAAATTATTTTCCCCTTTTATCTTTTATCTTTCATCTCTCTCTCTCAATGAAAAAACTATAAAAAAAAGTTCACAAAAAACAAGCGTCCATTAAACTTAAAGCATAGTAACAAGTTGTCAAGCTCTTATCTTTCATTTCTAGCAAAAAAAAAAAATCACTTCTATCTAAATAAAATTTATCTTCTTTAACATGCATCATGATATAGAGCGAATCTAATTGCTTCAAACCCAACAGTCGTGTTAATTGACCAAGTTTTAGTTGCTTCGTTCCGACAAGGTTGTGGTCATGTCTGTGGTGCTTTGATGGGTTGGTCATAGTTTCTTTGTGGTGATTCAATCAAGTAAGGGTGAAGCCCAAAGACAATCATTAAATATCTTAATATGTTAAATATCTTTGTTGGTTAGTTAGTTAAATTGGTTAATTAGTTATATGCTAGTTAATTAATTATTTTACATTAGTTAGTTGTTTATCTAATTGACTATATAAGTCTATGTAACCATTGATGTTATTCATTCTCTCATTTTACCATATCATTCAATTTACCTTTATCCATGTTTCTCTTATCAATGATTTAAATAAAGAATCGTAATATGATATCAGAGTATAACTATTCCGCTATATTCTTTTCATCTCAATATTTGCTTGAGAAAATTTTCTTGAAACTTTTTTTCTCCTCGATTATAATATTTTTTTCTTCAACAGTCTAGTGCTTCATCTCCAATTATACATTCATTATCTCAAAACACAAATAAAAACGACAAAATCAAGTGATCAAGACTTCAATTCATTGAATAAAAGTGGTGAGTTTTTAAGAAATTATTAGAAGTGCATACATCCAAATTCTACGATTACAAAAACAGTTGAGAGGATACAATTTACCACTATGGAAAATAGAATCTTCAACCTCCTAATCCAAATATGCAATTAATTATTTCAACTGAATCTTCAATCTACGCATCAAAATCTAATAGAATAAACACTAAAGACATGAGATTGAGCAATGCGAGATTATTGTTTGGGTTCTATGATCAATATTTGTCAAAGTTTTTTAAGAACACAAAATTTGGTGATATATTTATTCTTTCTTTATAATTAGTTCATTATTTCTTCTAGCCTTAATTGACATTTCATATTTTATCTATATTAGCTTTATTTATAATATGAATTGTCAAATACATGTTTATTTGTTTTAGTTCAATGCTGAATTTTGGTGAGAAATCAACATGATCTATATGGAGTATTTCAGCCATATCTGAAGTTGTTGATGTCCAATTGGAGTCAAACCAAGTGCAAATGAAAGCTAAGATCCATAGCTATAACTTTCATGAAGACACCAGAACTAAATTCGGATTCAAAAGAGGAGAAAAATGCAGTAAATGTAAGACAACAGATGATGTGCGCCTGAAGTGCAAATCCCGTGCCCGGGGCGCATGGCGCGTTGAAGAATGCGTAAAAACACGTTTTTCTCACTTTCTAGGGATCTTTTTGACTGTTGGGAAGTTTGAAAACTTGTGCCCTTGCAGAGAAACTCAGAGACGACTGTTTCTAACATAATTGAAGGAGTTTTATCAAGAATCATTCATGAATCTTTCTTGTAGTTATTCTTTAATATCTTTTGTATCTCTGTCATGAGTAACTAAACCCTATGTGTTACGGATGAGTGAAACAAGATGAAACCCTTATTTTTCTGATTTGATTTCTAGTTATATGAATGAGTTTATTGAATTATTTTTTCATCTCTGTGCTTAATGATTTTTATTGCTTAATCAACTTTAAAATGTTTTACAATTCGTATTTTGAAACGGAAGTGGACTTGACGAATTCTTGAGATAAGAAATTCATGATATTAGCATAGGGATAGATGCAGGTCATGAAACCAATTGAATTAGTTGTAGAGGCAGTAGTTTAATAAGAAAATTCTTGTACTGTAAGGCTTAATTATAATCTTAAATTCACTAAGGAATTAGAGGTTACTTTGGAATTAAAGGTTTTGTCACTAAGACATTAGGGAAAGAACAATAAAGAGAATTCGGTAATAATTCAATAAAGGAATTTAGTAACTAGAATCAAATTAGAAACCAAGGTTGGACTCGAAGTGAAACTTATCCCTGACATTTTTGTTATTATAAAAGTTCAATTCTTGTTAGTTTCAAATATAATTTCAATCAATTCGGAAACTTTTTGTTCAATTTTAGTAATTAAATATAATTCGATAGTAAAATGCAATCATTGAGTTCGATACTCGGTACTACTGTTCTATATTACTTGCAACGATTCAGTACACTTGCTGAAACGCTATCAATGGGTTAAGTCAAGTCAACCTAGATTGATCTAAGAAAGTGATTCGAGTTGGGTGACTGTGTCATCCTGATTTCCAAAACAAGAAAATCGGTTACCAAAATTGGATATCGGATAACACCAGATTCAACTCAGGTAAATCCATGCGACCTATGCATAAATGCTTGCAAGTATTTACGGGGAACTTTATAACTTTGATATTCTTATTCATTTTAATTTTTTAAGCTAAAAGTTTATTAAAAAGAAAAGGAAAAATAAAAATTGGGGCACATGAATCTAACCCAAGAAAAGAAAAAAAAGAAGAAGATAAAAGTGCTACAAAAGTTATTCAAATCATGCAGATTTAATGGCCCTTGGGCGGAAATGATATAATACAACTCATTTCTGCATATTCTTTTTTCTTGCCTTAAAAATCACTTCCATAAAATGATCTTCAGTGGCATAATAACCATTCTTAAAATTGTTAATAACGAATGCCTTTTCTTCATCTCTATTTTTAAAATAATATCGTAATATTTATAAATCATGAGCAATCTTGGGATATAGATTCTCATCAATAACAATAACATTTGAGTTGACTTCAAAATCATGAGAGATTTGATGGTTGTTCTCCTCTAACACTCCATCACTATAGAAACCAACAATACACATATTTGGATATTGATGATCCTATTGTAGATTATCTGTGTTAGCTAAATTACATAAGCTAAAACCAAAGACCTGGTGAATTACATTTATTTGGATCTTGTGTAGCTTGAACCTCAAATTTTGGAAGTGTCTCTCAAATGGTTTATGATTCTCCAAAATCAACTGAGTCTGAGTCAGAAGTTTCATCACGATTTTTATCAATTTTTTTCTAATTTGATGGAGAAAATTCTTGAATAACAATGGTGCCTCCTAGTTCAATGTTGGAGATATGATCAACAAAACTAGAGTTAACAACACAATGAATATTATTACCTTAAATATTTTTGTTTGTACCTCCAATCTCGACATTGGTTGGGGCATCAATGTTTTTAAAGAAATACTTCTTTACCAACTTCTTTATCGTTCCCATTTTTTGTGTGTTTATATATTTGAAGGTAAAGAAATAAGAGCGAATTATTTTCTTGAAAAGAACATAATGATCCATCTTTCACAATCATATTTTTATAAAAAATTAAATTGGATAACTCAATATCCAATCCATGTCAACTCAAAAATGAGCGGTTTAAGCTAACCCAATCTAAATTTATAACTTCACGATTTATTTATCAAATCTTTTCTATATTTTTCTACCTGATTCTGATTGCAATTTTGGCCAAAACCCAATGCGATTCATATACAACCTTATATAAAATGGCTTAAAATTATTGATTTTATGAGAATTTCACGATTGCTCTAAATAAGTATTTGCCTCACACCAAAAAGTTACTTTGCTAAATATAATCTTTAAATAGCGACTGAGTTTAGAACACCTAGTTTTTACAATTATTAGCTTATTAATAAACATTAAATATTTATATAAATATAATTGAAAAGTAAACATTTTTCCTTTGTTAAAGTTTATACCTAGCAAAGAATTAATTGTTGGTGTGGGGCAAATGTTTGTCCAGAACAATCTTGAAATTTTCCAAATGCTCAATCTATGAAAAATTATATGCGATGGGCAGATAGATAACGTGGTCTATCTATCTCTTTTATATATAAGTACATGATTAATTACACTTTTAGTATAACTAAATTGATTATGAAGATATAAATTGATTTTGTACATATTCAAATATTAAATAAAATTTATCGTTTTGAATCCGAAAATCATTTTAATTGAAAAATTATATTCAACTCATTTTTACCTACAAAAAATTAATCTTATACATAATGTACCGGTAAAACCAAACACACTTTATGTCGCGGCTTAAAATGCACCACATACATAGCTTCGCCTTTCTGCATTAACTTAAATACTCCCGCCTCGCCACGTTGCTGCCTAATTACAAGCTTCAGCACCTATCATGGTCACGTTCATTCATAGCGCTTTATTCTCTGTTGACAAACCATTACTCTTTCTTGTGATTATAAGCAAAGGAAAAGTGCAATTAAAATTTGTTTGCCTTCCTAATCAACCACCATCAATCCATTAAATTTTAGATCAAATAAAAAATTAAAATCAGTCAGCTACTTAACTATAAAAATTAACCAACTAATTAATTAATTTTAATAAAAAAGCGTAGCTCGACGTGGCCAATTTCTACTCCGATCACAGAGTTGGCGTAACATTTATTGCCTCTATTCCGACCATTCAGTTTCAGTCGTAAAAAATTGAAACACGAAAACTAACGCACGAAAAAAATAAATATTAAAGAGAATAACTAACGCAGAAACAGACACACGAAGAAGAGACTCCGAAAATCAAAACAAAGCGAGTTTCAGACTCATCAGAGAAAGAAAAGTGAGTGTGTGTGAGAGCTTAAAAAATGTGGCGTTTCGTGTCTCATACTATTTCCGAGAGATCCAATCCTAATCTTCAACCACTTAGATCTCACTTTTCAAGATTTTTCTCCGTCAGTACCAATTATCTTCAACCTTAGCTCTATTTGAAGATTTTTGCGTTTTTTATAAAAAAAAATCTTCTAATGATATAGGTTAATGATTTTACTGAAACGAAGTCGTTTTGGTTTGTTGTGGTGCAGAGTGGTGGAAACTCGTCGTACAATGTGGTGGATCATAAGTACGACGCGGTTGTTGTTGGTGCTGGTGGTGCAGGGTTAAGAGCTGCTATTGGACTTTCGGAACATGGCTTCAATACTGCTTGCATTACAAAGCTATTTCCAACTCGTTCGCACACTGTTGCAGCTCAGGTATGAGATTTTCCGTTGCAATTGCACGTGCATGTGTTTGTTGTTATTTATTTGTTGTGACTTATGATTTTTTTTCCTTCGTTGGTCATTTTTTTGTTATTGAGAGTTTTGGTTGCTTCTACTGTGATATAACCACTACTATGTATACGTCCAAGTTATTCAACAGCGGACTTTTTTTTGTCTTAATCTGGTACGCTCCTGTTAATTCGAAGTTTAGTAAGAAGATATGTAGAGACCAACTAAAGATTGTTTCAGTTAAGTTCGGACTTGGGTAATCCTGATCGATTCAACCTTTACTAAAATTCATTAATCACTTGAGTTCGAGTATTTGGCTATTCAACAAAGGGTTAAATAAGTAATAGTGAAATTAGTTCATGAAATATGCTAAGTCTTTTTTGTATTAGGGGGTTATATTGGTTCCTTAACAGTGAAATTACGGCCAAGGTCATCGACTGTGTAGTTCCTTGATCAAATTATTCCTGGATGTTTATTCAGCTGGTTGAATTGATTCCAGTTATTCCTGACAAACTTTGACTGACGAGTTATGCATAATTGGACATGGGACGTGATTTTGATTTTTCAGAAACTAATAAGATCGACTTTAAATCTTTCAGGACTAATTTGACTATTTATTCTTCGAACAATTTATATTTATGGACAAGCAAATGAGGGTTGTGACATTTTCTACTTGATGAATATTGCAGTTAGTAGTAACTTTTTTGAATTTGTTATCTATCAGACTATCATATATAGAGAAATGTTTTGTCATATTATATTTTGATACTACCCATTTGTTTGTTATAGTAGACTAAGTGGTGTAATTTATCCCATTATCATAGTCTTAGGTTTGGTTTAACAAAATTACTTCTTCTTTGTTTGACACTTGAATATTTTTTGGGATGAAAGACACTTTAAACTCAGCTTGTAGGATATTATTTTACAATAATGAAGCAGAGCGATCAGCATTTTATCCCTTACCCTATGTTTTTATCTGCTTGAATAATAAGTTCATGAAATATAAAGTATTGTCGGATGAGGCCCCAAAATGCATCAACTTGTCATAATTCATAAGATTCCAACTTCTTTTGAAACCTGAATATACTGGCTATGCTCATGCATGGGAATTAAATTGTGTATAGGGTGGTATAAATGCTGCATTGGGAAATATGACTGAAGATGACTGGAGGTGGCACATGTACGACACTATCAAAGGAAGTGATTGGCTAGGTACAATATTACTCAATCCTAGAAATTGAATTTTACATATGTCTAAAATTTTGATATGGTTAGAAGTTGAATAGTTAGCCATTATGAACATTGTGCTAGGTAGATATTCTTTTAGCATTTGCTTTTTCTTTTGTGAATGTTAAAATACAAGCTCCATGTTTCACAGGAGACCAAGATGCCATCCAATATATGTGCAGGGAGGCACCGAAAGCAGTCATTGAGCTTGAGAATTATGGATTGCCATTTTCCCGAACTGAAGATGGAAGAATATACCAGCGAGCATTTGGTGGTCAAAGTTTGAACTTTGGAAAAGGTAAATGCAGATTTTGGCTTCCTTATAATGCTAACTGTTATACTCGAAGAGTTCTGATCTTGGCTTCCTTATGTTGCTTTTCTATAGGTGGTCAGGCATATCGTTGTGCATGTGCTGCCGATCGAACAGGGCATGCTTTACTACACACTCTCTATGGCCAGGCTATGAGGCATAATACCCAGTTTTTTGTGGAATATTTTGCGCTGGATCTATTAATGGACAGTGATGGTAAGTTGCAGCACAAAACGGTTTGCTTTTTTATTAGAACAATTTCCAGTCAATTAATTGAACAAGGTTTCAGCATTCTTAGGGAAGGATTTAATGAGCACGTGATGGTTAGAAATTTCCTGCACGATGTTGGATGAAAATTTTGTCCCCAAATTAGATTTTATATCCTCATTGTGTTCTTTAGCTCCAATTGTTTCTTCTATTGTTCCAATTCTTATGTATTAGTTCATAATCCACCTATTTTTATTTTGTGTTAATGGTTCAAGTTTAATTACTAACAACAATAGCATCGCTAGAGAAAAGAAACCAAAGTTTTGCTTAAAATATTCTGCAAAGGTTAACATTAGATACATGCATTTGTTTAATAGTTGTTCCTGCAAATCCAAGGTAAGGTTGCCTATAATTGACGTGCAATGGATCCAATCCATCCTTACACCCTACCATAGCAAGAGTGTTCTTGCACTAGGTTTCCCCTAATCCAAAAAAGTAGGATTTCCTGCTTACCTTTTACGCTAGCTCCTTTGGTCGCATTCTGAACAAGAACCCCAGCGGCAACATAGGCAGTGACGAAAAAGAATTTATGAGTAAAATTTGTTGTAGTTCAATGTCACGTATCACTTTAATTGGCCATTTTTAGGAATCACGCGCCGATTTAACATTCTTTTTTACATAAATTTAAGATAATAGATTGTGACTATGTTTGTGATCACCACACGTCTATCACATCACCTGTCCTTTACTGAATATAAATATGTTGTCAGTTTGTGATGCTAATTGCTTTCTCAAACATTTACAGTGATGGTAAAGTTCACTTATTTTCCATATGCAGGTAGTTGCCAAGGAGTAATTGCGTTGAATATGGAGGATGGAACATTACATCGTTTCCAAGCTGCTTCAACAATTTTGGCTACTGGGGTACAAGATTTTCTTTTGCTTTTTTGACATTGGAGTTTTTTATGGTACTTAACTTTTTATGGATATATGAGTATCATTCTTATGTATTATGTCAGGGTTATGGTAGAGCATACTTTTCTGCAACTTCGGCACATACATGCACTGGAGATGGCAATGCCATGGTTGCTCGTGCTGGAATCCCACTTGAGGTTTCTTCCGCACGTTGCAAATTTCAATATTAAGCTGATATCCTATGTAGTGAAGTTTTTGTGCCTCACTGCCCTTTGTCATATATTTTGTAGGATTTAGAGTTTGTGCAATTTCACCCAACAGGTATATATGGAGCTGGTTGCCTTATCACAGAAGGTTGGTATTTTTAAGTTTACATATGGGCTTGCTTTTTGTTGCATCCTTTCATATACTTTGTCCAACTAAACTGCAATATATATTGTTTATCATTTTCTGTCTTACCCCTTGTAGGGTCTCGTGGTGAAGGTGGAATTCTTAGGAACAGCGAAGGTGAGAGGTTTATGGAACGGTATGCTCCTACTGCGAAGGATCTCGCATCAAGAGATGTAGTTTCAAGATCAATGACTATGGAGATTCGGGAAGGCCGTGGTGTAGGTACGTTGGCTTTAAGTTGATATATTTATGTTCTGATAAAATATTTATATTGTACATACTGTTGCTCAAGTGGAAACCAGCTTTTTAGCATATTGATTTGTACGTCAAGTATGCTTTTTCTAGAAATACCTATTCGTGAAACGTGACCTCTCTGTTTTTTGTATTGATTTTTTTTTAATCTTCCATTCAAGTTGGACATTCATTTAGTAATAATGAAAATTGTTTGCAGGACCAATGAAAGATCACATCTATCTCCACTTGAATCACTTACCCCCAGATGTGCTCAAGGAGAGATTACCCGGTATATCTGAAACTGCTGCTATTTTTGCTGGTGTGGATGTTACAAAGGAACCCATTCCTGTTTTACCAACTGTGCATTATAACATGGGTGGTATCCCCACTAATCATCATGGAGAGGTACGATGTTGTAACAAGCTGTTTAAACTTTGTAGTGAGACCTCCAATTGAAAAAGGAAGCATAAGGATGAAAAATATAACAAATGGAGATTAAAAAATCAATGTAAAATTTAGTTCAATAGTCACACTGTGTGATTATAAATTAGTGCTCTCTACATTCTTTACATGTTGAATTTGACAAAGATTATATACCAGAGAGCCTGATAATTATTTGGGATTGTGCTTCTAACCACCACATTCGTATTGGCCTTCGATTGTTTAACCTTGAAAAGATTGTGCTAGACTGGATTGGATTATTCTCTGTTCTATATTCTTTAAATAATTTTCTATTTCATTGTATGTAAAGAAAACCATTATGATTATATATTCAGGTGTTATTATTAATAGTTAACAGTTTAATTAGATTTAAGTTTTCTTTTGCACCTTTTGGTGTTAAAAAATTCATTTCGTAGTAAGATTTTACAAGAAAACATGAGATGATCAGAGTCATGTTGGTACTTTATACCTATTAGTTATTTAATTGATTGGTTCCCAGTTGTCATTATCATATTTTTGTGAACCATTTTGTGCATGTAGCGTTACTTTATTTTCATTGCTGCATAATATCCATCACATATATGAGTAACTAATTTGTATAATTTTACTTCTATTTGAGGGAATCTGGTGCAAATGCATTATTTTATTGTGAATATTTTTATTCTTCATCGAGAAATATTATTGCCGTACTTTAAAGTCCAAATGTAATTTCTCAAATTGCTTCACCGGAAATTCATTTAGAAATTGTATATATTAAAAGCTAGCATTGAGTGCTCTGTATGCACCTGTAACCTTGTCAGATTGCAAAAAGCAAGATCTTCTTTATTGTTAATTTCTGTTTCTGGCCTCGTTGACACTTGTTTGGATTTATTGGGTCACATGTGCAGCAAGAACAGAAGTTGCAATCTTGTTATTTGGAATTGTTGTTGTATTTCATCATTTCTTCCAACAAAACATGAAAAATGGAACACTTTAGTCTAATATACAGTTTTCTTATTCAGGTGGTTACCATTAAAGGTGACAATCCAGATGAAATAGTTCCTGGTTTAATGGCTGCTGGGGAAACAGCCTGTGCATCAGTCCATGGTGCCAATAGACTCGGTGCAAATTCACTTCTGGACATTGTTGTCTTTGGTAGAGCTTGTGCAAACAGAGTTGCAGAAATCCAAAGGCCAGGCAAGATTTACTCCCACTTGTTAAAATAGACTGTGCACTGAAATGAGGTGATAAACATGTTTTCCATTTTGCAGGAGAGAAACAAAAGCCTTTAGAGAAAGATGCTGGGATGAAGACAATTTCTTGGCTAGACAAATTGAGAAATTCAAATGGGTCATTGCCAACCTCAAAAATCAGATTGAATATGCAACGAATAATGCAAAACAATGCTGCTGTATTCCGCACACAAGAAACATTAGAAGAAGGCAATCCATTTTTTTTATCAACAATGCTTTATACTCTTACCCCTTCCTCTATTTCCCAAGGCGAATATTTCTTCTTTACCTCTGTATGTTCTCTCTCTGAATTTCATCTGATGTGTGGCAGGTTGTCAATTGATTGATAGAGCATGGGAGAGCTTTCATGATGTCAAGTTGGAGGATCGGAGCTTGATATGGTAAAATATTTTTTACTCAATGTTATATTATTCATAGTATTTCAAGAAATATGTTAGTTCATTTTGAAAGTTTCTTGGTTAATAATTCCAGGAACTCTGACCTGATTGAGACTATTGAGTTGGAAAATCTTTTGATAAATGCCTGCATTACCATGCACTCTGCTGAAGCCAGAAAAGAGAGCAGAGGTGCTCATGCCCGCGAAGACTTCACGGTCAGTATGCTGTATTTTATTGTCTTGTGTGTAAACTCACGCCATTAATATCAATCAAGGTGATTGTCTAACTGAATACCTTGTGTTAAATTTGCAGAAAAGAGATGATGGGAAATGGATGAAACACACATTGGGGTAAGTCGTGTTTCAATTAATTTGTTAATGCAATAGTAGAGTTGAGTTAGTTCTCTTAGGCCTTTGATTTTAAGAGCATCATAGCTCTTGTCTCTCTTAAAATGAGAAAGCAGCTATGCAGCCAATAAACTATTGGCGGATTAGTGGAATAATATGATAGACATTATCTGGTGTTTGTGTCAATGAGTATATGATTGAAAGTCTAATTTGTAATTTGGTTCTTTCAAGCAATCCTTGCTTGAAGATTGCCAGTCACTGGGTAGTTTTCATTCCTACCAGAGACAAGCCTCTTCATGTAATTTTGAGTTTAAATGAGATTATGCATAGCGAGCATGCATATAAATGTGTTAAATATGGTATTGAGTTGAAAACACCATATTCACTACAGTATAGAGGTACAAAACTTAGTTAGAACTTAGAGAAAAGGCTTAATAATTAATTTAACTAGAGACATTGAAAAACATGTAACTGTTATTTGTTATTTTGATTGTGTTCCTGAACACAAGCGCAGTATATTGTTTGGTTAGTAACCCATTAAATTTTCAATCAAGGAACACGGCTATGTTAAGTGCAGGGGTTGTTGGGTCAGCTTGCATCAAAGAAATAAATATGATTTGTTGGATTTGTTACCGTTATGTTTTTTATGATAAAATACTTTTGTTTGCAAGTTGCATCTGTCAGCTAAGCTTTTGTGCATTAATTTGCAGATATTGGGAAAATGAGAAGGTCCGTTTAGATTACAGGCCGGTACACATGAATACTTTGGATGATGAGGTTGAATCATTCCCTCCTAAAGCGCGTGTCTATTAATATACCTGCACATTATTCTGATATGATTATACATATTGTTTCACAAGATGTGGAATGACTAGTGCAACTGAAATAGAATACAATAAATAATTGAAGATGCAGACTTTGATGATAATTGTTTTATTCATCATCAATGTTGAACTGATCTATTCCATGGCATTCTCATGTTACAATGACAATGTATTTGAAGCTAAGAATAATAGCAATAAATGCCATCAAGTGTTAGTCTGTTGATCTATTTTGACTAGTGTACCCTTTGCTAAGTTGATATCTGCACGCTTGTAGTGTCAAAAGATCTGCTCATTGTTCCATTTGTTATCTGTCAAACCATAGTAAATTAGTTATGGAAACGGCCAAAGTGGTTTTGTGGGAAAGGTTAAATAAAGTGAAATTTTAAAAGTAATAGAAAAACCATTTCAGTTTCGGCATCTCCTACTCTGCTGTCATGTTATGACTCTCTACTCTAGTCTCCTATGGTCCTACATTTACATACTCTGAAGGTTGGTTAAAGTACATCCGGAAGTTTTACATGAAGATATCAATAGTTATTAGGTGAGTACTATTTTGGACCACCTTTATAGGTGGTCCACAACGACGGTTGACAATAGTCTTCAAAAATAATAGTTTATGACCCTCTTTATCTTTATAAATAAGATGTTGACCTGATTGATGTCCATTCAAAATGATATACATATTTTTTTTTTATCGAATCAATATCATTAAGTCATCTCAAGCATAGAAATGAAGATGACTATTAACGTATACTTCTAAGAAACGATGTCTGAAATCATTTGAGATTTAAACTTTTTTTAAGTACAGTAGTTTATATTAGAATTTGTTTGTGTTTTTATGAAAAATGTATGGAAGAGTGTTTAAGTTATCATTTATATTGCAGAAAATATTGAACATTGTTTATCTGATTAGAGTCTGTTGAGATTTCATCTGTTTTACAGCATATTAGGGCTATATGCACATGAAATCTTTTGTCTCGACTATGCATATATATGTCTTGTGTCTGGGATTATTTAAAGAATAATCCAATTAGAATTTATTCGATCTATAAAAACTTTTTTGTTGTTTATTTTAGCTAGTAACCAGTAAAGATGTTATCTTACCCATTTGTTTGGTTGAATAAAAATGAACATCAATCCCAAAAGCAACACACAAAGATAATCAGTACCAGCTCTTGATCGTTAGACCATTTTTCATTTCACTTCCAATGAATAAAAGAAAAGTTAGATATAGTGCATAAAAATCATTAAAAGGTGTTGTGGATAGTTGGAGATCAAACCTTTAGTACTGACCCAATATTTATTGTGGTCTAAAATAAACCATAAGATATGGTGGTATTTTCATGTTGGGTATTGGACTCCCTTCCTATGTGGAGAAAAGCCCAAATACTGTAGTCCATGCGTCTCACTTATTTAAGTGGAGAGTGGTCTAATTAGGGTTGAAAAAGAGAGACTATTTTGAGAGAAAAGGCAGCCACCAAAAGAGAAAAGAGAATAGTAAACCCTATTCCCGATTTTGTTAAATCAGTCTCAGAAAAACATCGATTGCGGATTCGTTAACCGTTGGATCGGGCTGAAATTTGGACAGTAGGTTCGCAACATCCAGGGCTTCGATTTCAACGGTCGGATCGGCGAAACGACATCTGGAGAGGGAGATATCAGGCTCGCACAGTAGCAGGTTTTTAGATGTTTTACTTCTTCTTGCTTTTCATTTGTAAGCTTTAGTGTTTTGCTATTTTGGCTGGTTGTAGGCACACTTGGTGCATCTTTTTGAGACTCTCTTGTACCCTTATTTGATTATAGTGGAGCTATTTCTTTGGTCTGGACGACCCGTGGTTTTTACCCTTGCATTGAGGGGTTTTCCACGTTAAAATATCGGTGTTCTTTACAATCTTTTATTTTGATTAATTTGCTGCCATATATTTGTTGTTGCTCCTCACGGGTTCTTGCAAGTTGGGGGAATTTTATATCCGCTGCGTATTACTTGTTATTGTGTTTCTGTGTTTATTCCCCATCAGAGTGGCATCAGAGCTCTTGGTTAAAAGGTTATTTGACTTGCTTGAAGGATGGAGGCAAATATGAATATAAAGATGGTATGCTTGAATGGTACTAACTACCATTTGTGGAAGGGCAAGATGAAAGATTTGTTATTTGTGGAGAATATGCATCTTCCTATTTTTGGTTCGAAAAAGCCGGATACTAAATCTAAGGAAGATTGGGAATTTGAACATCAACAGGTATGTGGTTTTGTTAGGCAATATGTAGAAGATAATATTTATAATCATATTGCTAATGAGACAGATGCAAAAACTATGTGGGATAAGATAGAAACTTTGTTCGCCTCTAAATCAGGGAATAATAAATTATTCTTACTGAATAGTTTCATAAGTTTGAAGTATAAGGAGGGAACGTCTATTTCGGACCACTTGAGTGAATTTCAGGGGCTCCTTGATCAAATGTCTGGAATGGGTATCAAGTTTGATGATGAGCTATTG
Organism: Cicer chorassanicum; assembly: GCA_037974735.1. NCBI lineage: Eukaryota > Viridiplantae > Streptophyta > Magnoliopsida > Fabales > Fabaceae > Cicer > Cicer chorassanicum. The sequence goes on from JBBPBP010000004.1 coordinate 14,590,002, forward strand.
GGACTATTTTTACTGTTATCTTTACCAGAGTCTTGGGAGATATTTCGGGTTTCTATAACGAGTTCAGCTCCTAATGGTGTTGTTTCTTTGGAAACGGCTAAGGGTGGTGTTTTGAATGAGGAGATGAGAAGGAAGGCACAGGGTTCTTCATCTCAATCTGAAGTTCTTGTCACTGAAAATAGGGGGAGAAGTCAGAAAAAAGAACCGAAGGGTGGTAGAGAAAACAGCAGAAGCAAGTCCAAGTCTAGATACAAAAATTTGGAGTGTCATTATTGTCATAAAACAGGGCACATACAGAAGAATTGTTTTCTGTGGAAAAAGGAGAACAAAGGCAAGAAAGGTAAGCAGAAACAAAGGGGTCGTGATGATGATAGTGATGATGACCGTGTTACTACTGCTACTAGTGATGATCTTGTTATTCTCCGTGACTATGAGTCAATTAATCTTGTATCTGATGAGAGCATGTGGATAATTGATAGTGGTGCTACACTACATGTTACACCGAGGAAGGAGTTCTTCACATCTTATACTTCAGGTGATTTGGGAGTTTTGAAGATGGGTAATGATGGTGTATCTAAGGTAATCGGTGTTGGTGATGTATGCTTGCAAACCAATATGAGAATGCAATTGTTGCTTAAAGGAGTCAAACATGCTCCAGATGTTCGCTTCAATTTGATCTCCGTGCATATGCTTGATGAAAGTGGTTTTGATAATCATTTTGCTTCTGGAAAGTGGAAACTCAGTAAAGGTAACTTGGTTGTGGCTAGAGGGGAGAAAATTAGTAAATTGTATTGGACAAAAGCTTTAGTTGCAAAAGACAGTGTGAACGCCGTAGATATGAAATCATCTTTGTGGCACCGAAGGCTTAGTCATATCAGTGAAAAGGGGTTAAATTGTTTAGCTAGAAAGGATGTGCTTCCAGGATTGAAAAATGTAGATTTGGAGAAATGTTCTCACTGCATAATTGGTAAACAAACTAGAGTATCCTTCAAAAGGCATCCTCCCTCTAGAAAGTCAGAGTTACTTCAGTTGGTGCATTCTGACGTCTGTGGCCCTTTAAAGGTAAAATCTTTTAGTGGTGCACTTTATTTTGTTACTTTTATTGATGACTGTTCCAGGAAACTATGGGTTTATGTTCTGAAGACAAAAGACCAAGTACTGGAGAAATTCAAACAATTTCATGCTTTGGTTTAGAGGCAGATAGGCAAGAAGCTGAAACGTGTTCGTACTGACAACGGTGGTGAGTATTGTGGACCTTTTGATGTCTATTGCAAACAGCAGGGTATAGCACATGAAAAGACTCCTCCTAAAACTCCTCAGCTAAATGGTTTAGCAGAGAGGATGAATCGGACACTTGTTGAGAGAGTGAGGTGTATGCTCTCTGAAGCTAAGTTGCCTAAACATTATTGGGGTGAGGCACTGTACACGGCGGTGCATGTTATTAATCTTACTCCTACTGTCGCTTTGAATAGTGAGGTACCAAACAAGGTATGGTTTGGGAAGAAAGTCAAGTATGATCACTTGAGAGTCTTTGGTTGCAAGGCTTTTGTGCATGTTCCGAAGGATGAAAGATCCAAGTTGGATGCAAAGTCAAGGCAATGTATCTTCATTGGTTATGGTGAGAATGAATTTGGCTACAAGTTGTACGATCCTATAAACAAAAAGGTTATTAGAAGTCGTGATGTAGTGTTCATGGAAGACCAAACTATTGAAGACATTGATAAGGTGGAGAAAACTACACCTAAGAGAGATAACATTTTATCTGATGGTGATCCAGTTCAGTCACCTGTTCCTGATTTGGATACTACTGATGGTAATGTTCAGAATGATGAGCCACATGATTGTTTTGATGATCATCGACTTAGAGATGAGGTAAATATTCCAACTAGTGAAGATCATGAGTTGTCACACGATGAGAATCTTAATGATACTTCTGAATCATCTCTAACCCAACTCAGGAGGTCTAAGAGGCAGAGACAACCATCTACATGGTATGTTTCTGATGAGTATGTGAATTTGACTGATGAAGGGGAACCTGAGTGTTTTCGAGAGGCCATGGAGAGTGAAGAAAGTCAAAAGTGGTTGGATGCAATGCATGATGAGATGAAATCTTTGCATGATAATCACACTTATGATTTGGTGAAGTTGCCAAAAGGCAAAAGGGCTTTGGAAAACAGGTGGATTTATAGAGTGAAACTTGAGAGTAACTCAAAGTCTCCGAGGTATAAAGCCAGATTAGTGGTGAAAGGTTTCCGTCAAAGAAAGGGTGTTGATTTTAATGAGATTTTCTCACTTGTGGTAAAAATGTCATCAATTAGAACCGTGTTGAGTTTGGCAGCTACTCTTGACTTAGAGGTAGAGCAAATGGATGTAAAAACGGCTTTCCTTCATGGTGATTTGGAGGAAGAGATTTACATGAAGCAACCTGATGGTTTTCTTGTTGAAGGCAAGGAAGACTATGTGTGTAGACTAAGAAAGAGTCTATGCGGTTTGAAGCAAGCTCCAAGGCAGTGGTACAAAAAGTTTGAGTCTGTTATGTGTGATCAAGGATACATGAAGACTACTTCTGACCATTGTGTATTTGTTAGAAAATTTTCTAACGATGATTTCATTATCCTGTTATTATATGTTGATGACATACTTATTGTTGGGAAAAATATTTCCAAGATTGACAGGTTAAAGAAGCAGTTGGGCGAGTCATTTGCCATGAAAGACATGGGAGCAGCTAAACAGATTCTTGGCATAAGAATCATGCGTGACAGAAAGGAGAAGAAACTTTGGATGTCACAAGAACACTATATTGAGAGAGTGTTGCAAAAGTTTCAAATGGAAAACTCTAAGGCTGTAAGTACTCCTCTTGCTGCTCATTTTAAATTGAGTTCTAAACAAAGTCTTTCTAGTGAAGATGACAAAAGATACATGGAACGAGTTCCTTATGCTTCTGTTGTGGGTAGTTTGATGTATGCAATGGTGTGTACAAGACCAGATATTGCGCATGTTGTTGGTATAGTCAGTAGATTTTTGTCAAATCTAGGTAGAGAGCATTAGAATGCTGTAAAATGGATTTTGAGGTATCTTCGTGGTACTACATGTATGAGGCTTTGTTTTGGAGGTGACAAACCTATTTTGGTGGGGTACTCCGACTCAGATATGGCTGGAGATATTGACTCAAGAAAGTCAACTTCAGGCTACATGATTAAATTTGCAGATGGAGCTGTGGCTTGGCAGTCGAGATTACAGAAATGTGTAGCATTGTCTACAACTGAGGCAGAGTTCATTGCCATTACCGAAGCATGCAAAGAGTTGATTTGGTTGAAGAAATTCTTGCAGGATCTTGGGTTTATTCAGGATAAATATGTATTATTTGTCGATAGTCAAAGTGCTATTCATCTTGGTAAGAATTCGACGTTTCATAGCAGGTCCAAACACATTGATGTGAGGTATCATTGGATACGTGATGTTTTGGAAGCTAAGCTGTTGGAGTTGGCTAAAATTCATACTGATTATAATGGTTCTGGTTCTGATATGATGACTAAAGCATTACCAAGAGGGAAGTTTGAAACTTGTTGTGATATCGCCGGTTTGGCGATTATCTCCACATAGTTGTGAGGGGGAGATGTGTTGGGTATTGGGCTCCCTTCCTATGTGGAGAAAAGCCCAAATACTGTAGTCCATGCGTCTCACTTATTTAAGTGGAGAGTGGTCTAATTAGGGTTGAAAAAGAGAGACTATTTTGAGAGAAAAGGCAGCCACCAAAAGAGAAAAGAGAATAGTAAACCCTATTCCCGATTTTGTTAAATCAGTCTCAGAAAAACATCGATTGCGCATTCGTTAACTGTTGGATCGGGCTGAAATTTGGACAGTAGGTTCGCAACATCCAGGGCTTCGATTTCAACGGTCGGATCGGCGAAACGACATCTGGAGAGGGAGATATCAGGCTCGCACAGTAGCAGGTTTTTAGATGTTTTACTTCTTCTTGCTTTTCATTTGTAAGCTTTAGTGCTTTGCTATTTTGGCTGGTTGTAGGCACACTTGGTGCATCTTTTTGAGACTCTCTTGTACTCTTATTTGATTATAGTGGAGCTATTTCTTTGGTCTGGACGACCCGTGGTTTTTACCCTTGCATTGAGGGGTTTTCCACGTTAAAATATTGGTGTTCTTTACAATCTTTTATTTTGATTAATTTGTTGCCATATATTTGTTGTTGCTCCTCACGGGTTCTTGCAAGTTGGGGGAATTTTATATCCACTGCGTATTACTTGTTATTGTGTTTCTGTGTTTATTCCCCATCATTTCAAAGTTAACAATGATATTTATTAAAAATAAAAGAAGTATACTTTATTTCAAGTTTCTCTCACGGTCTGTTTGGAAGCAAAATCAATTATTAGATTATTGTATTTGATCGACAATATATTGATGGATTTGTAATGCTAATTAACAAGTATGCGACTGGAGCTTGTGGATGAAAATTCACATGGCATGATTACATATTTTGACTCAGTTTCAATTAACCTTCTAGAGGGAAGTAGGTATTTCAACTGAAACTACCCTTTAGTGATGGTAAGATATTTTTCCATATTCCTCGTTTTTATAAATAAGACGATGATCTATTGATGTTGATTTAATATGAGATAGATATTTATTTGTTTCTATTTTTATTAAATCGATATAATTTAAGTCACTATTTCAATAATAAAAATAAAGATGATCATTAATATTTACGTTTAAAAGACGGAGTGTTTGTGAATCTTTGAAATTTCAAATAGTTTTTAAACTAATCTATAGTAGACCATAATCTATGTCATAATTTGCCCTATTTTTATTCATAATTTTATTTCATTCTATTTTATAGGTTTGTTTTAAATTTTCAAGTGTATGCATTATTTTATAATTAAAATACTCTTAACATATATATTTTAATCAATAATAAGTATTATGACGAAAAAGTATCTCTTATAAAGAATAAATTTAGAAAAACAATATTAATTCTTTGGACTTAAATTTAACATTATCATCAACTTTCTTAAATTTTGTAATTTAATCAACGATGTCAAATATTGAAGAGCAAAAATATAAGCAACAAAAAATTTCAACCATTAGATTAATTAGGACATAGAATTCTATCATGTTAATTACTTCAATACTTGCCCAAACAACGTCTCTCATTTCTCAAATGTAGAAAAGATTAATCAAATGGTTTATTAGGACTGTCTATTGGTCTTCAATGGACACGTAGACGACTCGTCTAAAAAGGAACCTAGATTATGGCCATCTTTAGACTTTCACGTTAAAATTAGTCATGCATCTCACATGTTTTGTTTTTATATTTTTATATATATTTTCCTATCAAAGCATCCACGAACGTGCATGGTATCTCAAATGGAAATATGGAATATTATCTTATTGATTCACGTGTTACACAATGCAACTAAATTAAGTAAATTCATATCATTTAGAGATTAAGTTAAAATAAAAGTTTAAAAGCGACGTAGTGTGATACAGTTCACATATAATTGATCGTGGTTTCAAATTATGAACCACATCACGTTGTAACGCCTGCGTCAATTGCAATGTAAAGAGTGCAACAGCTGCAATGAATTATACAGTTATTACAGAAATTATTATTCTATCTTACTTTCTCTTTTGTATCATATATGGATTTAAAGAGGATTTAAGGATATATTAAAAGTGATCGGAAGTTGATAATAAAATAATTAAGAGATTTTTAGAGAAAAAATGAAGACATCTGAATTATAAGTTTTTTTTACTAAAAAAAAGTATTCATTCATATTTAAATCAATAGAAATATACAATTGAAAGTCGTTAAAAACAAAATGCCTACAAATGTGACAAAATCTATATATATTATAAAATTGATATGTCTTAAATACTTAAGTCTATAAAATTACAACGTTGAAGACGTTAAAATTATTAATTGAATTTACAATAGATCGAAATTGATCTGTCAATCCGAAACCAAACGAATACTACAACAAACAGGAATCCAAAACAACACCGCAACAAGGCCCAAAATGTAACACTAAGACACAAAATTACGAAGAAAAAAAACTAAATGTTTGTGAAAATAATTTATTTAGATAAAAGAAAGTTGAGAAAAATGATTTAGAAATGTGATTTTGGATAAAAATTGATCATAACCCCTCTTAAATGAAGAAAAACAAAAGAGAAAAAGGAGACAGTTAGGTTTGTGAAAGAGAATGAGGTGGACCTCCGACATGATATTTGCATGTGAATTATAAGATAAGTAATAAATTTTCCTAAAAAAAAAATAAGTAATAAAATATTGGAAAAATTACACTCATGATGCTTTAACTAATTATAATTTATTGTACAAATCATACATAAGAGAAATATTAGTCACTAATCAATTAGTTAAATATTAACTATAAAGTGATATTTTAATAATCAATTAATTGAATGATAAATATCTATTTTATTAGGCTAAATACCACTCGTGGTCCCTTAACTTATCGGTTAACGATTTGGTCCTTTATTTTTTTCCCCGATTTGGTCCTTTATGTTTTTAAATAATTTCAGCGTTACCCTTTAAGTGGGATTCCGTTAAGAAAAAGTTAAAAAATCTCTTATCTAGATCATTGTATATGTTCATCAAACCTTTATGAACGATTATCACTGATCTGAAGTGATTTCTATGGAGTATAAATACCCATAGCTTCAGTTTTAACGAATCAATCATACTATCAAACTTAGAACAAACTTTGAATATTTTTCTGAAATATTTCCAAAACATAAATGATAACTTTTTCTGAACATGGAGGAGAGATTTTTTTTAACTTTTTCTTAACGAAAATCCACTTAAAAGGTAAACTGAAATTATTTAAAAACATAAAAGACCAAATCGGGAAAAAGAAAAGATAAAGGACTAAATCGTTAACTGAAATTAAGTTAAGGGACCATAGGTGGTATTTAGCCATTTTATTATTAACTTGTCCATTACTTTCTAGAAAAATGTGTTCGAAAAATTAGAATAATTGTAATTTTACTTTACCTTACAAATCATACATAGAACAATGTTATATGCTAATCGATTAATTAAAGACAATGATAATTACTAATCAATTAGTTAAAAGTTGATCATTCATAATTTTATTACTTAAATATGTATAAAACAAATACTTGACATTGATCATTTGGTGAAAATACTACCCATCACTTATCAAATAGTCAAAGACGATTGTGTATTTGATTATGAGTGTGTGTAATTTGAATATCTTCTAAATAAAAACGTGAGAAAATAATATAAATAATTAATTATAATATACTGTATAAATCATATGCTAAGATAAAATTTATGACAGCAACATAAAATTACTTAGTTGTACTATATTATACAATACTTCATCTGATCACTATTATAAGTAAAAAATATCTTAAATTTTGGTCACTATCATAAGGAAAAGTTAACTACTTTTTCACCGTTTAATGCTATTATTTCTAATACACTCTTCATTTAATTTAAATAATTTAATGTTGATAGTTGAATATTTGACATTTAAAAAAGATAACTTAATAAATTTAATTTGTATTTTACATGAAATCTAAAAAGTTAATTAAATTTAACTATATTTCTTAATATCTGTGAAAGTAATTTTTCTTTTTACTGTCAGAGAGAGTACTGTGTTAAAGAAAATTCTGAAAAAATTT
>JBBPBP010000004.1:14598060-14655404 GCA_037974735.1 Cicer chorassanicum
GATTGGAAATTTGAAAAAAAAAATGGGAAGAGTTTTAACTCTTATAAAGTAGTTTTTATCGGAAACGTATATAATAGATAAATTTGTTTACGATAGAAGATGATAGAAATTAAACAATAATTAAATTAAATAATTTGTTTCGAGTAACATTAATATGCCACATCATCATCATTTAGAAAAGTAGATAATAATTTAAGATATTAATAGTATTAATAATTAAATTGATAATATTTTAATACTTTATAATTAAAATTTTAATTAAATATATCAATTTTTTGACTATAATTTTTATTTATATTTATTCGAAATAGAACCATTTTTGACTGGTTAAGAGGTTTAGTAATTTTCTTTTCACCTAAAAGACATGCTTCTTTTTTATTTGTATTTATTTTCCCTCTTATAGACGTGTTGGTGCATTATGAATGAGATCGATTTATTTAATAATGAATGAATTGATTTTAATTTAATTAATGAAGTGAAAGAGAAAGATCGGCTACCTACTAGTACTATTGCACTTTCATCACAACCCATATTCTCTTTCTCTCTCTTTATATGTGTGACCGTTTCATTCACAAGTGATAACACATTAAATGAAATGAAATTCGCGTGACCCAAACAAGTCATCATTCACCTTCTTGACTACACTTCACTGTTTGTTTCCATTCCCAACTCAAACCATTATTAAAATAACGCCCACACACCATTCTCTTTCGCTCTTTCTCCAGGTTTGTTTCTCTATCATATTATCGATTATTCATTTCCGTTTTTTTTTTAATTCTTATTTTTAATTATATTCCTCACTAAACACTTCCACCATAGCTCCACGCACCGCTCTTACTTTCTGCTTATTTCTCGTTCCACCTGGATCCGTTTCAGTAATTGCTTTTTTCTTCAACAAAAACAAGAATCGCGTTTACACACTCATATTTTAAACCTTTTTTTTTCTTTCTGCGTTTTACTATTCTATCAATTTCACTGTTGAATTAATAAAAACGGGACAATGTTTTTTATTTTCTTTTTCTTTTCTCGTTTTTTAGATTATTATTTTTTTTTTCGCTTTAAGTCAACGCTACTGTGTTTGAGGAAAATTCCTTCGTTTTTGGTGATTTGAAAAGTATAAAGACGAAATAGTTGGTCAATTCTGAATTACTAGTGTGAATGGATCGATTTTAGAAGACAATAATAATTGAGGTTGAAAATGTTGACCTTCATTGAATTTGATTTGAATTGAAGTGCTATGTTTATTTTGGTCAAATGAAAACTTTATGGTTTTAATTATTTCTGAATTTTGATTTTATCTTATGTTTTACATCTCATGATTCTGAAATATTATGGATGTTATGTTTGAAGATGAAAAGTGGTCTTATTTGATGATTTTTGATGCAGGTTGGGAACTACATTTGCGATTCAACATGTTCCTTCTTAGAAGGCAAACCCAGAATCAGCAGGAGAATGGTTCCTCACATTATGATGCTAAGGTAAAACACTCTTTTGCAAAAACACGGTTGCTCGTCGTGATTTTGCCAATCCCACCGTGAAACCAAAACATACACTGAGTCAGTTATGGCTATGTCTATGTATACTTAGAAATACCAAAATAGTGTGGCACAAATGTTGAATAATCGGGTCCTTATAGCATACATGGTCAGGAGTTTGATCTCAGACTAGGTTAGTTTGTTTAATAGATCTTAGACTTCTGGCTGAGCGATACTCAGGTTCACCAAACAACTCAGAAATCTCATATCAAGTAGCCGATGATTTTGATTTTTGATTGCATTAGATCTTCTCTCAATGGCATCCTGTAATGATAATAAGGAAAACTTATGCTTTCTTTACGTGAAAACACATTCACAGAATGCTACCTTTTATATGCACTAAGTGTACCGGATCTATGAACAGGTGGCTGAACTAAGAGCTGCTATTGGACCCTTATCTGGGCGTCGATTGAAGTATTGCACAGATGCATGTCTAAGGAGATATTTAGAAGCACGAAACTGGAATGTTGATAAAGCCAAGAAAATGCTAGAGGAAACACTCAAGTGGAGGTCTACATATAAGCCTGAGGAAATCCGTTGGGTTAGTTTGACTTATCTTGCTCTAGCCTTCACATGCTCAATTGATGATGCCAAATCTTTTGTATCTTAAATATGTTATATTTGTAACATGGATCCATGTTATAAAACGATTTGACAAATTGATGAAGTACAAAGTCTTCTGGAGTTCTGATATTTATCTTCTAGTGTCAAACTTGTGTTGACCTTGCTTAATGGTTGGTTTGTTGGTTTATTCCTTCTCTTGGCAAACACAATTCATTTATTTGTATGTCTCTTCTATATTTTCAATTTAATTTATAATCTGCAGCAAGATACTTCTCTGTATTCTATACTATGAATATCTAGTTTTTTCTTGGAGAAATATAATTCTTAAATTATAAATCAATAGTATTCAGATTACTCAAATGTAAGGTCAACAACATGCATCTAAGTTACAAATTGTCAAAATTAAGTTGCTGTCATTGTTGAGTTAGAGTTCTAAAATTGATTAAGATCATATGTTAGCTTCAGAAGACATTTAGTTCCAAAATGATGATATGTTACCTTCTGCACGAGTTTTAATATCTGCATAGCCTGCTAGGACTAAATGAAGTCATCATCAAGTGATAGACTATTTATGCATATTTCTCTTTCATGCATCATAAAACCCATATTTACAAATTACAATTGAATGGTTTCCTACATACAGGCTGAAGTAGCACATGAGGGTGAGACAGGCAAAGTTTCCAGAGCTAACTTTCATGATAGACTCGGGAGGACGGTTCTTATTATGAGACCAGGGATGCAGGTTTGAACTAAGATGTATTTTCATTATTATTAAGGCTATACATAGTTAAGAAGGCTTCTCTGTCCATAATAGGTTAACTTACTCTGTTTAATCCGTTTCCTTCTGTCAGAACACACCATCGCCAGAAAATAATATCAAGCATTTAGTCTATCTGTTGGAAAATGCTGTACTTAATCTTTCCGAAGGTCAAGAACAAATGTCATGGTTGATAGATTTCACAGGATTTTCCTTTAGCACAAACATTGCTATTAAAACTGCTCGTGATATTATTCACATATTACAAAACCACTATCCAGAAAGACTTGCTATAGCTTTTCTGTACAATCCACCAAGAATATTTCAGGCTTTCTGGAAGGTTTGTTCTCCTTCCCTTCAAGTATATTTGTTCTGCTTCATTGTTGCACGCCTTTATATAGTTAGTTTTTCTAATCTTTAGGTGGTTGGTCACATTGCATGGTTGTGGTTTCTCTCATTTATATTTTACTTTTACAAGATTAAACACTACTTGGCTAATAATTGTTTTGTAAGTGTTTTTTGCTTTGTTTCACCAATAACTTCTAGAACATTTCATAGTTATTGAATAATCAAATCATATTGTTTCGCTTTCCACACATTAAACTCGATTAGAATTTTCAAGTATATGTAATTATTTTTGAAAGTCAGTCCTGAGGTGATTTTCCAATGGTCCCCTCCCACAGGTCCCAATTTTATGTCCTACTGAGTTCTACATGGAATTTGGTCAACTTCTTATGCTTATGATTTGAGGTTGGATTATGAGTTTTTAACAGTTACCTCTTCCATTTTAATAGGCTGTAAAATACTTCCTGGATCCCAAGACAGCCCAAAAGGTAAAGTTTGTTTATCCCAACAAGAATGACAGTGTGGAGCTGATGAAATCACTCTTCGACATAGATAATCTTCCAAGTGAATTTGGGGGGAAAGCTACTCTAGAGTACGACCATGAAGAGTTCTCACGGTTGATGACTGAGGATGATGTGAAAACTGCCAAGTTCTGGGGTCTTGATGATGATAAGCCCTTCACCACTAAGAATGGCCATTCTGGGGCTGAGGTAGCACCAGAACCCGTGGCTAGCTAGTATAGTTAGTTGATTTATGAGTTCTCATATTATAGAGCTATTATTACATCCAAACCGTATTTTGTGGCTAATTAAGGAGGTGAATAAACAGTGCTATATTGATTCTGTTAAGTCTCAACTGTTAATCATAATTATAGCTATATATAATTCTCACATTTTCATTGATATTCCTTTCAACTCCTCATTAACGAGTATCAAGGGTGTGGTGCTGCACTGCTGCATGCATACTTGATTTGACATTTCCAATATGCATATGTGAATTCTTCAAGAGAGTACAAAATGAAGTTATCGTGGCTTTTTGCCAACTTGTGACACGGATACATCAATGGTTTGGTTTGGGTAGAAGACAAAATGTACAACGCTATCACGCTTTTCATGCCTTGTGTTGTTGGCAAGCATTTAACTCCACGACTCTTGTATGGATAATTCCAACGAATTCCTCTGGATTTTGGCAAATAAAGTTCTTGTGGGACTTGGAAGTTTAGTTTTGTGGAAGTTCTAAAATTACAAATAAATTAATCATTAAAATTGACAAAATTATTCCCAAAATATACAGACAATTTAATCATTTTATACAAATAAAAACGTTAAGTACTACATTAAACTTTCTCTTCAAAAAAAGTTAGAACATTAAATATATATATATATATATATATATATATATATATTTTAATTTTTTTAAATTGTTATTTGATAAATGTTTATACCGAATAACACCAAAAGATAGTAAATTAATTAAAAATACTTTTATAAGAATAATAATGTATATATAATAATAATAATAATAATAATAATAATAATAATAATAATAATAATAATAATAATGATATAATAATAATTTAGAAAGCGACTTGTATTTCCGGACAAATAAAGAATCTTTAAGCGATATATTTGTACTTGTGAATGGTGAGGAACCTTTCATTCGGTGGACATCATATGCTTGGCCAATTTTTATAGGTTGTAGTCTACCTTAAATGCCGCATGTTGTATTATTATTACTATATTGAAGTTTTACCCCTTTTTTACTTAAGAAAATATTATGGGTGTATTTTTCATTTTCGTTTGAGTTACTGAAAGCTTTTCTAAACTTAGGTCATTTGTAAGAATTTTCTATTTATTTTAATTCTTACAATTTATATTAACTTTAATACATAAAAATTATTGTAATATTTAGAATATAATAATATACTATAACTAATTATTTGTAATTCTTCATAATTGAACCAAATACCTAGAAAATCCATCGTAGCTTCACTTATTCATTTTGCATTGGAAGGCCATATTCACGGGCAAAGGTAGGGGCCAGTGTAATTTTTATTCCAAAAACTTTTTAGGATCTTATCCTTACCATGTCAAAGTTTTGGGGATAATTGGTACGTGGCACGGTAACAAAGCATGTTACTGAGCCATTGTTTGCTAGTTCCTACGTGAGTTTTTAAGTGATTAATAAGTTCTAGATACATGAACATAAGGGTCAGTACGAGGGCGGATCTTTTTTTTGGAGTTAGTCATGGTATCTTCTAAGTTATTTTATTTTTAATAGGTATTAAGTACACATTATAATTAACGTATATTGTATCTATTTTATCTGCTTCGCAATGTTTATTGAAGATTATAGTGGTGCATCGACAATGTGGTTCGTTTTGCGACATTACCCACTAAAGCAACAAATCAAGTGTTAACATTTATAAAATAGATCTGTTAAACAATTTATCCTCTCCACAATACAATCTGAGATCCGTCAGTGGTTAGTATTAAGTCAGGAGAGTGTGGTGTGTCACATGTGAAGTCTTAACATATTAGAAGCAAGATAAATATATATAATTTGTATTTCCTAAAACTAATGTATTGGTCCCGTAGCTCAGTTGGTTAGAGCGTTGGTCTTATGAGCCGAAGGTCGCGGGTTCGAGCCCCGCCGGGACCAATTTTTTCTCTATTATTTTAATTATATTCAACTATTCATATAACCAACAAAATCGCACTCACATGTGCCTCTGCAATTCGATATGTTAAAATTCATTAAATAATGTCTTAGGGTCACTCCTTGCATGTTTATTTTTGAATTTTTTTTTCTTTTCAAATCTTCACAGTGTCATGCAAAGAATCAGCTAAATTGGTATATAGCTTGCACCTCTTATCCCTTGCAAAAAAGTAAATCTATTAATTGATTTCCCTTGAATTTTAGAAACCCCTTCACGAGACACGCCCCATTTTGTTACATACTTCGGTTTGTTATTTTGGTGAAGCTTGTCTTTTGGCATTTAAAACAACTAACCAATCTCCATATATAAAACTAATAATGTAGTCCATATAATAAAACATTTAGGCATCCATTCACAATATACATATTGGCTTCTTTCATTAGAAAGTTGGTCTTGTACGATTCAAAACCAAGAGTGTCCACATTGAAATTTTAATTTGTCTCTTTCATTTCAAAGTTTACGTATAATATAATGCGGCATCCATAATAGAATTTCATATGCATTGACTGGAATCCACGCTATTGACAATTGAGAGAACAACTGCAACATTGGAACTTTAATAATGACTTAGATGAGTAGAATGTAATAATAATTTATTTAGTACTATCATTTTCTTCATCATTTCTCTTGTGATATTGGTTAATTAGAAGTTACGGAGAGAACAAATGAAATGCCTAAAACATGGTACACTTGCATTAGAAGACCTCAAATTAGCACCACGGATTTCAGCAGCAATAAAGGAAGTTAAGTAGCCCTGCATATTTATTATATTAACTAACCCAATGAAAAATTATTCCTTAATATGGATATTACTCTGGCCTTAAATATAAACACATATATTTGGTCTAAATTTTGGACCAACCGCATAATATCTATCACAAATAATATCCATCAAATTAGTAAATTGTCATTCTCTCTTATTTGATCCCTAAACAATTTATTAACCCATCAAGTTAGTCTCTCAATTTCTTTAAGAATAGGAGAGAGAATGATAGTTTAGAAACTAAATGAATTAAAAACATATAGGGATTTGGATAGCAGTTTGGGCATCCTACAATGGGAAAAAAAATTAATTGTTGGGAAAATGTATCTGAATGCTATTAGCAAGTGTAATAATCAAAATAATTTTTTAAATCGTAATAACTTAAACCTTGAAATCTCCATCAGTTCTATCTACCATTCTACAACCACTAGGCACTGCAGCACATATTTTTCCCTGTTTCCTAGTGGCCAATATTGTCCTTAAAAATCATCTATTACACTATATGTTTAATGGCAAATAGAAATGTGCACAATGAATACACTATGATGTAGAGAATAATACATATAAATACTGAAAGGTTCAGAATATTCCTCAAACTAGTATATAAAATTGATTTTAAAGAGCTGGCCTAGTATATAACTAGCGTAAGCATAGTAGTTTCCACCATGAACTCCACTGTTATGAACCAAAACGCTACAAAAAAAATAATGCAGACAAGGTCCACATGTAGATTAGCAAATCAATGCAAAACTATTAATCGCTTCAAGCTATTGATATTTTTTCAAATGATATTGCACCATTCATATACTATATAAACTATATTCAGTTTTGGTCATCAATAGATAAATCAACTATAAATTTATTCTAAACAAATTCTAGCCTCTAGCTTCAAGTAGTTTCAGCAAGGCCAACAGGTGCAAAATGCTCACAAGGCAGAAAACCAAGAAAATCCTTAATCATGTGATCATATTCACTCTAAAATCCAATAACTAAACTAGCTATTACAATCCTTATTAAACATAAGAGTTCAAAATCAGAAATACAAAATTTGGCATGGAAACAGCTGGAGCTGATACAACATTGATAGTGTCCATAGTCTGTAGTGTGACCATTTTGTTATATATATTAACAACAACATCCTCATTGACCTAACATTACAAATAATATCCATCAATTTCACTTCAAGGTATTTTCCCTGAGTACACGCAAAGGCAAAAGAAAAAGCAGTGAATATGAAGGTCGGTCAAGTATATTTGGAAACCAGCCTAAATGTCATCAAGAACACAATAATAAGGTATTCTGATTGATACTGCATAGTACATAACATTACAAATAATACCAGCTGCCTCAAATAATATAACCCCTCACTTTACAAAAGTATCAGCCGCCTCAAAACATGATTGATACTGCATAGTATATAACTCAATTGATCCATACCTAGTATACCTGGAAAACAAACTCATTTCTATTGTGCCAAATCTAATCCAAAGTCACCGCAAAGGATGCATTTTGCAAAATGAACAGACCAAAAACTATGTGACGCCAACATTAGACATCCAAAAGCAAACAATTCAGCCATATGTCAAACCTAATTGATACTGCTTAACGTATAACCATATGTGCAGCATCCTGAGATTTTTGCATTGAGGTTCCTAGTGCCATAAATTTAATTTCAGCATGTCCATAATTTATGCAAGCTCTTATCTACTTAATTTAAAGACAGTTTTATTATGTGCCCATCAAATAGTCCAAATCCTTTAAAACTATAGTGTTTACTACTTCCCTTTTGATCATGTGATAAATAAGGACTAACTGGAAGATTAAACTTGTGATCAGTCACCTTATCAGTACAATGAAACTAAAGACTACCTATAGACTGTTACTCACTCCAAAAGCACAACTTTAGAGAAATACCCATTCTGAGATCAAAATATATTCACATTACAGCAGCATTTAAAACATAAGAGAAAAATGGACCATGCTGAAATTAAATTATGAATAAAGTATTCATATTGCAGATGAATAAGCTCAAATATGTCTCTATTTTGCATTATGAATTGTATTTCATAAGGGTATCTACGATCCCAAGAATTACATTTTGAATAAAAATTGCACCTGAGGGTCATTCAGGCTACACTCTACCATCCCATTTATACTTTGAGAATGAAGAATTCACATTGCAATAACATCAAAGTCTATAGTCACCAATGACTCAAACATATCATCCCATAATTTACATGATTAATATCAATTGGACTTAGGGTCATCAAGGCTACATTTAACCACTCTAGTTATGTGTTACAAATAAAGAATTTTGTTGCATGTCCTCAAACCCGTATATTGACAATAAACCAAGAAACTCTACTTTGTTGCAAACCACCACTGGGCTTGTGATGTGGTTGGAACTCATTTGGCAAAAACTTGTGAAATAGCTCCTAAGTCATTAGTAGTACCTAAAATAGTAAATTCAAAGTAGTGAATAACTCTTTCCTTTTCTACCGATGATAGTTTTGTGACTAGAATAATAGAAAACAGAAAGTTGGCATAATTCTTATGAGTGTCACCTTGTGGAACTAACAATAGAAGTTGCTCAATCTTAGAAAAGGCAATCAGAATTGTTTCTTAAATCATGAGAAACTAAAAGCAATTTTTCCTGAGCAGAAAAATACAAATATTTTTGCACAACTAAAGTCACCTACACATAGTTGTAGTTATATATACCAAAGTTTAACTAACTTTTGTACAACTATAGTGTTTCTTTATCAATTTTTAGCTTTTAACTAACTGATTGGTAACTGAGAAAACCAACCTATACTTGATCTCAACATGGAGCAGCACTACAAGTCCAGTATGATTAGTGAGACAACTAGTTTCTGTACCTTGTGTCTTGTGTTTATGCCAAAAGAGGTAGACGGCTATGCCAAATCTCTTTGCAATTTCTAGGGTCCAAGGCATGAATGTGCAGTTGCACATAAGTAGCCCCAAAAGTCTGCAATAGTACATCATTATGCGGCAACCTCAGCAAACATTTTGAAGTCATTTCATTATCAAATGAAGCTACCAATTTTGTACGTAGTCTCAGATGTTCTCTTACTGTTTCTGCTAAGCTTTGTAGTTTAGTACTCGTCGTCACTCCGACAAATGGTGACTATTTTTGGAATTATATCTACCAAAGGAGATGAAATCACATGATTTATCATCACAATCCCCCACCTATAGCTGCATTGTACTTTCTTTGGCCTCAAATTTTTCTAGAGATCAAAACTTTAAAATTCTACAACTTATCCTGAAAAGAATTATTTTATTGTTGTTTTTGCTGTTTACCATTTAACCTTACAGAGAATCACTTCTCTTTGATTTCACCATATCATGTTTTGCTCTCTTTGCATTTTACCATGATGTACTACTTAAACAGTTCAATGGAGCATAAAAATCAATCACTAATACACAATTTGAGTGAAAGGAAAAGGGCATAGAACTACTTTTGCCTTAGCAGTACTTAATTGACTTCATGTATATGATCCCACAATTTGCATAGTCAGTAGATATTGAACTTGAGGGTCACCAAAGCTGCTGCATTTCATCATCCTAATTTGTATTATGAACAAAGAATTCACATTGCAATAGCATCTAGTTCAATGGTCATCAATGACTCAAAGATACCATCTCAAAATTCACACTATGAGTAGCAATTGGACTTAAGGGTCATCAAGGCGATATTTAACCATCTCAATTATATACTTTGAATACAGTATGCACACATTACAATAGCATCTCTAAGTCCAACAGTGTCAATGGCTTAAACATATCATCCCACAATTTGCACATACTCAATAGCTATTGAACTTAAGGGTCACCGAGATTACATTTAATCGTTCCAAAATTAACATAGTCAATAGCAATTAGACTAAAGGGTCATCGAGGCAATATTTAACCATCCCAATTTGCATTATGAACAAAAAATTCACATTGCAATAGCATCTAATTCCAGGGTCATCAATGACTCAATGATATATCTCAAAATTCACATAATGAATAGCAATTGATCTTAAGGGTCATCGAGGCAACATTTAACAATCCCAATTTGCATTATGAACAAAGAATTCACATTGCCATAGCGTCTAATATCAAGGTCATCAATGACTCAAAGATACTATCTCAAAATTCACATAAGGAATAGCATTTGATCTTAAGGGTCATCGAGGCAACATTTAACCATCCCAATTTGTATTATGAACAAAAAATTCACATTGCAATAGTGTCTAATTCCAGGGTCATCAATGACTCAATGATATATCTCAAAATTCACATAATAAATAGCAATTGATCTTAAGGGTCATCGAGGCAACATTAAACCATCCCAATTTGCATTATGAACAAAGAATTCATATTGCCATTCATATCAGGGTCATCAATGACTCAAAGATACTATCTCAAAATTCACATAAGGAATAGCAATTGATCTTAAGGGTCATCGAGGCAACATTTAACCATCCCAATTTGTATTATGAACAAAAAATTCACATTGCAATAGGGTCATCAATGACCCAAAGATATTATCTCAAAATTCACATAGTGAATAGCAATTGATCTTAAGGTTCATCGAGGCAACATTTAAGGTATCTTACACCTTGAACAGCAAATTGTGGTTTGTAAAGTACTGCCATTATACACAAAAGCTTTCAGGAAGGTGACATATATTGCAATACTGAATTTTTTGTCATCAAAAACCAAAAAATACCATCCCTGACATCATGAATAGAAAGAAATTCATAATGAAATTACATGTAAGTCTAACAACCAGACTTTTACAATATGAATACAGACTCTACAGAGTTCATATTTCAGTTTCCTTACAAGAATAATGGAGCAAAGTTTCAATCTTGGAGTCATATTTGGGGTTATTAGGCTCATAATCAACACCCCTTTATCAAATTACGAAAAAAAGATTCAATCTCACAGTGGAATCACAAAGTTAACGTCAATATTTTAGGGTTTTTATACCCGTTTAAAATTGATTCAACAAGAATGAAGGTTCTTGAATAGAAAATATGTAATCCAACAATCAAGCATCAAATAAAAGCCTTGCACACAAATCTTTTGCAATGAATTTTCCAAGAACCCTTTTATCAAACAAAAAAAAAAAAATCAAGAACCTGGGGTAAAAGAAATCCCATTAGTGTAGCAATCGAAGAAATTGTCTCAAACCATTGGCCAAACGCACTCTTGAGCCGTTACGCGTTTGCAAAACAGTACAATTGCAGAAAAAAAAAAACCAAAGATTTTCAAGAAATGGAATTGAAAATCAACAGAAGAAGAACGTAGCAATAAAAAACAGAATTCATACAAGAAACACTGAAATTTTTTGATATGTTTCACAATTCGTGTCTTATCATCCATTAATAGAAAAAGTGAGAGAAGTCGTACGGGTGGGTTGCTTTGAGTTTAAATAAAAAAATTTGTTTTAAATAACCCACGCCCCCATTTGGGGTTATTATTTATAGGGAGAAGGAAAAGAGAGAGAGGGGCGAAGGAGGAGTGTGTACCTTGTGTTGAATTTAAAGCAATTGTCTTCGCTGGTTTCGGAATTTTGTAGTATCGCTTTTTTTTTTATTTAAACCACGGATAGTAAGATCGTTAACTAATTACTGAATTAAATTCGACACGTAGAATACAAGGAACCGTAGTGCAGATTTCAATATGTAACTCAAATGTATTAATGTCTCATCAATTTTTATCATTTGAACTGTAATTATAAGATCATGAATTGCTTTTATTTTACGAACTTCTTACATTACTTTTTGTTATTTTTAAATCAAAATTAACTTTTATGATAACCATAATAAATATCGGTGCAAACATTAATTGATCTGTTTATAATTAATCTTTGGTAGATTATCACATGGACACAAATATAATTATATTTTTGTTAGTGTTAGATGAATTCTAAAATTTTGAAGGGAAACAAATATAAATAAGTTTTTGTTAGTGTTTAATGAATTTTAAAATCTTCATTATATTAAATTGAAGTATTATTCTTTCATCTTAAATTTTAAAAAAATATTTAGTTGACTATTTTTATTAGAAATTCCTTTGTGGATATATTTGGCCACATTTATGAGGCAATTGACTTGTGTTAAACACTTATTGGTTTTACTGTATATTGTTTTAAATATAATGTGGAAGTTTATACTACATCGCTAATTATAAATATTTTTTGGAGAAAAATTTGTCTCTAAGTGTAAGTACTATTTTAATTTATTAGATGGATTTTATTTTTCTTAAATATATCTCTTATTAATACTATTAATTTATCTTGAAATATGAAAAGTCAAGTTTAACACATTTAATGATTTAAATACAACCGTTATTGTATGAATATTACCACATAAAATCTTCCCTTTCACCATACTTCCATCATGTCCCCTATTTTTGTTTCTCCACAAAAGACCACTACCTCATCCATCTTTGGAATTAGTCAATTCTTGACTTTTCCTGATGTAGATAGTGTTGACCCTTCCATTCCACATTATTCCGCTCCAACATCTGTCTCAAACATCAGTACAAATTTTGCTTCATTGACTACTTTTTGCACATCTGTTGCCTCATCACAAAGTAATCCCCTTGATGCTCAACAACATCCTTCCAAAAGGACAAAACTGGAAAAAGATTCTTCAAAAGCTTGTAGGGATATTCCCAAAATCTTTCCTGCTCTCCAATCAATTGCTGCCAGGCAAGCACATCACGACAAAGAGCAAGTTATTTTACGGGATTGGATGACCAATCAGCTTGCCCCCAAGCTTGGAGTTGATCCACCAATGCAAAATCCTGCTCCAGTTTTTCCAGAAATTCCACAACCCTCCTTATCTCCTTCATCAAAAAGGTCTTCACCTTCTTTATCATTTTAATTCTCTGTTTTAGCTAGACTCTCCTATGCCTTTTTGCTATGACAAAGGGGGAGAAATATCTTTAGATTTTAATATTTGTTTTGTAGACTTACATGTCATGTTGCTTGTATGTTTTTTTTGTTTGAACCATCTTTGTAATGATCATTTTTGATATTAATGAAATCATTATTTGGTTCAAATATGTAGCACATATTGAAGGGGAGTCTTTTATTAAAAAACTCTCTGAATTATTATTTAGAATCAAAATTAAAAATCTAAATAAACATGTTTTGTCATCATCAAAAAGGGAGAGATTGTTAAGACAAAATCTCTAATTAAATATTTTGATGATAATTAAACAAAAGGTTAATTAAGAATTATAATTATGATTGTAAGTGTTTTGGTATTTAACTTGTGTATTGGGTGTGTTAAACAAGATAGGTACCAAGCAATTCAAAACAGATCTCATTAAAATCAAAGAAAGCAAAAACAGCAAATTGAAGATCAATCCTGCCATACGTCTGTAAAACGAAGATTGATCTTCAATTTCATCAGAATCAAGAATGATCCGTTCTATGAGAAAATTACATCCTAGAAGCTTCATCAATTCTTATGTCTATATCAAGAATAAGCAAGGAAAAGTTTAAAACAGAATCAACCCAAAATTCGAAGAATCAAGACAAGCTTCATGAAGAAATACAAAAGCAAGATCATTCTTCATTTGGAACAAATGCAAGTACAATGGTACACGCTGTAAAGTACAATACAGTTGTACTGTCAAATCAAGGTATGCACACTAACTCAAAGCAAGCAAGCCACTTCAGAAAAGGTGCTGGATCGAGTACATGTCAGATCACATTTATCTCATCTGAGGATTGATCCTGGATTGCAAGAATGCTCTTGGATTCAATTTGTTCACTCTTGCTTTTGGCCTGCTTCAGTCTACTCAATGTCCTATGACAGCTGACCTCATCTCAACGACTATGTCAGCTGTCCCAACCTCTCTTGAAGCTTATAAATACAACATCAAGATGAAGAACAAATTACAATTAAAAGTGCCAAGCAAAGCATCAATCATACACTCATACTCGAGAACTCTCAAATATCATTCTTTAGCTTGCAAATCCTTTTCTTTGTGTTGTGTAGTAATCAGTAACAACTGAGTCTCAAATCACATAATCTATTTCTCAAACAAAAGTTGAGTAATATTCAGATTCTAAACATCTTCATTATTATTTCTTTGTAACTCAAGGCTAGTGTATTATCATAGCTTGAGAAGTGTGTGGAAATCCTTTTATGTTGTAAAAGATAATTCGTGAAATCCTTTTTGAAATAGGATAAGGTAAAACTGTGGAAAATCCTTTCTAAAGTAGAAAGGTGGAAGTTGTGTAAAGATTAAGATTGATCTACGAAAAGTTGTGTAACAACCAAGAACAATCTTGCCTTGAGCACTTAGTGGAAAATCTCACATTTGTGAGGACTGGACGTAGCCCAAGTTTTGGTGAACCAAGATATATGCTTGAGTAATCTCTCTATCTCTATCTCCATTTATTAGATGCATTGCAATCTGTTTTTACATTGATAATCTCAATATTGCTGTTTTTACACTAACCAAGATCGTTCTTCGTATTACCAAAATCAATCTTGAGTAAAACTTTTAGTTTCAAACAAGAATTTTTTAAAAAGGGGCAATTATAATTCAAACCCCCCTTCTTTATTATTGACATTGTTACTTCAATACATATATATTATACCCAAATATATATTTGGCAACACAACAATCACAATTCTAGTCATAAAATATACCGATTATAGAACCACGTTTACCACCACAATTCTAGCCTCTATTTCTTCTTTGCAAATTTTTAAAAATAGTTCGGTTTTACTGTCATCTCATCTTGCAACAATTCTTTTATCACTCTCATAATTTTTCACATATTTTTTAGTTGTCATTCTAAGTGATATTTAAATCACATGTTTAAAACAGTTCATAAAGTAATTTACCATAAACCAAATTTACAATCCATAAACAAGTAAGCTGTCATAGTTTTATTATTCATAGTCAGCAAGACATATTTTCGTTATCTATAGTTACCGAGTTAGGCATAGTTTTATTGTCCATAGTCAACAAGGATAGTTTCATTATCCATACTCAATTAGTTAGTACTAAAATATTTGTCAACAGAATAGTTGAAATATTTTAAATTGAACACTTTCAAATTTATTAGTTTAATCCATTTCACATACATAAACACACACATCTATTATGTTTATTTTTTCATTTTTTAACAAAATTATTTTTAATTTAAAAAAATGAATTTTAATTTAACAAAATCATTTTTAGCTTGACAACTTATGGTTTATCTCGATAAATTGTGGGTTAAGATTACGAGGGATATCAAAAAAAATATCACTTGGATGATTCAAAATGGTCATGATACACGATTCTAGAAAGACCGTTGGTTTAAAAACTTCTCCAACCTCCCGTCCCATTTATTTGGAGGAATTCTAAATGGTGAATATGATGTTTAAGAGTTCAATTATAGTATAGAAAATGGTTTAAATTGAAACAAGATTGAGAGGTATGTTCTGAGGGGGATATGTGACAAAATTGTTGTTATTAAACCCCTTATTCCATAAACACAATAGTTTCCTTAATGGAATCTTACTTCTTATGGCCATTTTACCTTGAAAAATGCTTACGAGCTCCCATTTTTTTTTTATAAGATTTGGAGTTAGAAGGGACCTATATTGTTACAGAGCTTTTCTTTGGAAGTTGACACATAATAGACTCATTATCAATGATGAAATACACTTTAAAGGGATTTCTACCAATAATCTTTGTCTGTGTTGTCGTGACTATTCAAAAATCATTATGCATATGTTAAAAGATTGTGATGAAGTTAAAGTTTTTTGAAATGATCTCATTAACCCAAATCATTGGAGTGAGTTTTTTAGTGTGGGTATGTATGCTTGGTTAGATTGGAATCTATCTAGCAATGAGATTGGTAAAGTTCTATCTCAATTGATTAATTTCTTTGGTGTGGTTGTGAACGATTTTGGAAGGATCACAATAATCTTGTTTTTTCTCGATTATCTTCATTGGACAAAACTTTATTTTATAAGGCTCTCAATCAGACGCAATCCATCGAAAAAGTTATTATTCGACAGAAATCTCAACGTCCCTCATCTAGGCAGGAAGTAGCCGTTGGTTGAATCTAACTTCCTCATGGTTGGTTCAAAGTTAATATGAATGGGTTTTTTAAAGCTTCTTCTGATAGTTCTATATGAGGTGATCTTGTTCGAGATACATATGGTAGATTTGTCAAAAAAAAAATTATAGTAGAGACAATGCATACTCTTATTCCTAAAAAAATAGAGACATAATATTGGTATACAAGACTTTTACAACATCTAACTAGAACTCCATATTGCCATATTAACCTAAATTGTCACGATATTTTAAAAATAATTACACATTACCAATTTTTATTAGAGGTGATTGTTAACTATATGGGTTTAAAGGTATTGACACTTTACACTATCGTCTAATCATAATCATTCATTATGTCACATTATATTAAATAGTTTTAAAATTAGAGGTAGTTATTTAATATTTTGTAATTGTCGGAAGCTATTATTGATTATCAATGTAAAATAGTTTTACACTGGTAATGCATCTTCTTTTGTTTTTTAAGTTATAATTCAACTATTGTTAGGTTTGACATCTTGTTCCAAATTCAAATCCAAGAATTATGTGAGTTAATTATTAATATAAAAAAAATACACCTCCTTTTAATCCTAATCCTAACTATATAACATTTTCTTAAATAACTAAAATATTTAAACTATTTAATTTTTATATAGACATTCAATACTTTATTTTCCTTTTACATTTTTCTTTTATCACACCATTAATATATCTCACCTATTAGTATCAATATATTGATGTCTCTCTCTATATTTAAAAAATAAGTGTTTGATTTCTCAAATTAATAAAATTTAAAAATAAAAATAAGTTTCAAATTTTTAAATAAAAATTCCTGATGGCAGTTTGTTCGTTAGCCATTTGTCTACACTGCACAACCAACGTGAAGCGTTCCCCGCCTTCAGGGACACAAAATACCGTTCAAACTCCAAGCAATCAATCCACTAAACGACGTCGTTTTCCTTTTCCATCATCCATGCCTATTCTCAACCACTTCCAAACCAAAGACAAATCAGAAATTACACTTGAAAATCAATTAAAATGGTTCACAGTGCCTATGATTCCTTCGAGCTTCTCACCAATTGTCCATCCAAAATCGAATCAATCGAATCGTACAGATCAAAGATTCTCTTAGGATGCACCGACGGTTCTCTCCTCATTTACGCGCCGGAGTCGGAGCGATCCGCGACGGTGCTGGAGGAGATGCGGAAAGAGGCGTATTCACTGGAGAGAAGCTTAAAAGGATTCGCGAGGAAGCCTGTGGTTTCAATGCAGGTGGTGGAATCGAGGGAGCTTCTTCTCTCGCTTTCTGAATCCATCGCGTTTCATAGGCTTCCTAACTTCGAAACAATTGCCGTTATCACCAAGGCGAAAGGCGCTAATGCTTTCTGCTGGGACGAGCGTAGAGGCTTCCTGTGCTTCGCTAGGCAAAAACGCCTCTGTATCTTCAGACACGACGGTAATAGTCAATATGATTTTTGTTTCTTTTAATTTAATTTTATTAGTATTAATTTGATATTTTAAGTTTATTGTTCTCAACTGATTCAGATTTATGCGTTATGTAGTTGTAGTGGTAGTTTATGTGTTATATAACCTATGAAACATGGATACTAACACAGACATCAAAGACGACTCGTCTACCGATAATAATTTAAGAAACTGTATTAATATGTGTAATCAATGTTTCTGTGTTGGACATCGGGGCACACCTTAAATGAGAAGTGTTGGTGCTTCAGAGGTTATAACACTAAAACTTCATATTGAATGTGTCCGAGTGTCAGATGCACACATATGACATATTGGTGTTTGAGACTGACATGGCATAGTTACATACAATCACTTGTGATTTCTCACATTATTATGAGTGTTTATGTGTTGGTATCCGTGTCTTGTCCAATGTCTATGTCTATGTTGGTGCTTCATAGATTATATATATATAAAAGTGGTAGTTAGACATCTTCATTAGTCATTACTCTCTCCGTCTCACAATGAGTGTCGTTTAAAGTTTTTGCACGCATAAGAGAAAAATCATTTTACTAAACTACTCATCTTAACTATTGGTGTATTTTTCACTATCATTAATGCAAAATACAATAATGCTTTGGAAATTGTGTACATAGTAATAGATGAAGGGTACTGAAAAAAATAATTAAAGTTGCATTGAAAATTGAGAATGACATTCATTTTGAGATTATTTTTTTCCGCAAAAGTGACACTCATTGTGAGACGGACATAATACTATTTACTACCCGGAAAGGGGCTAATGGCATGGGGCTGTTAGCATAGGCAACCCCAAAGGATTACTGCATAGGTCTAAACATCGATCAGTTTTAACCAATTACAAATAGATAACTAAACCACCCGTATTTACTACTAGTCTGAGTGTAAGAAGAGAGGTTTGTCCACTAAGCAAGATTTTCAGTTTTTAGTTGTGGTGGGAATCGAACCCATATCCATGGAGAAGATGAGAATTCAACCCCTTAATCCTTGATCACTAAATTTTAAATGTAGTAAAGTACTGCCATTTATTTACTCATTGTGGTATTTCCAATTTGACTCATATAGAAATTCAAAAATCAGGAATAGAACATAAATGTATAGCTAGAAGTGTATAAGTGAATACATGTCAGACACACGGACAAAAATACTGTTTTAATGTCTTTGATTTTCCTTATATATGATGACCTGTTCTTGGTGTTTTTCCCAGATGGTAGAGGATTTGTGGAGGTGAAAGACTTTGGTGTTCCTGATGTGGTGAAATCAATGAGTTGGTGTGGTGAGAATATATGTTTGGGGATTAGAAAAGAGTATGTGATTCTAAATGCTACAAGTGGTGCAATATCTGAAGTTTTTACTTCTGGGAGGCTAGCACCACCTTTGGTAGTATCTCTTCCTTCTGGAGAGCTCCTTCTGGGCAAGGTATTCACTCCGTGGTTTGACTCTTGAATGATGTTAATGTCGGTGATAATTGTTTCTTATTTTCACAAGTGCATTCTTTTCCTAGTGGCTTGAAGTGTTTAGAAGATAGAATATAGTTTATGTAGTAAATGCACGTTCTATTATACTGTTCCTTGCTATGTTGGCAACGACATTATGCTGGATAGACATATTGCCCATGTTAAAACTGACCTTCAGGTTGAGAATTGGAGTTGTTAACTGCTCGAGCTTGGGTAAGGTAGGGTAGGGAGGTAGCGGTTATACATACAGCAATGAGGCAGTAAGTTTTCTGCCACTTGGTAGGGTCACATAGATCAAACAGTGTTATATTGTTCGAGTACTTCTGTAAATTTACTAGCGCACAATTTGCTTAACCCAAGATATCCCCCCCGAAAAGTTTTAAAAGGAACAATGTTCAAGGGGATATGTTTCAGCAAGTTGTATATAAATTATAATTATTGATGTGCGAACTCAAAATGTAGTTACTATTAGAGGAGGGGAGAGCAAACAAAAGATTCGCAGAATAAATTGAAGAGGGAGATGGAAACAAGAATGCTAAAAAATTGAGCTGATCACTGTCCTTAAGGGTTCATTTGTGCCCTACCTGGAGCTATGCTCGGTGGATGTAGCCTTGTTGGGCAACAATCCAGGACCAAATGTGGATCTATAATCAGGAGCTCAATACTTGAACCTCACAGAGAAGGATTCTAAGTTTGAAATTCACGTAGACCTACAAAGGGATTGTTTGGATTAGCTTATTTGAGCTTATCTACTGATATGAGTACCATTGAGACTCTTTGGGAGGACTTATGAAAACAACTTATGACATGTCCATAAGCTATTTCCAGTTAATTTTCATAAGCTCTCTAGGATAACTTATGAAAATAGCTTATGACTTATATAAAAACCATTAAACTTTATTTTATGTTTTGTTATAGAAATAGCTTATGCATAAGCACTTATATGATAAGCGCTTATGCTATAAGCACCTATATGATAAGCGCTTATGCTATAAGCACTTAAGTCTTGCACCCAAAAAAAAAAGTCTGACAAAATATTCTGTCTGCTAAAGCATCAGGCAGATACCTTCTGATAAAGACTTGAATTCCTTTTTATTATTTGAAAATGAGGAGTGCATTTTCAGTTACAACTCAGAAGCCTCTTTTTAAACTTCTGCCTTTAGTGTCTCCCTTATTTCACTTCACATGCTTCTTGGTTTAAATTTGTTTTTGCAAACAACTGTAATTTCTCAAGATTGATGATTTCTCATACTTAAATAATATATATTACAGAATTCATAGGACAAAATTTATTGTCTATCTGGAATGGGAAGGGTCATTTGGTCAGTGGTACTTGCAAACTGTTATTCAGAACCTTATGCAATAGCTAAGTAAACTAGTTTTATTTATGTTGAGGCATTCTTTTCAAAACCTCCTGCTTCATACTGTTGCATTTTCCTGAGTCAGATAAACCGAGGTTCTTTTGGTGCATTTTTAGGAGAACATTGGCGTATTTGTGGACCAAAATGGGAAACTTCGTCCAGAAGGTAGGATTTGTTGGTCAGAGGCCCCAGCAGAAGTTGTAGTTCAGAAGCCATATGCTTTAGCCCTTCTACCCAGATTTGTGGAGGTAGCTAAGTATTTGGTGTCAAACTTGCTAGTTATGAAGAATAAATTTCAGGCTTATTTTTCTAGTGGAAGAGGTTGTGCATCTTTACTCTTTATGCTGCTTGCACTTTGCAGATTCGATCTCTCCGAGGTCCATATCCATTGATACAAACAGTAGTTTTTCGAAATGTACGCCATCTTTGCCAGAGCAATAATTCAGTCATTATTGCTTTAGAAAATTCTGTTCATGGCCTCTTTCCTGTTCCTCTTGGAGCCCAGGTATTGCAATGTTTCATGATGTGGTACCTGTTATTGGGTTCTAATGCAAATGAGAAAATAGTGCAACACTTCCTTTTGCAATTATTGGTTATACCATATTAAACTTTTCTGCATTTTATTATTATGTCACAAGTTAAGGATTGTACCATTTCATTGTAGATTGTCCAATTAACAGCCGCTGGTAACTTTGAAGAAGCCTTGTCGTTGTGCAAGCTCCTCCCACCTGAAGATTCAAATCTTCGTGCTGCAAAGGAGGGTTCAATTCATATAAGGTTCATTGCCATATTAGATTGTTCTTTTTTTGTTACGGCCAATGTTTGCAATTAGTATTTGAAGAAAGTAAAAAGCAAAATACTATCTGTTGGATTCCAAACTGTAGCTGAGAATAAGTTATTTGTTGATTGATTATTCTGTAATTAATTTATTATTATATTATATAGGACAGCTGTAGTGAATATCAAGGGACCTTGTACAGTAAATCCCTCCTATTTAATTCTGATTTATTTATTAGATTAGGGAATGCTGTATTTAAAACCAAAATTGTAACCATTCTGATTCAAGAAATGAAAAGATCATTTCCTCTATAATTCACATGGTATCAGAGCAAACCTGGTCCAAGTGAAAAACACCATTATTCCATGGCTGAAGAAAGCAGTTCAGTCACAAACCCAAACCCTAAAATGGCAGCTGGAACTTCCACAATTACCAGCCTGACCGAAAACACCACTATACCCATCACTAGGTACAAATTAAATGGCCAAAATTACACCCAATGGGCAAGATCTGTCCGGATCTTCCTTCAAGGAAAAGGGAAGGAAGATTACATCTCTGGTGATGCTAAAGAGCCAGAGAAAAAGGACCCCGACTACCCGAAGTGGAAGCTAGAGAACAGCTTAGTCATGACATGGCTACTGAACTCAATGACCACTGACGCAGGCGAAAACTTCATGTATTACAGCACTGCAGCTGAGATCTGGAGCGCTGCCAAGGAGACATACTCAAAGAAACATGTGGAGATAGATAGACATTTCATAAAAGAAAAGATAGACGGTGGAATTATCAAGTTGGAATACATCCCTTCCAAGAACCAAACTGCAGACATACTGACCAAGGCCCTTCACAAATCTAATTTTGAGAACTTAAGGTCCAAGCTAGGCGTGATTGACATCTACTGCCCAGCTTGAGGGGGAGTGTTGGATTCCAAACTGTAGCTGAGAATAAGTTATTTGTTGATTGATTATTCTGTAATTAATTTATTATTATATTATATAGGACAGCTGTAGTGAATATCAAGGGACCTTGTACAGTAAATCCCTCCTATTTAATTCTGATTTATTTATTAGACTAGGGAATGCTGTATTTAAAACCAGAATTGTAACCATTCTGATTCAAGAAATGAAAAGATCATTTCCTCTATAATTCACACTATCATATTTTATTACTACAATCCTAAGTTGTTTATATAGGAAAAGAAATTACAATAGTAATACTGAGTAATAATGACAGAATTATAAAATAAAAATAAACATAATAATATAAAATAAAAGCGAATCAAATCTAATTTCTCTTGATTCTTCAACACCCCCTCAAGTTGGTGCATAGATATCGGTCATGCCCAACTTGGCTATAAGTCGCTCAAAATTGGGTTTTGCCAAACTTTTTGTCAAAATATTAGCAGTTTGCTGATTGGAAGTCACAAATGGCAGACATATAATTCCAGCATCAATTTTTTCTTTTATGAAATGGCGGTCAATCTCAATGTGCTTGGTTCTATCATGTTGTACAGAGTTGTGAGCTATACTTATTGCTGCTTTGCTATCACAGAACAATTTTAAGGGTGAGTCAACTTTCATTTTCAGTTCATCCAAGAGTTTACGAATCCATAAAAGTTCACAGATTCCTTGAGCCATTGCTCTGAATTCAGCTTCTGCACTGCTTCGAGCAACAACCCCTTGTTTCTTACTTCTCCAAGTAACTAAATTTCCCCAAACATAGGCACAATATCCAGTGGTGGATTTTCTATCAGTAATTGATCCTGCCCAATCAACATCTGTAAATATAGAGACTTCTCTGTCATTAGTTTTCTTGAATCACAAACCCTTTCTAGGATTGAATTTCAAGTACCTTAAGATCCGATAAATTTCCTCCAAGTGTTCTTCATAAGAAGAATGCATGAATTGGCTTACAACACTCACAGAGAAAGCGATGTCAGGTCTAGTGTGGACAGAGAAAGCGATGTCAGGTCTAGTGTGGGCTAGATAAATAAGTTTGCCAACTAACCTCTGGTATCTTCCAATCTCAACCGGAACACTGCCTTTCTCCCAAAGTTTAGCATTTAATTCCATAGGAGTATCTACTGGTCTACACCCACTCATCCCAGTTTCTTCCAAGAGATCTATTTGAGAAACAACAATTCCCTTCTTTGAGCGAGCAACTTCCATACCAAGAAAATGTTTAAGCGCGCCTAAATCTTTGATCTCAAATTCTTTTGTCAAATTTTTCTTCAATCTTTCTATCTCAACAATGTCATCTCCTGTGAGAATAATATCATCTACATATACAATTAGAATTGCAATTTTACCAACATTAGAGAACTTCATGAACAGAGTATGGTCTGATTGTCCCTATATATATCCTTGCCTTTTGACCGACCGAGTGAATTTTTCAAATCAAACCCTTGGGGATTGCTTGAGACCATAAAGGGATTTTTGTAGTTTGCACACATTTGAACCAAATTTATCTTCAAAGCCAGGTGGACTATCCATGTATACTTCCTCCTCCAAATCACCATTCAGAAAAGCATTCTTTACATCAAGTTGGTTAAAAGACCAATCTAAATTCACTGCTAAGGACAAGAGAACTCTAATAGTGTTTAATTTGGCAACAGGAGCAAAAGTCTTTGAGTAATCAATGCCATATGTCTGAGTAAACCCTTTAGCAACCAAGCGTGCCTTGTATCTTTCAACTGTGTTATCAAAATTATATTTCACAGTAAATACCCATTTACAGCCAACAGTATTCTTTCATGTAGGTAACGTCATGACTCTCCAAGTTTGATTCTTCTCAAGAGCTCTCATCTCCTCTAGAACAACTTCCTTTCACTTTGGAATTTTTAGAGCCTCCTGTATATTTTTTGGAATTTCTACAACAGACAACTTAGAGGTAAATGCAGCAAATGAAGAAGACAATTTTGAGTATGACACATAATTAGACAAAAGATATTTAGTGCATGATCTAACAGGTTTTCTAATTGCAATAGGATGGTCTATATCAGGATACTCGACATGACTCTTAAGAACAAAAGAAGACTTACCTGTATCAAGATGATGTGTTGGATTATCTATTGATTCGGAATTTTGGAAGGGTCGGAGAATGGGTCCTTCATTTCTTTGTTTATGGTTTCTTCTTTCAAAGACTTGTAGTAAACCTGCTTTATGTCTCTTTATTTGAGTCATTATGTTGTGGCATTTCAGGTGGTCCTTCATTATTATTGAGATCAAGAATGTGATCATTGTGATTTTGATTTGAAATTGTAGCCCCCGAATCTGTCGAAACCTCATTCATAAGTGGATTGAGTTCCAATATGGATTCTTGGGAATTTTCTTTTGGTGCATCAATATAAGTCTTATTATTTTGTGACAACGCTATATCACTTAAAGTAATGATGTTTTCAAAAGTAAAATATGAATCTTCCTTAAAATTTCCCCCTCGAAGATGAATGTTAGTAAAAAATGGTTGATTTTCAACAAAAGTAACATCCATGGTGACAAAAATTCTTTTTGATTTTGGTTCTAAACACCGATACCCCTTCTGAATTGGAGAGTAACCAGTAAACACACATTTTATTGCTCGTGGCTCGAGTTTGTCAAGGTGTTTATGTTCATGAACAAAAGCAGTGTAACCAAAGACTTTTAGTGGCAAATCAGCAAAGACATTAGTCAAAGGAAAATAATTTCGAAAAACATCAAGAGGGGTATGAAAATCTAAAACTTTAGATGACATTCCATTGATTAAATATGATGCAATTAAAACAGCTTCACCCCACAAATATTTTGGAACCTTATTTGTAAATAGTAAAGCTCTAGCAACCTCAAGAAGATGCCTATTCTTTCTCTTTGCAATTCCATTTTGTTGGGGTGTTTTAACATAAGAACTTTGATGAACAACCCCGTTTGCAAGAAAAAAATCGGACAAAAGTATATTAAAATATTCTTTACCATTGTCACTTATGAAGACTTGAATATTTGTTTGGTATTGAGTGTGCACCATTTTAAAGAAATTTTTTACAACCTGTCTAACTTCCGATTTTTCTTTCAATAGATAAACCCAACAAATTCTAGTATGATCATCAATAAAAGTTATAAACCATTTTTTATTAGAAAAGGTGTTTATTCTATTAGGACCCCAAACATCAATATGAATAATTGCAAACGATTTTGATTGTTTATATGGTTGTGTAGAAAAAGAAGAACGGTGATGTTTAACAAATTCACAAGTTTCACAATGAAATAAAGATGGATCCTTCTTAGAAAATAACTTAGGAAATAAATGTTTCAAATACTGAAAACTAGGATGTCCTAACTGTAAATGCCATAACATAATATCATCATTATTAGAAGAAACAAAAATAGATTCAAAGCAGGTACTTGTTTTTGGTTGGTTTTTGAAGTCGAGTCCATTGTCAAGATAATAGAGTCCTTTACTCTCCTTAGCATTGCCAATCATCTTCCTCGTGCTCAAATCCTTAAAGGTGCAATGAGAATGAAAGAAGTTAGCTTGACAATTTATATCCTTTGTTAATTTAGTAATGGATAACAGATTACATGATAAATTAGGAACATGTAAGACATCTTTTAAGGTTAACACAGGTGACAGAATAACAGAACCTTTCCTTGCAATGGCAGAAAGAAAGCCATCTGCAATTTTAATTTTGTGGTTACCTGCACAAGGACTATAAGAAGAAAACAGACTCGACTCCCCAGTCATATGGTCAGTAGCACCAGAATCGATAATCCAAGTATGGCTGGGAGTGACACTAAGTAGAGCAGTATTTGAAAAATTACCTCTCTGAGCTATAGAGCAAGAAGGAGTTTGAGACTCAAGGAGTTTGTACAATTGATCTAATTGTTCCTTGGTGAAAGGAGATGGGCTTGAAGGAGACTGCTTCTCTTGATCAGAGGTACCAGCTTGGAGCGCATAACCTTCGTTTCATTCTTTTTTCTTCCAATTTAGAGGTTTTCCATAGAGCTTCCAACATGTATCACGTGTGTGCCATGGACGTTTGCAATGTTCGCACCATGGTTTCTTGCCATCTCTCTTCCCGTCTTTATTCTTAGTGACTAGGGCAGAGCTTTCAACCTCACCAACAGAAGGTGACTTACCCATCATAACACCTTGTCTCGCCTCTTCTCTTCTAACTTTTGAGAACGCTTCCCGAAGTGATGGCAATTGAATCTTTTCCAATATTATGCCTCAGACTTCATCAAGCCGCTTATTAAGTCCAACCAAGAACATGAATACTTGGTCGTTCTCGTGTCTTTTAAGAAACAAAACACTGTCCTTACAGCACTTCCAATGATCATCATAGCATAGATCCAATTCTTGCCATAGTGTCATCAACCTCATTATAATAGGTAGTGACATCTCTATCTCTTTGTTTGGCATGCCAAAATCGTGATTTGAGATCAAAAATTTGAGAAGAATTCTGAATGTCAGAATATGTTTCTTTGACAGCCTCCCAAACTTCCTTCGCAGTAGGCAAAAACATAAAAGGTTTTCTAATCGTTGATTCCATATTACTAAGCAGCCAAACAATAATAACAGAGTTCTCAGATTTCCAAAAACTGTAATTTGGATCAGTTGTGGCAGACATTTGCACCTCTCCTGTGAGGAAACCATATTTTCCCTTACCGCCTAGTATCAATCTTGCGGTTTGGGACCATTCGACATAATTTTTTCCATTGAGTTTCTGGATTTCAACCTTGAGGGCATTAGAAGTTCCCTCGTGGCCAAAAAAATTGGAAAAACCATTGTTAGATAAACCATTCCAGCCGCCGTTGTGACTGCCTAAACCAATACTGATGACGTTGTTGACTACTTCTGGTTTTACACCCAAACCATCGTCGTTGTTGACTACTGATTTTTCACCCAAACCATCGTCGTTGTTGACTACTGATTTTTCACCCAAACCATCGTTGTTGCTGGTGCCACTACCCATAAGGGTTGTCTTCCATGGGGTATTGTGTGCCATTAGGTAGATAAAAAAATAGGTTGCGTCAACCCTTTAGTTTAGTTGGTTAGAGCGTCACAAAGTCGGAGGTTGAACCCTTTAGCTCAGTTGGTTGGAGCGTGGTCGGATGTTGAACCCTCTTAGTTTTGGATCCCCAAACCCTACTGGTTGTGGAACCTTAACCAAAAGCAAGCTCTTGATACCATGAAGAAAGTAAAAAGCAAAATACTTTCATATTTTATTACTACAGCCCTAGGCTGTTTATATAGGAAAAGAAATTACAATAGTAATACTGAGTAATAATGCCAGAATTATAAAATAAAAATAAACCTAATAATATAAAATAAAAGAGAATCAAATCTGATTTCTCTTGATTCTTCAACAATATTATTAATATTGTTAATACTTTGCTGAGGGTGGAGATCAAACCTCCCACCTGCTTATCACTCCACTGCCTAACTCCCCCACCCCAGCCACCAAGTCAACCTTATATCCCCTCATCTTAGATAATTCTTGTTATAGAAACTGAGACAAAAAACACAGTTTCATTCTTCATTTTTATTTTATTTCATCATATTTCTCTGAACCAGTCAGCAGTCCCAATTTAACACTTACTCTGAAGTTTTGAATATTAACTGTTTGCTTTTTAGTCTTGAAGTGGTAGGAATCAATAATAGTTATGCTTGGAAAAATATCAGCACTCTAATGGTCACTAGGGCTTGGTTGGGACAAATATGATCATGAATATACCTCATGTAGGGGAAAGAATGTCCAATGTTATGTTCATCACTTACTTTTCCTTGTCAAAGTTTCCTTCAGATTGTTTTCACAATATAATTATGGTTGACTTTGTAGATAACCTATCTTAATTGTAAAATTCATTGGTACTTCTTGCCACCGCCCCCACCCTCAAATATAAGACCAATTTAGTTTATATTTTTTGTTGATTGATAAAAGTTTAAAATCAAGACAAAATCATGTATCATTTAACTACGGTATGATTACAAGATACACAGAAAATTCCTATATTTCAAAGGAAATTGTGTATTTGATCACTATAATCTGAAAAGAGAGGAAAACTTTTAAAGAAGGAAACCCGGTGCTATGATGTTCTCGCCATAGTGGAATCCAGGAAAGAGTCAATTTGTCGTGGGTCTATCGTAAGGAAAAAAAGTATCATAGGAAGAATTTAATTTTATCAAAATATATATTTTATTCATTACCATCAAACGTCATATAAATTGTAAAAATAATGTCTACTTATATAGTGTATGCTTAATATATCACATTATTTATTGGGTGACAAAAGACTTAATTATCATATAACTAGGGTGTGGTTATTCAATGCACGTTAAATTCCTACTGCTCAAAAGAAATATCTAAAAACCTATCTTTTTTATAATAATTCCAACCAATATAATTTAAAGATACAAAAAGAAAGAATTGTATTGATTTAAGAGAGTTTGATATCTTTCTATATTGTGTCCCTTACTATCTAGTTTCATATAAATTGTAAAATTAAAAAATTAATTTAATTAGATAATTAATATCAGAAACATTATTCCATCACACATTATATAGTTTTATTATAGACATTATTCTCTACACTAAAATAATCTTATAATCAGTAGTACACATGCTTCTCATTGCTCATTTTGCAATTTTCTCACCAAGTTGTTAAATGTGTTTTGTTACATTATAGATATGCCCACCATCTTTTTGACAATGGCAGCTATGAGGAGTCAATGGAACATTTCCTAGCATCTCAAGTAGATATAACTCATGTGCTTTCTCTGTATACATTCATTATCCTTCCAAAGACAACTATTGTTCATGATTCAGATAAGCTGGACATTTTGGGGGATGCTTTGTATCTCTCCAGAGGTTCTTCGGCTATGTCTGATGATATGGAACCATCTCCCGCATCTAATATGTCAGAATCGGATGACAATTCAGAACTTGAATCGAAAAAAATGAGCTACAATATGCTTATGGCTCTCATAAAGTTTTTGCAGAAGAAAAGACATGGTATTATTGAGAAGGCCACTGCAGAAGGAACTGAGGAGGTTGTTTTTGATGCAGTTGGTAATAACTTTGCAACCTATAACAGTAATAGGTTTAAGAAAATAAACAAGGTACCATACTGAGATTTTTGTTTGTTCCTTTTTCATGTGTAAAGTATGGCTCATGTACAATTGATGTCTCTATTTATCTTCAATATGCATGATGACAAATGTTTTTGGAGTAGATTTGTTTGCTAGAATTTATGACTCATGCATATTTTTGGAGGTCAAAAAGGGAAGTATCATGCCTGCATAATAGTTTGCTGACTAAAATTTATATACATATTGAAGTACTGCAGACATCTTTAAAGAATGTCTGCAAGATTGATGCTGAAGCTGTGGGACATAAGATGCCCTTAATCCTTTTTGTAACGTTAAAGCTATGTAAAATTAATTCTTATTTTTATCACAGTTGTTACTTGGAAAATTATTGGTTTCAGGGGCGTGGTAGTATACCTATTAGTTCGGGAGCTCGGGAAATGGCTTCAATATTGGATACTGCTCTACTCCAAGCATTGCTGCTAACTGGACAACCGTCTTTGGCTGAAAATTTACTGAGAGGGCTTAACTACTGTGATATGAAAATATGTGAAGAGATACTTCAAGAAGGCAACTATCATGTTGCTTTGGTAGAACTTTACAAGTGCAACTCAATGCACCGGGAGGCCCTTGAACTTATTAACAAATTGGTGAAAGAGTCTAGCCAGTCTAAGATTGCACACAGATTCAAGCCTGAGGCCATTATCGAGTACCTCAAGGTAAATTTTCTATTGGTCGATAGTTTTGCTCAAACATTTTGCTTCTATGTTTTACAAAAGCTGTAATGCCTATATATTTGTTTCCTAATAAAATAACAGATTTAACATAGTGCTAAGGAAGCAACAGAGTCTCGACATATGACATTATATAATCTGTAATTAGATAGTAAGTGCACTGTTAATTCTGGTGTATATATTATGGCTTAAACGAAGGAATGGTTTTTTAGTTTTATTTAGTAGTGTTCATCAGATGTAATTTCGTTATCAAACATTTGTTCGTCAGGAGTAATGTGGGGACAATGGACAACGGTGAGCTGTCTTAAGTTTATTGGATAATTTAGTCATTTTCCTCTTCTGACATATAGCTGAATGGGAACATATTTCCAGTCACTTAGGGGATTAGTCAAAAATATATATTCAGTTTCCATTATGCATGGATTGAGGTTTTCGCAAGATTCCAAACTTCTTTAAAGATGTTATCATTTCCATTATGCATTGATGATTATTATTAATTGATGCTAATTTTCCTGATTTGGTGGGTTTCTGATGCAGCCACTTTGTGAAACAGAACCCACACTTGTACTAGAGTTCTCCATGCTTGTTCTTGAAAGCTGCCCAACCCAAACTATGGAGCTCTTTTTGTCTGGAAATATTCCAGCCGATATGGTCAACTTATATTTGAAGCAACATGCTCCAAACTTGCAAGCCATGTACTTGGAGCTCATTCTTGCAGCAAATGAGAATGCCATATCTGGAACTTTGCAAAATGAAATGGTGAGTTCCTCTGGCATCTGATTCAATACCTCGAACTCTAAGGACTAAAGCAGTTGTACTTTTTCTTTTTCAAATGCATGTAGCTTGGATATTTTCATGATTGATGTGATTAATAATAGGAGAAAATCCCTTTTTACTTGTTGTACTCTGCAATGTAGGTACATATCTATCTTTCTGAAGTACTTGATTGGCATGCTGATTTAAGTTCTCAACGGAAATGGGATGAGAAAGTTTATTCCCCCAAAAGAAAAAAGTTGCTGTCTGCCTTAGAGACTATGTCAGGATATAATCCAGAGACTCTGCTGAAACTTCTTCCATCAGATGCTTTATACGAAGAGCGGGCTATATTGTTGGGAAAAATGAACCAACATGAACTAGCATTAGCTTTGTATGTTCATAAGGTATATCAAGTAAACACCATCCTCCCGTCTTTATTGTGTAAACAACAGTTATAATGGTGTAATGTATTTTAAATTTAATTGTTTCGTGCACTTGTATTTTATATAAATCTTAGTTTTTTGGTGAATATAATGGGAATAAGTGAACTCCCTTTTCATTTGTAGCTTCATGTTCAAGAACTGGCATTGACATATTGTGATCATGTGTATGAATCTACTCATCAGCCTTCTGTAAAATCTCCCAGCAACATATACCTAATGCTTCTGCAAATCTATTTGAATCCACGGAGGACAACTGATAACTATGAAAAGAGAATTTCAAATCTATTATCCCCTCAGAATAAACTCATTAGAAAGGTTAGTTCTAAATCATTATTAAGAACTAGAAGCCGAGGATCAAAGAAAATTGCTGCAATAGAGTTTGCAGAGGACACAAGAGCTGGTCTGAGTAGCGACATTGGTAGGAGTGATGCTGACACTGATGAATTTACTGAGGAAGGAAGTACTTCTATCATGCTTGATGAGGCTCTCGATTTGTTGAGCCGCAGATGGGATAGAATCAATGGAGCCGAGGCCCTGAAACTCCTACCAAAAGAGACCAAACTGCAGGTATAATTGTGGAAAGGAATGGATGCAATTGTCTTTATTTTATCAAAGACAAATTTAATGCATAACTACCGTAGATTTGGCTTGTTGAAGGGCACATGGTTATTCTGTCAATTCTAGATAACAAGCAACATTTGTTTTTATTGAACGAACTTATGCTCTTGGTGGAGTTTGTTCTGTTAGAAGTTTCTTTAGACGTTATTTTTTTCTTTATTTCTTGGAGTTAGTAAACAATTGAATGTTATCTGCAGAACTTGCTTCCATTTCTTGGACCCCTTGTGAGGAAATCTAGTGAAATGTATCGTAATTGCTCAGTTGTCAGGAACTTGAGACAGAGTGAGAACCTTCAGGTAAGCATGCATCAGCAATCAAGATTTTGTTTAACATTGTTAGGAGAAAATGGTAGGTTTGATCTTTAGGGCTATAATAAAATATTGTAATTGCACATTTAATTTCTTGCTTCTCAATATATTTATTGATCACTATGCTTTAATGCTTTTCTTCTTCACTTTATAAGGTAATGCAATCTAGGAAACAGAGAGCCACATGCTCTTGCATATTCAGATGCTTCTAGTTTGTTACCATGTGTACATATCTACCACGATTCAATTTGTTTTGCACAGGTGAAAGATGAACTCTACAAAAAGAGAAAAACGGTTGTGAAGATTAGTGGTGATAACATGTGCTCCTTGTGCCATAAGAAAATAGGGACTAGTGTTTTTGCAGTCTATCCGAATGGGAAAACTCTAGTGCATTTTGTCTGTTTCAGAGATTCTCAAAGTATGAAAGCTGTTGCGAAAGGGACTCCATTGAAAAAGGCATTTTGAAAATGGATATTAAAAAGTTTTACAAGTTGGTGGTTGTGAGCATTGCCTTATCATGGTAGGTTGGTGGATTGTGGTGAAAGTGGCAGTGTAATATATTCTTTGTAGATCGGCTTGAAATAGTTTGTAGGCTATCACTGTGAAAGGCGTGATAT
The DNA here is from genome assembly GCA_037974735.1 of Cicer chorassanicum. Taxonomy (NCBI): domain Eukaryota; kingdom Viridiplantae; phylum Streptophyta; class Magnoliopsida; order Fabales; family Fabaceae; genus Cicer; species Cicer chorassanicum. The sequence continues at coordinate 14,631,469 of JBBPBP010000004.1, forward strand.
GTTTCTTTCATTTTTGTTTTTTTTTCTTGTAATAATGTAAATATTGGTTTGTTGTTTTGAATAAATTTAAGCATTGAAAAGGAGCAGGTACTTTTCTCTCCTTTCACCCAGTGTGCTTCAGAAATGAGGTTAGTATATTAACAATTGGAATCACTTTAACCCACTATGTGGAACTTTTCCAATCCTAGCTAGTCAAGTGGTGATCAACTATGAATATTTATCGATAAACTTAAGAAATATAAAGAATTTTACAGTAATTATAAGTTTTTTCCAGCAATAACTTTTCATAAGTTTGAAACCAACTTCTCCATTTATTTATTTTTTTCATAAACGAACTCCTTTTAACATCACTGTGGAATGTGAACATCTATAAACATTTTATGGGCAAGAAAAGAATCATTAATTTCCTTTAACTGAAAAGCTCAGATAAAATAGAAGCTAATCTAAACTAGACCTATATTGAGTTCATATAAGTGATCATTTGAACCCTAAAATTATAACTTCAAAAATATCACATATTCATCTTTCTAAATATCAAAATTAAGAGATTCAAATGAGTGCTAAATGTTTCAATAATATAACAGGGGAGCATGTCTTCATGGAATCTTAGAACAGATCAGATTTGACACGTAAAAACCCGACATATGAATCAAATGGCCCCTCATATTTTTTATTTTGTCATTTCTATATAGTTTTTGGTTTAGACCCGACTTTAGCAAAGGTTGAACATGCTTAATTTGGAAAATAAACAAAACTCAATCGAGTAGACAAGAATAACCAAGCAAAAGTAACTTGAAATTGTGTTAGTCAATTAATAACTTGGGGATACAGTATTTTGAAACCTCCTAACCCTTCCCAACAAAACGGTAAACAACAACACCAACTCTAGAACCATTACAAGGAGTGTCAACATGCAAAACATCAACATCAAAATGCTTCTTAGCCTTCTTAAAAAACATAGACTCCTTTTTCCACCTCCTCATATGAGCCATCACAAACACAATCTTGTTCCCCACCAACATCAAACGCAGCGTTTCAAGCAACGGCTCATAAAGATGATCATGGTACACTACATCCGACGCTAAGATAACATCAAACTCACTCCCCATCCTTTCCACGTCAGCAGCGTGGCCCCACCTCAACGGCGCACACGTAACAACCCCACCGCTGGACCCCACAACACCCGCGTTGGCTTCCGCGTTGAACTGGAGATTGGGAACCACGTGAGGGAGATCCGTGATGGTCACATTGCTTCCGAGAGTGGCGGCGGCAACGATTCCGACTATGCCGGTGCCGGAACCGAGCTCCAGGATCCTCGGAGGGTTGTTCGTTGTTGTGAGAACGGTGGAGAGAGGGCTGTTGGAAGGGTCGATACGGTGGCTGTCGAGGAGGGAGACGAGAGAGGTGGCGGCGGGCCAGAGTTGAAAGGAGAGACCCTCTGATGGGAGTTGGCGAATGATGACCGTTGATCGAATCGAACGGAGAAAATGGTTTTGAAGTAACTCTTGGTTCGGTGCTTCGTTTTGTATGGTGGTGAGTGCATTTGGTTTGTCATCTTGGTTGATTAGGAGGGATGTGAAAGGGTTTATGTCTTCGTCGGAGTCATCCATTTTAACTCGCATTGACTTTGCGTTAGCGCCGTCGGGGACGACGAGGTTAGAGCCTCCCGGGTTTTTTTTATACTATAATTTTGTAGGCTCATTTTACTTTTTTGTCCCTTCTCTTTGAATAAAAAGGTTACACGGTGCAGCTCGTTTGAGAACTGTTAGATCTAGATAAATAAATAAACTATGCAACTATTGTAGAAGATTAGTACATGAAAGGTGTAATGGTCATGGTAAACAAGACACTGGTTATAATGGTCCCTAATCCAATTTTATTAACTTTTTATAACCCAACCCATTGATAGATTTGAAGAAGAAAAAAACTGATATTATTTGGGTCTTTTTAAGATGTAACTAATTTGGCCTACAAGACAATTAAAATAATAATTTAATTTAATTAAAACCTGAAAGTAAAAGATTGAACAATTTTAATATTTTACTATATTCTATACTGAATAGAAGTGTTATATATGGTTGGACGTTACACCACTAATAAGTCTGAGATGTTATATTTTTTAGGTCAAAAACCAAGCATGCAAATGCATCATTATAAGAAATTGAGATCTTAAGGGAGTCTACATTTTTATACCTAATGAATGTATGTAGCACACTTCTAAATAAATAAAAAAGAAAGAAAAAAAAATTATAATCTTGGATGGATCACACCAAACCCATGAAAATTATTTGAACTGAAATTCACGTTAACTAAATTTATTGTAAAAGAAATCTTCTCTAATAAAAGGTGAGGAATCCCACCAATGGAAGCCTAGGTTATTAATGCCAAACAATGTGAGTTTGTTTACACATTTATCACTTCTCCATAAACATGTGAATAAATGAATCTCATACACTTGGTTAAAAAAATGTAGTTATACCACTTGTTTCTTAGACGCCAAGGAACCTAATCCAATGTGAACCAAGCAGGATGACCAAATTGGTGAAATAGTCGGACAATGTTTCGTCTCCTCGATAGAGGGTTGGTATATGCAAACACTTTGATGCTCAAGTTAGCTTATATCTGAGGGGGAGTAGAGATTTTAGGAAAAAAATTGTGTACCTTCAACTATGTATGAACAATTATATTTATAATGTAGAAATCATATTCACAAGGAGTATAAAGTATGTGGTCTCAACATATTGCGTCGTGAATTCTATCTAATGTTGCTTTCTTGCTACTGAATCTAAGGTAGATGAGAAATGGCAAGATTTCAAAAGATGTTGGAGCATGAGACTTTAGGTCTCTGAGTACTATTTTTGACGAGTTGAGTCTTGACCTAATCTCAAATATAGTTAAACCAGTATCTTCAAAGCTAAGATGACAACTTAGAATATCACTATCGAACAAAAGATTGTGTCAACTCCTCATATAAGCATGAAAAGCAAAATTGATGGCAAATCCACCCAAAAAAATTAGCATTTTTAGCCTATGAGCAACATCATCAATATTGCACTTGGTCGAGTAAGGGGATAGGAGAATCAAATTTACTTGGATAATGAATTCAACTTTCTTAAGATGTGGTGCAACTTTGAAAGATTTCAATAGTATAAATTCAGAAGTATAACATGACAATGTCTCTTTGCTAAGATTGGTCGAGAAAGAAACCTTATATATTATCATGTTAATGGTTGTATGTATCTTTCCTAATTTAATTTTTTTTCCACAATCAAAACTCAAACATAACTCTTATGGCAATAATTTGCTACAATATCACTATCTAAATAGTATAAATTCCATGTGAATAATCGAGTAAGTACGACAAATTATATTTGTCTTTACATTGTTTTTAGGTTTAATTAAATATTTTTAATCTAAATTTGTCTGCGGACACAAACAAGACCAATGTTTTTTGGTGTTTGAAGTTTCTCATATAGTCTACACTAGATCAAATGTTCAAAATTATTTAAAACTTTAACAACAATTAATGTCGCTTTCTGCTAGCAGATGTTCATAGTATACTCGTACCCATTATTGAGATGATGGCCCAATTGACTCAAGTCCAAAAATAAAATTATTAACGCTCAAATCTTAACTAATATTTATTTGTTTTTGTTAAATCTACGATCATTGTGTCGGTCTAAACAACATAGAATACTATAAACTTCTAGAATTTACAAATAATGATGCCGATCGTCCGTATTTAAATTTTAAGGCAATTTTAAAATATCATTCTATTATAGTAAATCACATTTGACACTTCTTTATTTTTAGATATGCAAATCAAATAAGTTGAAATAGGGTGTTATGTTTGGGTAAAAAGGATATGTTTGGGAGGAGAATTTTAAAAAATTAACCATATATTTTAAAATATATTTAAAATTTAAACAAAATTAAAAGAACAACATAATCTGTCATTTCAATTACACTTATTTATAGTTTGTTAAATTTCTAAACTAGAATTTCAACAAAAAATATCTAAAAAAAAACAATACCCTCATCCCTCCAAAATTCCTATGCAAACAAATTCTAGTCTACGACGAATTTGAGTTATCTAAGGTAGAAAATTGAAAAAGTGAATAAATCAATTATCGAAATTATAAGATTTAGATCCTTTGATGTTAGAATTAAACATTAGAGAATCATCATCTGACCATTAAAATGCATTAGAATTTATAATTTAAGGAATATAAGTGAACATGATTCCTTTGCGTTTGATTCATATATGAGAAAATCTAAATTGGATATTATAATTACTTACCATTAGTCATGCACATAATATCATCTATTAATTTAATCGCCAATATATTACTTATTTTATTCTTCAAATTGAGTTAAGACATAAGCACATGTCATAAGCGACGACGATACATTGATAAGAGGATGTCTAGTAGAAGTCTGCGAGGCATATTGAATTAGAGATGACAACCTCGAGAAGAAGCGGTAAAACCACAAAAGTTTGAATCTGAAAGCGAACTAATTAAAGGATAATCGCAAATACGAACCAAAAATAGCGTTAAAATTAAATTTACATTTATGGAAACATTCCAATTTACATTTATATATTTAATTTATTTCTCTACACCAAAAATACAAATTTTCAATTTACATATTTAATTGCATATTAATATATATTTACTTTTTCTTTTTCAAAAAAATAATTTTCTTTTTGATAAAAAAATATAATTAACGTGGACCGATATAAATCAATTATTTATATATTTATTTGTCTTATACAAATTAAATATTAACTTTTATATTTATTATATCAATATAAAATAATTAATATGGTCATTGTGCAATCTTACTATTTGCCTATATAAACACACATCTATAGTCAAAAATATGTACTATGTACAATACAATACAATACCATACAATATGGACACAAAATGGATTTCTACTCTCATAATGATATTTTTATTGGCTTTCTTCGTTATTGCATGAGGTATGAAACAACTATTAAATTAGATAAATTTGTTATGTTTTATGCTATAATTTTTCACTTAAAATTAGTTTTCCCTTTCAATCTCTCCCTTATATATATCAATTATCTTGTGACCACACGTATTGTTTGGATATGTAGATATGAGTTAGAAATCACAAGGAGCAAATGGATACTTTGCGGGTTATGCTTGTAAAACAGATAAACAATGTACACCCGATTGTCATACTAGACAATCTGGAAGATGTGTGTGGGAAGTGTTGGTGTTTTGACGTACCACCAAATAGGTGCGTGCCTTTGTTTGAGCTTAAATAAAAATAATTTTTAATTTAAAAAATTTAGATATTATTTTGTAGAGATTTGTCTAAAAATAATTTTTTTATTTCCGTTTGTTTACTATCATAAAAATGATTTTTTAAAAAAATGATTTTTAATCTGTTTGTATACAATTTTATAAAAGTGATTTTTTAAACTACAAAATTACAATAAAGGACATGACTTTTATAATACCCTACAAAATTTATAAGTTTAATCCATTTATTATACATATTTTAAAATTGATTAATGTACCTTAAGTACTCATCAAAAAGCAATAAATAAACACAAAAAAGCAAAAAATAAAATAGTATCAATATATGAATGATGTAAAAATAAAATGATTCAAATAAAAGGCGTAGAAACAATAAAAAAAACTATGTGGATAAATTGAAAAGAGAAGGAAATTTACTTGATGAAAAACTTATATGAGAGTCTCATAGAAGGAGAAAAACGGTCACTGAGTGCGTGATGATGCAGTATGGAGAAAACCCAGTAAAAATTGATGGAGGGTAATTTTGGATTTTTCAAAAAGGGTAAGGGTGATTAAATCATTTTCTCTTATTAGTGGGTTAAGTTCCGTGTTTTTAAAATTTTTGGCATCTTTCTCTCTCATCTATCGCAGTAGCGGAATTTGAGAAGCTACTATTTTTAGCTTTTCATTTTTAGCCAAAAAATGATTTTTTTAACAAAATTATTTTTAGAAAATCTGAAACAAACGCCTTTCAAACCCTACAAAATGATTTTTGGTTTAAAAAAATAGATTTTTTCATGAAAAAATCTGAAACAAACGCACCCAATATTCCTAGTCTTTAATACTTGTAATTTCAAATTAAGTATTGAAATATTGTAATGCACTCATCATTTATGGGTGATAATTATATATCCAAATAAAAAGTCATCGGGGAAATAAATTACTTATTGAGTAATAAATTATTATTTGTGATAAGAGTATCAATACTATAAATTATTAAGTGAAAACATAAAATTTCCTTAATTTCATATGCAAAATATGTGGTTAACTATCCAAATATTAAATTTTTTTGTTGATAAATTGTGAATATATTGAGTTTCATATACTTATAATGTGATCACATGTCTTAATAATTTTGTTACATTGTGATTTATGTGTAATATATGTGGGCAAGTTTGTAAAACCCATACAAATGCTCTTGGCTAGACCAAATTTCTACAAATCTCTGACCGCTATTACCCGGAAGGCCTTCTATTGTAGAGCCCAAACCTTTTTTGAGAAGTCCCTCTTGGTGGACCTGATATTCTTGCCACCATCCTCGACCTACCAAATGATGGACCTTCCGTCTTTGGAAAGAACTGTTATTCAGTTCTCAATCTGGACAGGAAGGACGTGTTTGCTGAAATCTTTCAAGAGGGCTGCAAAAACCACTTGTCTGCATCATTAAAGCCCATCTGCAAGGTGTTTAACAGCATCAGCCAGCATTCCATCCTACCGCACTGTGGAAGTCATGAGGACATTTCTGAAAATGATGCTATGATCATTCATCATCTCATCAAGTGCAAGAGGGTCAACCTACCTTTCATCATACTACAAAATATGATTGTTGCCACTACAAATGACTATAAGAAAAACACAGTCCCGTATGGCATGCTTTTGTCAAAAATATTTAGGTATTTTGAAGTCCCTCTATCCTCTGAAACCTTCACCATAAAGATCTCCAAATTTTATTCAAAGAATGTGTCTCACATGAAGAAGCAGTCTTCAGCAAAACACATTCCTAAATCTGCAATTCCCTCTACCTCTCTCAAGAGAAAGCGCTCTGTGCGCAAATCTGGTGCATCCACCACTATCCCAAGAGAACAGTCTCCACTACCTGCACCAGATCGTTCTCCACATCATTCTACTCACCAAACTGCTTAAGAACGTTCTCCACCTCTTGCTCGAGAACGTTCTCCATCCTGCCCAATCCAAACAACCACTGAAGAACGTTCTCCATCCACCCCTCCTCATCAACCAGCTCAATAATGTTCTTCCCTAATCATTATCCCTTCATCCTTTCAACCCACATCATATGCTGCACCTACCATCCCTCATCACTATAACCCACTCAGTGACATGTGTGCTCAACTGCCATTCCACACTTCATTTATCATGTCACCAACTTTCGTTTCCCTTCAAAATACTACTTCCTCCATCTTCGGCATTAGTCAATTTCGTAACCTCCTCGACACCCCTGGTCCATCCAGCTGTCCCACAACATCACCATTCACAACCCTTCCCAACATTACCACCTCGTTTGCCATTCTCTAATCCTTCTGCACTATTGCAGCTCCATCTCACTCTACTCTTCCCACAACACCCAAGGATAGCTCAAAAAACCAAGCTAAGCGACAAAAAGTCCAACAGGACTTCACCAGCCAATCCATCATGGCTGCCTTGCAGGCTATCATGGCTCGGCAAATACATCATGACCAAGAGTTTGCAACTCTTAAGGAATGAATGACTACCCAGCTTACTCCGAAGTTAGGGATTGATCCTCCTCCTTTGGCTCCTCCTCGTTCCTTCCATGTTGTCCTAGAATCTTCAAAATCGTCGTTATCTGAAAATCTTAAGTTTTTACAGGAAATTTTAAATAGGAACATTTACATTTTTTTCTCTCATACCTTTTTGCTATGACAAAGGTGAAGTAGCAATGTCAATTTACAAGGAAGGGGGTTTGAATTGTAAATGTTCCTATTTAAAATTTCCTGTAAAAACTTAAGATTTTAACTCAAGATTGATCTTGGTTGTGAAAACAGAAAACGGAGAACGTTCTTGAATCAATCAGACTTAATGTAAATAGAGATAAGAGAAGATATATCACACAACAATATATCCTGGTTCACGAAACTCGGGCTACGTCCAATCCTCACAATTGTGAGATTTTTACTAAGTGTTCAAAACGGATAACAATCTTGATTTATTACACCAGTTTAGATCAACCTTGATCTGTTACACACAGTCCTTTCCACCTAGAATGGCTTTCAAAACGATCACCTATCAATCTTTAGATAGGAATTTACACTTTACCTTTTAACCATAAAATGATTTCTTACGATCAACTCAAACTATACTCAACACTTATAGTCTTTGAGTTTTACACAATAATGATAAGAGTGTTTGATAGAATCTGAATTATCTCAACTCGTGTTTGAGATTAGATTCTTTACAAGAGATTCGATATAATAATAACATAAGATTTAAATATGATTAGAACTGACTCTTCTTGAGAATGAGAGAATTTCAAGTATATGATTGTGAATAATTGATAAGTTTTCTTAGCTCTTGAAGTTATGATTTTACTTTGAGTTTGGCCTTCCTTTTATAGTCTTTAGGAAGGTTGATGACAGCAAAAAGAGCCGTTGGAAAGTGCTCTGCTGTAATGTGTCAGATTTTGAACAAAGACCAGACTTTATTAATTAAAAAATGTTCATGTCTTTGAACATTATGCGTTCTATTTTTGTGATGGGAATGGCTGGTCTAAAGCTTCCCATTCTTGGACAAATTTGATTGTGTTTAATGATCCTTTGATTCTTAGATATATGATTGATGCATTCATTTCAAGACAATGTTTTGATTCGCGCAAAACAGACTGAAGAAGGATGTCAATCTACTGGAGAATGATTGTTGAATATTTTGGAGACTGTTTAATAATTATGGAGATTGATGATCATTCGGGAGACTGATCTAATCATTTTAGAGATTGATCTGATCATTCTTCATTTTTCCTTGAATGATGATTTGTGGACAGTATTCCATGGACCTTTCATTATATGTGCATGTATCTCAGATATATAGCTAAAGCATATGTTTCAAGAACGTTCTTCGTTCTTGACATTCAAGCTGGAGAATGATCAGTCTTGTTTGAACTTGCTTGATTCATCATATTCCATAGTTTTTCTCCTTTGTATTTTGAATTGATTATTTGCTAAGATGAATCCTTTATATTCCTTGAAGAGTACTGATTATATGATTGTGAAATCCAGAAGCAATGATTGTGAAATCCAGGAGCAATTTCTTCTTCAACAGAGGAGATCATTTGTTCTTGAAGTTTCAAAATTATGGAGAACGTTCTCCGTTTTCCAGACTTCTGTCAAGAACGTTATCCGTTCTGTTTGTTCATTTTTGCTTTCTCTTTAATGTGATTTTGCTTGTAATGCTTGGTACATATCTTTGATTAACACACTCAAACACACATGTTAAATACCAAAACACTTAGAATCTTAATTATAATTCTTAATTAACTTTTGTTTAGTTATCATCAAAACATTAATTTGAGATTTTGTCTCAACAAAGGGGGAGATTAGTTTAGCTTTATTTTAGTCTAATCTTACTTAGGAAGTCCTTTTGTAAATTGTACTTCAGCATATTTCAAAACTGTTTGGATATATGCATAATTGATTGTATGTAAATCTGCTTTTAGATGAAATTAATGAATTGATATTTTGATAAATCTGAAGCATATTTTGAGGGGGAGCTATTAAGCTCTCTATGATTGAAATTAGAATCTAAATTAAAATCTAAATTAACTTATTTTTCATCATCAAAAATGGGGAGATTGTTGAGGCAAAATCACAAATTAATGTTTTGATGTAAACAAATCAAAGTTAATTAAAGACTCTAATTGTTATTATAAATTATGTGTTAATTTAACATGTGTTTTTGAGTGTAATAATCCAAGATAAGTACAAAACATATGCAAGAGAAATCAGTTTAAATAAAGTGCTAAAAATGAACAAGACTGAACCAAGAACGTTCTTGACATAATATGAAAAACCAAGAACGTTCTCCACGTTTTTGTCATTTTCAACAAGCAATATCAAATAAGCTTTTAATGCAAGGAAAACTCTGCAAGATCAAATAAGCCTTTAATTTTTTTTCCACAATCAAAACTCAAACATAACTCTTATGGCAATAATTTGCTACAATATCACTATCTAAATAGTACAAATTTCATGTGAATAATTGAGTGATTATGACAAATTATATTTGTCTTTACATTATTTTTCGGTTAAATTAAATTTTTTTAATCTAAACTTGTCTGTAGACACAAACAAGACAAATGTTTTTTGGTGTTTGAAGTGTCTCATGTAGTCTACATTGGATCAAATGTTCAAAATTATTTAAAACTTTAATAACGATTAATGTCGCTTTTCTGCTAGCAGATGTTCATAGTATACTCGTACCCATAATTGAGATGATGGTCCAATTGACCCTAGTCCAAAAAACCAATTATTAATGATCAAATCTTAACTAATATTTATTTGTTTTTGTTGAATCTACGATCATTGTCAGAGTCTTAACAACATAGAATACTATAGACTTCTAGTATTTACAAATGATGATGTGGATTGTCCGTATTTAAGTTTTAGGGCAATTTTAAAATATCATTCTAATATAATAAAACACATTTGACACTTCTTCGTATTAACATATGCGAATCAAATAAGGTGTTATGTTTGAGTAAAAAGGATATGTATGGGAGGAGATTTTTAGAAAATTAAATATATATATTTTAATATATATTTAAGATTTAAAAAAAAATTAAAAGAACAACGTATTTCAACAACAACAAAAATTTAATAAAGCCAACAATACTCTCATCCCTTCAAAATTCCTTTGCAAACAAATCCTAGTCTATGAACAATTCGACTCATTTAAGGTGAAAAATTGATAAAGTAAATAAATCAATAATTAATATTATAAGATTTGAATCACAGAAATTAAAATTAAACATAAGAGAATCATTATGTGACCATTAAAATGCATTAAAATTTACAATTTAAAAAAAATATAAATAGAACTAAATATTTTTTAATACGATGAACATGTCTCCTTCTCGTTTGAATCATATGAGAAAATCTAAATTTGATATTATACTCACCATTAATCATGCATATTATATCATCTATTAATTTAATAGTCAATATATTACTTATTTTATTCTTCAAATTGAGTTATTATTTGAAGATGCCAAATACGTCTATAACGCCGGCGTGAACTTACCAATACTATTTTCCAAATCGATGAAACGGTGCGTTTCATAACTTCAATTATCGAATCCATCTTCACGTGCCTCTGAAAACAGAGCCTATTGGCAATCAATTCAATCGGAGACTCCACGCCGGCGCCGTTAACGGCAGCTGAACTGGTACTTCCCGTTGCTACTCCTTTCCAGTTCATATTTTCTCCCATCCCTCTTTATCAATCCCTTAATCCTTCTCAACACACTGTTCTTTCTATGGTCGTTCCTATTCATCTCACGATTCGCTTCATTTTCATAATTCACGTCTTTTTCCCAATCAGTAATGCAGGTTTACGAGCTATGAAGTTGATCTTACTTACGATTACGAAACGAATTCCTTAATTTATTGATTTGCTTGTGTTGCAGAAAGTAACAAAATGATAAGAGCTGTGTTGGTGATGAACACGCAAGGGAAACCTCGTCTCGCTAAATTCTATGAATTTCGGGTCCCTCTCTCTTCAAACATTTGCAATTGAGATTTCAATTTTATTTTTTTTTGCTATCTAAATGCAATTTTTATTAACGTTGTTTTTGTGTTGTGGTAGATCAGCCCGTGGAAAAACAGCAGGAAATTATTCGCAATGTGTTTGCAGGTTTGTCTCTCTGATTATTGGCCTCAATTTTTTTGTTTGTGTGTGTGTGATGTGTATGTTTATCTTTGGTTCCGCAGTGATGAAAACTAATTTTGAATGAACTGATTTTGTGAATGTGTTTTTATTTAAAAGTGAATTGAATATAAAGTAATTTATGTTTGGACACATATATATGTAAAATAGGTCGTTGATAGTTTGAGGCTACTAATAGTCAATTCTCGATGCAAAAGCTTCAAATTCTAGCTTTAAGTTAGAATTATTCTGGAGGCAAAATCAATTTCATTTGAACACATGCGAACATGTTAAAATCAATCCCACATTTGTAGAATCAATTTTACCTCACCCAAATGTGAAGCCAAACATACACTATGTTTGATATTCTTTTTAACTTGTTTTCTTATGTGAATTTTGTTGCTTTTGCAGTCTTATGCAGTAGACCTGAACATGTTAGCAATTTTGTGGATGCTGAGTCCTTCTTTGGTCTGGTATTATATTATTCCATTTTCAACTTGATGTTGTTTTGATTAGCTTCATAATTTTTCTATCCTAATCAACATCAATGAGACGTTGAATTTTTTTTAAAATAATTGTTGTGATTAGGGCTTTTTTTGTCATTGTTTGTTGATACTTTAGTGTACCATCCGTAAAAAGATTTTATGTTATTGTCTTATCATGACATGTGCATGTGGTTGAAAGAGGTAGTCAGGCAGAGCTAGTATTTAGTTACCCTGAAATTGTTTACAAACTAATAAAGTTATAACTTATATGGATTAATCTGGGGTGTGGGCTTTGTTGATATTTAATGACCTGCTTTTAATTCTACCATTGATCTCATATCTTGAATATACTAGTTTTCTTAATTCGGTAGGCAACTGGTGTTGTTATTTTATTTAATTTTCTTTTTATCAATGGTTGCTTCTTCATAGCAATAATATTAATTCGACATTGTATCTGAAGAATAGAAGTTATGAATTCATTTGTTGTATTCTTCTTCAGGATGCTCGCCTCGTCTACAAGCATTTTGCAACTCTATACTTTGTGTTCATATTTGATGGTTCTGAAAACGAGCTCGCTATGCTTGATTTGATACAAGGTAGATTCCCTAACCACTTTTGTTTTAGAAATTGTTGGTACATCAACTTTATTTTTATTTTTATTTTGCACTGCAATAAACGTCAAAATCCAAATATATGTCTTTTTACAATGATGAAAACCATTAAATATTTATTTGAATAATTTTAGATAGTAATGGGCTAATTGCATGTTGCAACCCCTTCATGGTCTTGGGCTTCAGTCTGCTTCTGTCTTGAGAAGTTTCTCACAGAAATTAAAAACTTTTGGCTGAGAACTGAAAGCCAATGTGATGCATATTTGAACTACATATGAGAGTTTTCTAATTGACTATGGATACTATGTTGTGCCGGCTAAAGATCTATTATAATAGAAGTGAATTTAAACTTGATTATATATGATATAGCTCAATGATGCAACACTAATTTTACCATTACTTACATCGAAGTAATGTAGCTGAGTTTATGTAATACACAGTATCAATATCAAGTACCTCTCAAAGTACATAATATATTAGGATTGGATATACTGACATTTACCTATCCTCACAGCTACATCTTCTTTGTAAGCTGACTAACTTAAGAAAATGTATCATACTTACATTGAATTATAATTACAAATGACTTGAGTTAGTTTTTATGTATGTTGTCAATATTAGAAGTTGCTTTATATGGGTAATAGGTTGAGGACTCGAGGTGATTGGAGTTAAAATAAAGAATTGTGGTTCTAATTTGTAGAACCTTGTAGGCCTGAAGTTATAACCTATTCACACTTGGAAACTTAATAGAAGATATCATAATAAAACATGGCTGACAAGAGAGAAACTTTTCTTGGATTTCAAAACATACAATGACTATCCCAAAGTTAACTGAAATGATTAAATAAGCTCCTAAAACTATTCCCTGCAAAAATTACACAAAATTAGAATTATCTAATTATGATTGACACTCCCTAAAGGGGAGCCTTGGCACAATAGTTGGAGTTGTTTCATGAGACCTTTAAGTCACAGGATTGAGTTGTTGAATCAACCTTCTGCAAATGTAAGATACAACTGCCTACTATAGACCTACACAGTGAGTCTGATCCTTTCTTAGACACACTCATAGTAGGAGCTTTATAGTACCATACTTCGCTTTTCATGATTAACGTTGCATATCTTGAATCAAATATCCACTGTATTCAATGCAGAATATAATGAGAAAAGTAGAAAAATTTGAAAATCTGCTACATATCATCTATAACCTGTAAGTGTGGGAGGTATGGAAGTGTCATAGCTTTGTTTAACTGACAATATTAGCATTGATCAAAATGACAAACAGTATGCTCGGGTTTACCCATGTATGTACTATGTAGTAGACCAAATGTCATGGGTTATGGCTTTATTGTTTTCTTACACCATAAGCATGTGGAAGAACATCCCTCTGCAATCGCAGTTTACATTCTAGATTTTTTTATGGAGAAAAAGTTTGTGGGTAGGTAAGTTGTTGGTTCTCATAGATACATATCTTGGAAAATGCTGTTAATTATAATGCCAAATTAGCACAATAACCCCCCTTTCAGAAGAACATGGTTTGAATTTTTATTTGTGCTAAATGTTTGTGGTCATTTTGCAATTTTCACTTTCTGGTGGAAGTTAACAGCGCTAATAATCTATTTAACTTTTAATTCAGTCATTTTATTTAGTCATTTCAACTCCATTGCATATTGTTTTAAGTATCATAGTGGAATAATTATTTTCATTATACAATACCCATCATATTTTGTTACCGCCTCTTACATGGCTGTTGGTTGTATGGGACGATTTGCTTACCTTGTCCTTTTCTGCTTTCAGTCTTTGTTGAAACATTGGACAAATGCTTCAGAAATGTATGTGAGCTTGATGTTGTGTTCAACTATAGTAAGGTTATTTGCTTTGTGCCCTTGATTGTAAATCATATATTCATTATCAGTTATCATAAACTGAATCTATATAGCAATTTACTGTATAGCACCAAATGAATTAGAACTGTATTATGATTTAGAGTAACATCTTCTGCTGCATATATATGGATTTGCTGCAGCCTGCGAGTTTGACTTGTCAAATTCTCAAAACAAATACTTGTCTCGAGTCTCCCGCTGCCCTTCTTTACTCAAAATTGACAATACTTTATGATTTATTTTTCACTAAATTTGGGTTGTTTCGGAAGTACCCTTCTTTTTTGGGAAATAAATTCATTTTTTGCTTAATAGCTCATTACTCAATAGTCTCAATACTTAGATCCAAACTATCTGCATCTTAAATTTCCATTATGTGATCCTTAAAACTGAGTTTGTCTGCAGATGCATACTATACTAGATGAGATTATTTTTGGAGGCCAGGTGTTAGAGACAAGTTCAACTGAGGTTATCAAGGCTGTTGAAGAAATATCAAAGTGCTCTCTCTTTCCCCTGGTTTTAACATAGCTATTCTTTTTCACATTATAGTAATAAGTGCTACCTTATTCTAGTTAAACTAGAAACTAAAGAATTTTCACTTTCAGCATAAAATTTTCTTAAATTCTGTTTACACAAATAGAATCATATAATAATTAAAATTAATTATTTTACATTTATTTTTGTTTTAATTTTGTGGGAAACGTGTGCTAATTATCATATGTGAAGCAGGCTTGAAGCAGCATCCAGTTCAATCAATCTTGTTTCCAAATCTGTTTCTAGTTGGAGGTCGCGGTAGTATAATTTCACTTAAGCTTAAGGAAGGAACTGCATTCACCCATGCAAAGGGTTTCGAAGATGAAGTATCTCTGATCAGGGAAGTCAGGGTGGGTGTAATTTGTTCTTCTAATTGAAGCAAAAAGTGACACCCTTAATCAGTTGAGTTGACCAAGGTTGCTACTGATGTTTTAATGACGATTTAGTTAAAAAGCCATTGGCAAATTTTTATTTTCCATCCTTTATTGGTACAAGGAACCGTGTACAACTTTACTGGTCACTAAATGTTCCCAACAGAACCCAATTTTGGTTTATCTATTTGGCTGCTTTGAATTGAAATGTTGGCCCTGTATAAATATGTTCCTATATATATTATTGTAATTTATGAAGAATATTGGATTTACTGTATCAAACAGCAATTACTGGAATCAATGCATGGGACAATTGCCTGCTTGTCTTAAAGGATTAGATGTTCATTTAATTACAGTTTTGATCATCTTATTTTTACTGATTTGCAAAATTGGTTTTCCTCTTTTAAAACCTAACAATTTTGATCATATTTTATATTTTTTAACTAAAAAATAGTGATTTGATATATTTTAAATGACGTGATATACAATTTAATGATGTAGAATTATCTAAATGTTATAATCATTTGTGCACTAAAAGATTATGGAGGATTGGACATAAAAATTAGATCTTTTTAACTCGGGTTTGCTAAGTGGAAGATGATGTTTTTATTTGAGATAGAAGTACTTTGGTAAAAATTATTGGAGTTTAAATACGGCTCTGAAAGCTATGGTCACAAGACCAGATTACTATGTGAGTGTGCGAGATTCTTCGTTGTGGTGGCATGATCTATAATGTTTGGAGGATTCTTTTTGATTCCAAAACGACTTACAACAAAGAATTGGAATTAGTAATTCGATTATGTTCTGGCGAGATCATTGGTGTGGTCCGACCTCTTTGGGAAGTTTATTTTCGCGCATGTTTCAGTTAGCAGAAGACAAGTACTACAGCATCGTAAATATGGGTCGGTGGGTTGAAGATAGATGGGAATGGTTTGGCGTTGGCTCTATCACTGTTTGGATGGGAAGAATACGACATTGCAGAACTGAAAGCATTGTTGAATGAACATTTGGAAATACACGCCGACAAAGTATTACTGCATGATGTTCGAAAGATTTGGAGGTGTACGGTTCCGTCCAGAGTTCAGATTTTTGCTTGGCGGCTTCTTCGAATTAGATTACCAACTATGGCATCACTTATTCATCCAGGTATTCTTGACGATTCTGCTGCATGTGTGTTATGGAGCTCTGATTTTGAAGATGTGGACCACTTGTTCTGTCGATGTTAATTTGCCTACACTATGATTTTGATTGGTGGGTGGTCAGGCTTCCAGGGACAGATTTGTAACTTTCGAGCACATGATTTGGTGTGGTTTGAAATCTTTCATAGAAACTGGATAGAATTTCTCTACTATGTTGTTGGGTCTGAATTTTTCTTGATGTTGTAAGGATTAGAGTACCCATTGTACTCTCATTAATAATACTTTTGCTTATCTAAAAAAAATTACAAAAATAAATAATTTTAGAAGTTGAAATTAAAATTTTTAAAAAAATTTATTGCAACTTCAAGAATATTAATCATCCAATATCATCATATCATATGTCAAGTCGTTTCAAATATGTCACGTCAGAAAATAAGAGAATCAAAATTATAATTAATTCTAAAAAAAAAAAAGAATTGCAGGTACAATATATAATACAAGTTACATATGCAAAACTTGTGCAATTGTTAAATAATAAAATAATATGTTAGATCAATTTTTAAGATCCTTCTATCCAAATACATCACAAAAAGATATCTCCTGCATATAAATCTCACAGGAA
The DNA here is from genome assembly GCA_037974735.1 of Cicer chorassanicum. Classification (NCBI taxonomy): domain Eukaryota; kingdom Viridiplantae; phylum Streptophyta; class Magnoliopsida; order Fabales; family Fabaceae; genus Cicer; species Cicer chorassanicum. The sequence goes on from JBBPBP010000004.1 coordinate 14,649,053, forward strand.
GACATCTTTCCAAGCCTATTTGCAGGCATCAAAAACTTGGTGAGAGCTACAAATACAATTATCATTATCATGACTCATGTTTTTCTGATATCCCGAAGAACTAAATGGGCGGCATTGCGTCCAGGCGCTCCCATAACTCCACCGCCGGGATGTGCCCCACTTCCGCATAAGTATAAACCTTTAAGTGGAGTTTTATAGTTTGACCTAAAGTCCCAAATCAATAAAAACAACCAAGTAATAATCAGCTGTATATCAAAAAACAGAAACCAGATTCTATCACAAGCATTTTCAATTTATTTTACCATCCTTTTACAGGTCGCATGAGGAAAAGAGAATCCAAACCCATAGCACCATGAAATATATTCCCTCCTGCAAACGAAATCGACCAAATGTTAGTAGTGATGATGTACTAGTGCTTTCTACTAGAACATCAACTCATACTGAGGAAATGGCTTTGTTACCTGTCAAACCGATTTCCCTTTCAAGATCTGGTGGAGTCAGCATGTCATAGCCAATGACTGATGTGCTGAAACCAGGTGCATATTCATCAATCAATGTGAAGCATCTTCGTGCAAATGATTCCTGAATATGAGGGTAAATGAGATATAATAAAGTGCCTTTTAATATCAAACATTCAACGAGTCGTTTTAGTATTAAGCACCACAAGCAAACAGAGTGCACGATCAAGGAAGAAAAAAACAAATTTGGACACTGAAATGCATAACAGAAGAAAAAAAGGAATGAAACTAGTACATCCAAAACAAACTTACTCTGTAGTCATGATCTTGCCAGTCCCCATCCAATGGTTTGTAGGGTGTGTACTGCACAAACAGGTTTATCACATGCTTACCTATGAAGAAAATAGATTTCATTAACTAGATGCTATAAACATATGTCTAAGATTAATAGATTATGAAGGGACATTTACAGATAGATTAAAGAGATGGGTGATAAAAAAGAAGCCATGTTGTTGGTTAATTAAATTGAATGGAACTTTGAAGATAAAGAGTTATTTCAACAATGCCAAAAGACAAATCCGAACAAATGTTGCAAATGCATTGAAAGCAAAGTAACTAAACTTCCTCTCATAAACAGAGCATATCAGGGGACATTCTTATGTCCAAAGTTTCAAGTACCTGGCGGAGATATAGTTTTGTCCAATACGGAAGGAATTGTCATCTCAATGACAGGTCTTCTTGATGGTATTCCATTCACCGCGTCTTGAGATGCAGAGTGAATCTCCTCCATGCTAAATATAAATTGTCAAGGGCAAAGAAAAACTGACATGTTCTGAAAATAAAAAGCTGCAACTGCTCGTATAGAACAATTAAACAGCATTAATCCACAATAGGTGAGCATACATACCTCTCTGAACCTATATGAATAGTGCCAACATGCTCTGGGCCAGCATGAGAATGATTTGACTTGCAACACTGAAACCGGGGCAATTTATCGACTGCTACATTTATTTTTGTGGTGCTCTGTTTCAGAAGATATTACCAATTAATGGAAAAAAATTATGAGAAACTTTCCTCAGTGCGAGGGATGGGAGGCAGACAGAAAAGAATTGTCAATGACAAGCATCGAACTTAATCATATTTTATGAATAATTAGTTGAACAAAAGATAAAAATATTCAAAGGTTCATGTTGTTTGTAGGTTATAATTATCCCAGCTTAGGCTTCTTGATTTTTCCATCATTATCCCTGGTTTGTCATCTGTTTGATATTTTAAATTTATCGTGGAGATGTTATTTTCCCATGGATGAATTCCAGACATTCTTCCTCATTAGCAGACAATCAAATATAAGCACACTATTTATATATATATATATATATATATTCTAATTTTACATATATTATTGATTCAGTAACACGAAGTAGAGATTGAGGGTATTAAAAAAGAAGCATAAACTGAGAAGAAGAATTAATAAATTAACTTACAGAACTGTAGTCAGAGTGCTTAATTGCCCCAAAATAATCATCAGGGAGGACATTGTTGGGCACTAATTCCTGGTTCGTAACAGCAGATACTATAAATTAGAGCCAAGTATAGGTGTCAGAGAAATTTGCATTTGCAGCTAGTTTGAGAATATACCATGAAAGTTTTATAAGGTGTTGCATTAGACAGAACAACAGAAGCATGCACTTCAGTACCATCAGCCAGAATCACCTATATGTAAGCCATGTCTATAAAATTAATTGTTGCGATTTACCTTTAAATATCCCACTTGATTGAGTAAAATTAGACAAAACTTACCCCACAGACAGTGCTAGAGTTTTTAATCAACAATTGAGACACCTATAAGAATATAGAATATCACAGGTGATTAGAGTCTCAGCAGAAAATAAACAAAAAGGGTGGGGAGGAGAAATTTAGAGAAGAGAAGAAACATTTATTGCCGTATGCCTCTTTTTTTTTTCTCTATGAACTGAAATGATTACTATTTATAAGGTATGCAAGTTGTTTTTATTATTTGGTTAGGAAGAAATTTAATTAGGAAATAAAGTCTTTTCAATAATCAACTAGTAGTAGTAGATACAATAGCAACAATCAAAAGCCTTTGGCCAGTAAGTGGGCTCGGCTGCAGGGATTTGATAATGTTATATCCTGTTATGAATCAAGTTTAAATGATAACAGACCATTTATATCCAAGTTTCACAATAACCACTCATGGTGCCTACAATCATAATATATCATTGTAAAATTTTACCCTTGACAAATCTTTTACTATTTTCTGGTTGAGTTTAAGATCCAAACCACTAAAATATCAGAGTCTGCTCAAAATGTGACAGTTGATGCCAACTATGGAGGGTCTACGGAGTAAATTTGAACACTAATAGAGATTCTTGATGACATACCTCAGCATTCGTTACGATATGTGCTCCAGCTGTGGTAGCAGCACTAGCAATAGCCTTGGATATTGAGCCCATTCCACCTTCAACATATCTACAAAGAATAATGCCAAGCTATTAACTCACTTTGAATGAATAGTATAATACAAAACTATAGTTAAAGGATAGCTAATTTAATTGTTAAATGCCTAAAGTAAAAATTAATTGGTCAGAAATTATTTGAGAACATATTCTCTTTCTCTTTAGATGGAAATGCCAGTGACATTTTTTTCAACACAAATGAATGTATTTGTCTACTTGCGTTTATATATGCATGTAATGTATGTTTTTCTCGTACAGTACATGTACAAAAGAACAGGACAGAATCGTAGCTGAAAGAAAATTCCATTCAACATTAAAGAAAAGCAAAAACTCCATCTTTGGGTAACATGCATCAAGAAGTACTTATAAATTTTGAATCAATATTGATGTAGCATTCACCAAAAAGCATTTAAAAATTTTATTTCAAGTTACTCTAGCATAGGAAAATATTTGTGTAGCATGCACCAAGAAGTACTTATAAATTTTATTTCAAATTACTCTAGCATAGAAAAAATATTTTTGGCAAATTACAATATTCCCTTCTCATTAGACACATTCTAAATATTAACCTAGCAGTAGAGATACATACGACCAAACTCCACGATCTCCATCAGTTTCTCCCATTACATGATGTAGCAGAACATAACCGCTTCCTGGGGTGTGGACACTGGCCTGCATTACAGATTTGAAATTCAATATTTGTCATGAAAGATAAAACATTGTCTATTCAACTTTTTATTGGAGAAACCGAGTAGGATGACCGTACTATAAATATCGGACACACAGATACTTTTTTGAGAAGGATGTAGAAATTCATGCATACTTTATCCTGATCTTGTTTTTTACTATGATGCATTTTTACGCTAAAGATAGCTGCTCTTACCGTAGATCCTATCACAGCATCTGTTGCAAGTGTTGCCTTCAGAACATCTGTCTGCAGAAATGGTGTCAAACAAAACTAGACATTACACCATTAAGCAAATGTAAATATAGTAATAGAAACTTATATGAATGATCAAACCATGTATTAGTGTTTTGAACGAAATGGTCTAACTCAACTTCAAAAGCTAATTCAAGTCATTATAAAGGGTACTTTGCCCATATATCTATTATCGAGTCAATATTTTTGAACGCAGGACGGTGTTATGAATGGAAACAAGAGATCAAGATAATGTGCAATTTAATTCATTAAATAGAAATGCAGCCAGTGTCTAGTTGAACTAGTCTTTTAAAAAAAGAAATCATATCAAAAAGGAAATTTAAAGGAAGTTCAACAAACTTCGGAGACACAAGATGTGAACACAGTGTAAAACTTAGAGAATTGAGAAGATATACATTAATTTTTAAAAGGCATGGTCAGAGATTTTAAAAATGAAGGGCAAAATGAAAAGGAGAATCAGTCTTTAACTTTAGATTAGAATGTTTGAAAGACCATAAGATTACCTCAAACCAGTTATTCAAAACTTTAGAAGCTGGGGACAACAAAAGGTCCATAAAGTCCCTGCCAAATAAAATAAAAAACACAGATATAATGTAGATTGTCGCTTCGATTCATAATTTTAAATTACTAGTTAGTGATTTGGTATAAGTATTCCCAACAATACCAATTTATTGCTAATAGAAACAAAATTGAAATTCCTAATCCTAATAATAGAGAAACAAACACTTACACCATATCCTTTTGCCCCATGCAGGCTGCCTGCTGCAAACAACTGGCCCAAAATACTGAATTCTGTAATTTACTCTTCAATTGTTCGTTAAGAGATGATTTATGTTGCAAAGATTCAGGTGGAGCCGAATCCAGCACAAGATCCATGAACTTACAGAAGTTTTCAAGCTTACTCTCATATCTGAATGATGAAAAAAAAAAGAATTAAGAATCATGAAAGGAACACAAGGGTGAAAATACAGACAAATCTTGTTAAATCACGGCATTCAATCAATGCAGCTTGAATATAAGTAGGTCAAGTGGTTGAGCAGGAACACCCAAACAATTTTGAGAAGGAGATCCAAGGTTGAAACTCTAGCCACTAACATAACATACCAACAACTAACATTTTCCTATTTCAAAATGAAATCATGGCATTCAACATTTTCCTATTTCAAACTACATGAAGTACATAAATTTTTTACAAGATAAAACAAACAATACTTAAATTTGGTGATTATATAACCTTGTAAGTAAAAATTCACAAACAAATAGCAAGAAAAACATCAAAATTAAGTGATAAAAATAGAGAAAAGAAAAGATACATTGGATAAGCATCTGCATCAGCTTGTGAGAATTTAGAAATCTGAGAATGATTGACATCCTTATCAGGTCCCAAGATAAGGTAGCGTCCATCAAGACAAGGAGTAAACGACGACGGATTTCTCTTCAGAAGCTTCAATCCGTGCTTCGCCAACTCTAGTTCATTGATCACCGCCGGTCGGAGAAGGCTCTGGAGGTAACTACATCGCGAAAACTTAAAACCGGGAACAAGCTCCTCTGTTACGGCGGCGCCGCCGATTATGTAGCGGCGTTCGAGTACAGCAACTGAAAGGCCTCCACGAGCGAGGTATGCTGCGGCTGTGAGACCGTTATGGCCGCCTCCGATAATGAGTGCGTCCCATTTCTTGTCTTTAAGTGAAGCGGCGGAGCCAGAAACGGTGGTGGTAAACTTCCTTCGCCACATTTGTCTTTTAGTTTGACTCTCACTACTGTCGAGTTCTGAACTAACTGTCTCTTTATAAACACCTTAAATAAGATATTTTATATCCATTATTAATAGTACTACTAAATATATCTTATCTGAAAATTATTAGGTGTTGCCAAAAAAAAAAAATAGTAGTATTGATTTGTTTAAGAAAATAGAAAGTCAAATTAAATACATTTATGTATAACAAAATATATTTTAATAATATCTACTCATAAAATTTACATACACATTGTACCTAAAAAAGATTTATATTTGATTTTCAATTATCAACAACATTATTTTGTTGCAATATTTTAAATTTAATTGAGTGGTGCCGTGAGGTTTTATAGAAAATATTTATATTTGAATTATTATTGATATTGATTGTGAAAAATGATATTGTTGTTTTTGCAAACAATTCTATAAAGTGTATCAAAAATATAATTTTGAAAATAAAATCATATAAATGATGGTAATTAATTTTAAATTTATACTGAATTATGAGTTTCCTTAGTGATGATACCAGACTTTGCTAACAAAGTTAATAAACTGTATATATTTTATTTTCAATTATTAACAACATTATTTTGTTGCAATATTTTAAATTTAGTTGACGGTGTCATGATATTTTTTTTTAAATATTTTTATTTGAGTTGTTGTTGAAATTAATTGTGAAGTTATATGTAGTAATAATAATAATAATATTTTTATTTTTGCGTACAATTCTATTAAATTGAAT
>JBBPBP010000004.1:14665959-14679434 GCA_037974735.1 Cicer chorassanicum
ATTCTTCTAAAAATGGAATTTTATATTTGTACAATTATAACAAAATCATTTAAATAATAATAATAATAATAATAATAATAATGATGATGATGATGATGATGATGATGTCTCTTATAAGTTATAAACCACATATGAACAACTCTAACCAACACTTATTTTAGAGACACATCAAATAATATTTGGGAGAGAAGAATAAAATTTACTGAATTAATCACATAATAAAATTTCGAATGAATGGCAAAATTATTCGTATAAAGAAAAAAACAAAAAATACTAAATACAAAATACAAAATGATAATTTTGGTAGCCATGCCTGATATGCCAGCAAAAATTTATTGAAAAATCAATCATATTCCGATTACCAATTCTAATATCCATTCATTATATTTGCCTTTTAATTCTTTATACTTTCTAATCATATCATGATTATCAATTCCAATTTTCATTCATTAAATTTTGTCGAAATTCATTAAATTTGTTATAATAATAATAATAATTATTATTATTTCTAATTATTTATATAATTCAATTAACTTAACTGCGTTTAATGAATTTTGTTGACATCCATATTATTATTATTTGTTGATGAAAAATAAATAATAAATAATTTACTAATTTATAATTTTATTTTTTAAAGAAACATTTATTGGGATATTGTGAGGAGGTCTATCGTGCAAAACTAATTGAAAAATATTATATATAGATTTTGATTGTAGCCTTCTCCTCATCTTTGGGAAGCATTCACTCACAACTCAGAAGTGTGCAATTGCAAGAAAGAGCTTAGAAAACACGCACTCGCCGACATGGCTTCCAAAAATCCTTCCTTCAAGGTTCTTCTACTTTCTTTTTCTCCTTTCTTATTCCTTTCATTGCATAAAATCATTTATCAAAACTAATAATAATAATAATGGATGGATGCATATTACATTCTTTATTTATGACTTTGTTATCTTGCAACAGATAATTCTAGGTTCTTCTTCAAAGGCTCGCAAACAGATTCTTGCTGAGATGGGATACGAATTCACAATAATGGTATTTTGTACATATTATTATATTGTCTGAAATTGTTACTCAAATTTATTAGTATGATAAAAGATTCAATATATATATTTAGACTGCAGACATTGATGAGAAAAGTATTAGGAGGGAAAAGCCACAAGATTTGGTTGTCACTTTAGCTGAAGCAAAGGTATGGCTTCTTTCTTTCCTCTATTATTTTCATTTTTATTTTTATTTTGTGAATTGTCAATCCTTGTTAATGTTGCATTGAAATTTCAAAATGACAAATAAATAGGAACTATTTTTCTTACAAAAGCGATAATTAAAAAGGAACATAGGGGTTACGTGTGAACACTTAGGGTCTGTTTGCGAGTTGATTTTTAGAGGGTTTTGGAGGATTAAGTTTATATTTTGATATATATTTAATATTTTAAAGAAATTAAAAGAACAGCATTATATTATATACTCATCTATCATATTCTTTCAAATTTTTTAAAATATCAAATATATATTAAAATATAAATTTAACCCTCCAATACATTTTCCTCCAAAATCCAACTTGCAAATAGACTCTTAGGAGTTTTTTGTTGGAGAAAAAATAAGAAGATGAAAATAATGTGACAAGTGAAAATGGAGTGAGTTAAATGTTTTTGATTTTTGCTTGTTGTTGTATGTAAGAAGGTGGAAAATCTCTGTAAGTTCATTTAATGCTCTGCAGGAGTGATTAATGTTTTTGGGGTGAACCATCTTAAAAAGTTCATTTTGAATTTTTTTACTTTCTCAAATCTGCACACTGTTGAGCATGAAAGGCTGAGATCCAATGGAAACACAAGTTCTTGTTCTTGTTTTGATTTCTCATATAGGAGTATTTATTTTGGAAGAAAATATGTAATATCTTTGCATCTGGTTGTTGTGACTGAATACACAAGAAATTGGAGGTACCAGACCAGAAACTTCTTCTGAAAACCTAAATAAGTTAAATGATAGAAAAAATATAACATAAAATCGAGAGGTTGTACAGAATTTGAAGTGCTTCTAACGTATTGATTTTTCCAAAAGTTATATTTAGTGATCTAAGTATCTAATCTTGATATACTTCTTTAGGCTGATGCTATTGTGCAAAGGCTCCTTACTGATGGTCCATTGGAGACAGATGCTTCTTCAACGCTGTTAATCACCGCAGACACTGTATGTATTCTTCATTCCATTTTTCACTATTTGTCATGCGTCGTTGATAAGAAATGACAGCTAATTTATTTACATGTACATGAAGAAGAAAGGCGTGACGTTGGTTCTGCCAACTTATTTAACTAAGAATGTTTTCCACCCTAGATCACATTTTGATTCTATTTACAATCTTATACATTAATTTAATTTTGACAAAATAAGAATATGTTGGTAAAAAGAAAGGAGAGAATGACCAATTTGGTGATGGGACTTGAGAGAGCTGTTAACGTGACTTTCCTCCAAAAAAGAACCCAAGTTTGATTTCTTGAATCACCCGGTTAGGAGGCAATCCAACCCCATGTGAAAAAGTCGGAAGTCGCCTGTCAACTCAGAGTTATATGACCTTTTACTAACTTCCTTTTGGCTGAAGCCTAAACTTTTGTGAGCTTGTTTATGTTTATGTGGCTACAAATAAATGTTTTGTAGGTTGTGGTATATCGAGGAACAATCAGGGAAAAACCAACTAGTGAAAAAGAAGCAAGGGAATTCATCAAAGGTTTGTATGAATTTTAGTCCCTTCCTTTTATTGTTGATAATTACAGGCCAAATATAACAGCCACATTCATAAATGTGAATGATATTGCAGGATATTCTGGTAGTCATGCAGCTGTGGTAGGATCTGTTGTGGTGACTAACCTTGTGACCGGAAAACGTTATGGGGGATGGGAGAGTGCAGAGGTACATGTTGCGGCTACTTGAACTCATTTATAATCTAGATTCCTAGATTTTAGGAAGTATCGTGCTGCATGTTCATTAGATGCTACAAATGTTTTTTTGAGGTTGCTGATTTGTTGCCTGTACTCAATATAAGAAAGATTCACATTGATACACATTATATTCTCTTCAGTCTTCACAAATAACTCAACTAACATTTGTAAAATTGTCCCTATATATGACAGGTTTATTTCCTTGAAATACCGGATGAGGTCATCGATAATCTGGTAAATGTTTTTTAGAAGTACACTTTTCACCCTTGCACTGAGTTAAGTATGAAGGTGAAAAGAGTACTCTAACAAGCTTCTCAAAACATTTGATCTTTTGAAATTTTCTTTCAGGAAACTCTTGTCAACCAAAATACTATATGAGTTTTTTTATTTGATGGGAGCTTCTCAGATTGACGAGGGAGTTACGTTCAATGTTGCTGGGGGTTTGATGCTGGAACATCCATTGACGCTACCCTTTGTAGACGCAGTGGTAAGTCATCTTGCTTTCTCAAGAACACAAACTCTCAAAATCATATGCATGCACATAACAACAAGATCATTAGCAAATATGCATTATTTGCCCACTATAGACTTGCCATCAAAATTGAAAATAATTCATGACGTGAATTACTATAATACCTATTTTCTTATGCTGCGATTTTTTATTTTCTAATATCTGTTTCCCCTTTTTTTGGGGATTTCTTTTATAACTGCAAGAAGCAAACTGTGTAGCTCTAGCCTTCCCTCATTTCTCAGACATCTATGCCAATTGAGTTATTTTCTAGAGTGTTCCAGGGTGATATAAATGTGGATTCAACTCTGTTACCTCTGTTTTCTTAACAAATGAGTTGTGTGATCCTTGTGGTAGGTTGGATCAACTGATACAGTGATGGGACTTTCCAAAGCTCTTACAGAGAAACTCATAATGGAAGCTCTTATATAGCTGCTGCAGTTCTACAGTTATATTCTGATTAACACCATGTGCTGGCCGACTGCAATATTTACCTCAATGATACTCTAATGTTTTTATTTGCACAAATTGTAATACTAACGAGAGTCCTTGAGGCTTTAAGAGCTTGATTTTGTAACCTCTAAGGACAAAGTTCAAATTCTGTATGGAACAATTGTACAATGAACATTAGTATCATTATTAGAGTCCTTGCTAAATTTTGTTTGTTTCTGGTGTTTTCCTGCATGAGGCTTCATGCCTTGCATAATTCAACTGTTTAATATAATATTTGAAAATTGAATGAACGAAATTTCAAAACGTGAAATGGAAATTGATATTCATCCTTAAAGGGCTCCTTCGTATAAGATGTTGAAGAGCTACATCTTCGTTGTCACAAATAACTTCTTTACTAGTTCATTTTAAAATTTTAATCAGGAGATTCGATTGCAAATTTGCAATTTCGGAAAAGATACAAATTATTAGATTTGCAATGGCAGGTGAAATCTTTCTGCCTCACCATGCAACATCTTGTGGGTGCTTTTTCAACCAGCAACCTTGTTTCATAGTTGGCATGCTCACTTTTTTGAAAACGGTATGCTATGCTCAATTGTTTACCAACAAATAAAATAGGAAAATATCAACAAAAAATAAATAAATAAATAAATAAATAAATAAATAAGAGGCACAAAGAAACCGTTTTCTAGGTTTTACATGTTATCCTCCACTGATGTGAACGTGAAATGTTATTTATACTGCCCAACTATATATTTACATAAAAAAGCTTAGTACACTGACTGGATTAAATGCTTGAATAGAAAAGAAGGGAAAATTCCATGTGGAACAACATTTTAGAGAATGCAGGGGCAATGTCTTCCAATGATAGCATATTAGGGTTAAGAATGCTCTTCTAAGTTTGAACTTTGAACCTTTTCATGGATATTGGCATTACAATAATTAGTCCAGCATGTAGATTCTAGAGGCTATGTCCTGGACCAACCAATCAAATCCCTCAAGCAAACCCTCACCAGTGTATGCACTACAGCCAACTATCATCCAATGCCGAGATTTATCCATAGCTTCCAAGTTCAACACCTGCAGTTATAGCACATTAGTAAATACACTTAATGAAAATATATATTAAACCAGGGGCAAATAGCTTGACTCCTTGTTGTTTAGGAATAATTTATGACTCTTATGATTTAACTTAGTTACTTAATTTTTCTAACACTTAGCACCCCATGTTTCATGAAAACAACTAACATTCAACTTTTGCAATATATAGAGTGTTTTAGTACACTCCAAGTAAATTGAAAGTTGTTGAAACTTCTGAAATCAGCACAGCGCTGTTGAAACATTACTGCAAGGATATGCTTGTGAGCTTCTCTTGGAGTTATTCAGGGTTTCCACATATTGTCAAAGGAATGAACTAATTTACTTAGGGAAGAGGCCCCCGGATAAAATCAAGCATACCTTAGCTATTTCTGTGGGCGAAAGGGCGCCTTTAATATCTTGTTTATTTGCTAGAATTAGTAAGGATGATCCAGATAGTCTCTGTCATACGAAAAATAAAACAATTAACATTTGAAAATATTAGTAGCTCACATCCACCCAGAGAAGAACAGAGTAATCATTTTACCATCCCAAGTTATTAACAGAGTACTTATATCTGGTTTTGGTGAAACAAAAAGTGCTAAAGAATCAAGATAACAAGTAGTTAGATTGCTTTGGTAAACCCATTAAAAACTATTTCTCCAATAAGGTAAATGAGCAAGTTGTCATAACGAAAGGAAAGCAATTGCCAACGGAATAAACAGGCTTAGCTGAATCCACCAACGCCCAAAGGCATTGATTCATGAGCAAATTTCCTAAAGCATTCACTTTAGGCAACTACTATGCTTAGATACATTAGCACAGAGGATACACAAGTCTTTGCCAGTCAATTGGTCAAATAAAAAGTGTATGAATTGATATTCTTCAGTTAAGTACAACATGTAAGTAATTGTTCCATTGACAAGTAATAACCATTTGTATGGAACAAACCTCTTCCTTTAGAAGGTTATCTAACTCCATTTTGCAATCGTCTAATCTTCTCAGATCCGAACTGTCAACTACCCAAACTAAACCATCTGTTTGCTCAAAGTAGTTTCTCCAGTAAGATCGAATTGTTTTTTGGCCCCCAACATCCCATATATTTAGAGTGTACCTGCCATTATCAATTTTTGGATAAATGCCTCAACATTCTAGAATATACTGAATCACCACGATAAACTTAACAAAACAAAGGCTAACAACATAAACAATGACCTGGCATGTTGTAACTGTAAAAGGAAATCACAAGCAAATACTTTCAAAGAATTGACAGAAACAAAACTATCGTGTTCTTAGAATACACCACAGCCAACTTAAGAAGCAATACCACATATAACCATCAAACAAAAGAATAATACTATTGTCACAGCAAAATCCATAAATCATGTTCAATTGAAACTTGGAAGACCAAAAGTTCATTGCTATTCACATTTCCCCAAAAACTGGTGACTAACATTATTAGCAATCAAGAAAAATAAAAATGGACATCAGTAGAGATATGCATATAAAATTAGAAAAATTTGTGAGGTGGAAAATGAGGCAAAGTTTTACTTCTGGTAGGCGAGGGTTTTGATGTTGAAGCCAAGGGTAGGACTGATGACACTAGTGTCCTCCCCATTTATCTTCAAAACAATTGTAGTTTTTCCAGAATTGTCCAACCCACTGCATAAAAATTTCTAACTATTAATTAATGTAGTAAAATCTAGAACGATGGAAAAGGAATTGGAAGAGAAGCTTACACCATAAGAATTCGCATTTCCTTCTCCTTCTTTTTGATTTTCCGGATGATTTTGAGAAGACCCATTCCTAGAGGGAAGGCAAAAACCTGAGAAATTAATTTGCTTTTTTAGATCACACCCCATGTACGAAAGAAAAGTTGGTGAGAAAGGAAAAAAAACTGTGGTAGTGAGATTCATCATAATAATGTAGTTTTCACTTTCAGCAACAAAAGGTCATATAACAATACCAAAATGACACAAGTCCATAACACTTATGTTATTAAACTCCGACCGGTCATTGATTACTCAGTCAGGGCACTAAGTCACTAGTCGAACCTAGAGATGGAAAAAAAAAAGGCTATATGGCCCACCTTGGGCTGGCCCAAATTGGGCAACAGGTTAAGTTGGTCAAAAAACCAAAAAGTCAAACATTCTTGAACTGAATTCTTGTATGAGTCTCTTTTTAAACTGATAATAATTAAAAAGACAACTGTATGCATCTAATTTTGAGTTTCCCAAAAACATAGCAAACCTGTAGTCTTCTTAAAACCCATTATGAATCTTACATTTAAGGACCCAACTATACACATGACTCCCCAGTCATGAATTTCTTTCCATGCATATAACTTGAACCAATATTCTCCAAGTGGCAAAACTACTCTTGTCAAGCCATTGGGTTTAGGCTCTCCTTCATATCAAAGATTATAAACGAAATTAAAAAAATAATAATCTGATAGGTTGTTAAACTTTCTACCCTTCTTTCCATTTAAAATATAGCTAATGATTTTCTTCAAGATTGTCCTATTTAAAATCCCTGATGATTTAACAGAGAACAAATATTAACTCAACATCAGAGTAGATGAGCAACATTTGATGGAAGCTCCTCTATACTCATATTGTTGAATTTCTGAATATCAGCAAGCAACATTTCCATATCACCCACTACTACCACAGAAGCTAGATGTTTTACTATTAATTTTACCTGTTCTATTTTTCGAAACATGTATTAACTTAAAAGACCAGAAGGTACGGTAATCTAAAACTCACAGCTTAAATTTAATGATATTGAAAAAATAAGAGATGCGAACAAGGCCAAACAGAGAAGATGAAAACGTGAAGAACGGGGCCAAACTAGGACTGTTCACGGTTAGGTTTAGTCAGAAAACTGAACTGAACCACAACAGCAGTTCATAAAAACCTAACCAGATTGTTTCCCCCAACCGAACTCGATTAATGGTTCGTGAACTGGTTTTTAATTCCAAACTGTAACCGTATCATTTTCTCCCGAACTGGACAGTTTTTTTACATCATTTTTTCTGAACCAAACTGTTTTTTTTCTCCTGTTATTTTGAACCAAACTGCTTTTATACTTTTTTTCTGAACCATTTATGTTAACAAGGTTGTGCTCAAAATAATCACATCAAAATACGTGAATTAAACAGAATTACAAACCAAATTGATCAAAGAATCAGTGATAGAAACAGTCTCAAACTTGGGGAGCTAAATAATCTCAAAGTTAAACAAAAACGTAGCAGTCAAACCAAAAAAATAGCACAATACAAAAGCAAAGTTGCTTTTTAGTTGAAATCATCCATCTAAAAGAATTCAAAGTTTGCCATTTAGTGAAAACACAATCTAGTTTGGTTACATAAGCATGCTCTTCTCCATTTTCCACAATGCGTTTAAGCAAGTCATTTTTTTCCAATTCATGAATGGCAGATCTTAATATCTCAGTTCACAATGATATTGTAAAGTGCAAGTAGTATAAACTTCAACTCTTGAAATGCATGATTTAGCAAGATAATATAATCAACTTAGTAATAATCAGATAGAGAAATTGCCAATAAAAACTCCACAAGGATTCTCTTTCTCACTCACTCACTTTTCCAAAAAAACAAATTGGCTGAAAAATAAGGTACTGAAGATTATCAAAACCTGTCAAGCATAATAAGGACAAACTTAGCCTAATTACTGCAAGTTAAAGTAATGTATTCATAATTCACTAGTTAACAACTCCAAATGCTAATATAAACTTTTTCTTCTTCTTTCTTTGGCTTCATGGCCTTAGCACGTGTTATTATAAAATCTGAATTAGATACTAAATCAGCAACCCTTTTAAAACTAAGCAAAAAAAGACAGTCATATCATAATATGCTCTTGAAAGTGCTCCATTCCATTAATAATTAATCTAGAGATAAAACAAAACAAATAAAATTGCAAAACAATGTCATTACTGAAATACTCAAAGAAAAATTACTGAACATAAGAAAAAAACCAAACAGATTTTCCAAATAACGAAAAAAGCAAAAGGGTATCAGTCAAATCCTAAAAAGATAATAATAAATAACTAACAAATGATTCAGTAGGAGTATAGTGGTGGAACAGTGGAAGACATCGCCGGAGAGAAGGAGGGGCGGCGGCGCCGTTGTGGAAGCGGCGCCTGCAAGGGTGCCGCCGGAAACGAGTGAGGGAGAGGAAATCGTGATTCGTGAGTGAGAACGAATTGGGGGAAAAAAGAGAAGTATAGAGTTTGCGGAAACAATTCTTGTTTGAAAACGGGAATGAAAATCAACAATCGAAATCAGACATAAAAATAGAAACAAACCTTAAAGAGAAGATCGATGAAGATGAAGAACAAGGTTAAGAACCAGTTGAAAAATGGTGTTGTGCGGCTAGGCTAACGTGAACCAACAGAAAAATAAAACCAGTGATATTATTATTATTACCAAAAAACCACCGCAACCACCGTGAAATTGTAATAGTATCAAGTAGTTTTGTAGTTTGATATTTTATAAATTTGATGGTTTTTATAATTTTATGACTCAAAATAATAGTTTATTTAGTTATTTTCCTTTTTAATTTTTGTAAATAAAAATACATTAAATGACTTTTTTTTAAGAGATGGACTATTTTTTGAAAACGTTTAAAATGGAATGTTTCCAAAAGCTGAACAGAACACATTTTCACCGATATTTTCTATTTTTTTTTGCGGAAATGAAAACAAGAAATGGGCAAGTAAACATGCCTAGTTTCCCTTTCTAATTTTTGCAGTTCGGTTGTAAGAAATTTGGTTCAGTTATTTGCGATACGGTTTGGTTAGTGAATTTTGTGTGAATTATATGTATGGTTCACAAACTTCTAAAAGTGGTTTGATTAGTTTTAGTATGGTGCGATTTAGTTCAAAGGTTCGATTTAGTTCAGCAATTTTTGAAGAACGTCTCATTATGGAGAAAATAATTAAATGAATTATTGCAATGGAGATAGAAATAGCTCCAGCGGTAAATTGTTCAATGTGCGAAAATAACAGGTTCAATAGGAAGTCCGTGAAATGGAGAGCACAAAAATGATATTCACCTCTCCGATATTAGTTGCCATTGTGGCTAGGTCGAGCTTTAGAAGTGGGTGGCGACGATTTAGGCTTATAGGGGAAAATAGCTATTTTTGTTCTTTCTTTGTATGAGAGAGGAATAGAAATTTCAAATTAGTGTATTGCATAGTGTTTTAAAAGCCGGATCGATTGTCGACTATGTTATAGCACTAGGTCACTAGTCGGACTGGAAGGTCACTTGTTGGACTACATGATCAGGTCTTCATAAAAGAAATTCCAAAATATACACCTCTAATAATTTAATCACAGTGAATACAAAACAAAACATTTTTTCCATTCTCCTCAATTATATAACAATGTCCCCAAGCTATATCCATTTTCCCCATAATGCCGCTTTGGATTAAATTTTGAGTCAAAGCTTATTGAGATGTGTTGGTTCGTTAGATTTGGATTTCCTTGAGTAAGTAGTCAAGGGAATATCCCATTTACACATTCAGGGACATTGGTGGTCGTTTGATCTTGATCACACAATCTAGGAATTACACATTCTTATTTTTATTTTTATAATTTAAAATACACAGTTTGAATATTGGGCTTGACAATTGTGTTCTGAGCATGCAACGGTGGTGCGAGCTAATATCACATCTTTTTGTCATGGATCATTTTATTGTAGAAAAAGAATGAAATGTAACTGAAAATTCAAATTACAAGCGAGTGAGATAATGATTGTATTGCCTACATTTGTCTGGTAGGTTATTTCCTTAGATAAACCTATTATGGTTAATATTATCAACGAGCGAATATTGAGTGTTTGGAGACAAGTGAAAGGAATATCAATCAAACATTTGATGCATGTATCGTCATATTCCAATTTTGTTATCATAGAGACGTTAAAAAGTCATGAAGTAAGGTCCTTCGACATTTGATGGACATCTCTCAACCCTTGGAGTCTTACAAAAAGGTGGAATCTCAAGTCAAGTTCCATTGTTCACTATTCCATTCTTGGTGCAAGTGCACCAAGTCCCTGTTGGTTTAATGTTATGAAAAGTAGGAAAACTCATCATAAAACTTAATTGGTGAACTCCTTGAGTACGGTACAAACCAACGTTCTAAAGCTAAGAAGAAGAAGAAAGCAAGAGATCATGCCATAGATGTCATACGCAAGCATGATAAGTTAGGGTATTTAAGCTGCTTTTGTGACCTCTTATACAATATTGATGATTTTTGCAAGCAACTATTTGCACAACCTTCAAATGATGGCATTAGGATGTGGAATACTAATCTGAGAGGAGATGTTCGACGTGTAAGCAATGATAGAGGCACTCAGTGGCTTTGGAAAAAACGGCACATGTTCTCTCTATAGGGGACAACATCATCATTCAATGACATAAACTTTACACTAGTTTCAATGTGAAACGAGTAACAACTGATGATTTACGCAATTATGGCCTCAAACTTGCAAACGTGTTAAAGGAGGACCCAAAAGTTTTATTCCCACACATTCCCTCATTATTGTTGAAGCAACACATGTTACTATTAAAAAATGTATGAAGATTCTACTTATGAGGCCATTATTGTGGGCAATATTAAAAGATCTTACAATGAATATTGTGACACTTTTTGCCCCAATAATGAAATATGACGTCGAAAATGTAAAAAAATTGTGGATGATTAAAATTTTATATAATAATTATAAAATACTATTTATGTTACAAAATATATCATTTAAGTATCACTTTAAATTCATAATTAAACCTTTTACAATTATCCCTAATCTCTAAGGATGTGTTTGGTTCAACGGATGGGAGATGAGAGATTGTAATGGAAAATAGGAGAGGTGAGGGGAGGAAAGTAAAGATATGTCTGGTTCAAATGAGGAGATGGGACAAGAGGGGAGAAATTTTAATATTTTTGTGTTTGGTTCAAGGGAATGAGAAATATTTTAAATGGTTTCTTAGTTATATAGAGTTTCGTCATTTCTCTCTAAATCTCCGAAAAATGGAGGGCAACCAAAAATCACTTTTATGAGAGGTTTTGTTTCCCTGTCCTCCATCTACTTCCAACAAACACATCTTAAGTCATGTGTTCAAAACCTAGTAAAAACCACCATTCAAGGACTTATAATCCTCAAACTCGCAACTTTACATTGGGAGAACTTCAGCAAGCTCCTATCATATAAGTGTATATGGGTTGTTATGCGAGTGAGATTTTCAGTCCATACATATAATGCAAGTATAACATTTATAATAGGCGTTGATGCAACATACTTAATATCATTTAGAACATGACTATTAATCACATCGCACATCGTCACCTTTAATTGTTTATCACCATAAAGCATAAACTTAGCTACATAGTCATTTTAATCCTTTGTCTTCATATCATTAATTTAATTAAATCACACGTTTAATTATAATCATTATTCAATTGTAAGATTACGCAATGTATGAAATGCACATGCATACAATATATAGTATCGTATGCACCCTAACAATGTATAACTCCAACGAACACAAATGTCTAGTTAAGGTCAACCTAAATTTTTGGAAACCCCCACCATTGCTCCACCTTTTTGTAAGAAGGTTAGTCACAATATTTTCCTCAAAGTCTATTCGTCCATCAATTACGGATTCAATCATTGTCACCTACTCAGGGTCGGTCCAACACGTTATGAGGCATAAAACGAAATTATTAGATGGAGTTTTTTCAAACGTTAATAAATAAATTATTAATATTTTATTTAACAAATATAGAAAATTTCTTTAGCAGAATTAATGACATTTTCAAATTTATTTTCTCTGTATTTATTCAAAAAATGAAATAAGACTTTTCAACTGTTCTACAACAACATCAAGAACTCACATAAAATTTTTCATCTTTTAGTTGAAGAAGAGAATAGTGTGTATACGTTGTACCACTCCAATAACTCATGTTAGCAATATGTTCACTATTTGTCTCATGATTTTTCAATTTATAACTAATATTTCTCATATCAGCAATGTGTTCACTTTTTGTCTCATGATTTCTCAATTTATAATTAATATTTCTTTCATCCCTACTACCTTCGTTAGTCAATTTACTTGTATTAAGAAGAGTATTAAATAATTTGTAATAAAAACAAAATGTTTTATTTAATTTATATAAGATTTTATAGATTTTAATTATAAGAATATTAAAATGTGACATCTTTTTATTAAATAAAAAAAAATATATAGGACACAAGGATAATCAACGTCAATCTTTAGAAAAACACAATTCATATTACTAGTCGATATCTAGTTGTATGTATAAATGTTCTTAATTAATTAAATTTTTGTCACAATTTTTCCCCCCGATGATTTTTCTAATTTATCCTTAATTAATTAGCTTTTATAAATAATTCAGTAACCACCAATATTACAAATATTAATAAACTACTTAACTATAATTAATTAACTACTTGCTATTACTTATTATTAATT
>JBBPBP010000004.1:14686945-14702377 GCA_037974735.1 Cicer chorassanicum
AGTTGTTTAAATTACATTCCATAACTAATAAATTGAGTCAATAAAATTTAAAAACTAAAAAATTTATATTAAATAAGAGATATTTTTTTGACAGAAAATATTTTATAGATATTATTTAGTGCAAAATTGGTATTTATTTTAAACAGTAATTAATTATAATAACGTATTGATATTTAGTGTGAAATATATTTATAATTAGAGAAATATTAACAAATGTCTTTAAGATACATGTTAATGATTTAAATATAAAAATTTTATCTTAAAATTTATAACTTAAATTTATTTTTAATTTTTTAATAATTTAAATATTGTTTTTTCAATAATTTATTTTTTTACTTTTGATATTTGTTAGCATATATTCTAAGAACACATATTAAAGTGAGCTTGTATTTATTTAACGCTAAAGAGGAAAGGATGGATTGGGAATATGAAGGGTTTGGCAATTAATGAAAAAAAAATTAGATTACCAAGAGCGCAGTGAGTAGAGTGTGGGTAATTAGAGAGGGAGGAGGAAAAAAGAATGTGACAATGAATTATTAGAATTTGGGTGATTTATGATTTTGCAAATGAGTGAGCGTGATGTTAGTAAATGAATACTACTAGTTGTAGGAGAGGAGCTTGGTAGTGGCAGAGAGATATGAATAAAATTGGATGTTAGTAAAAGATAAATAAAAAATAAAAAAATAAAAAGCCTCGTGATCGCAGAAGGCAGATCCTGGAAGACTGTTCCTTCCTTCCCCCCTGTCACGTGCTCATCACTTTTGACTGCCCAATCAATCCCTTCATTAATCCTTTCCTCTCCTCCTCTTCCTATAAATTCAAACCAAAATATTATCCCCACTCACAATACTCTCTCTTCTTACTTTCTCTTTTCTCTTTTCTATTTCTATACTCACCCAATCCATATCATGCAAGGTTGTTGCAGTTGCTCCCAAACTCACATCATCGGAACATGCACATGCGCTATGTTTAATTCCAATTACTCTATGCTTTTCTCCAACAAACCTTATAATAACCAACACGATTATGAATTATTCGACGACTACTCTTCCTACACCTCTTCCTCCTCTTCTTCTTCTTCCTCCGTTGATTGTACTCTCTCTCTTGGTACTCCATCCACACGTTTAACTGAAGACCAAGAGAAACGAACCCGTCGTTCTTCCCTCTCCAATTTCTGCTGGAATAATAATAATAATAATAATAATAATTCTTCTTCTCACTCAAAACATAATTCCCAATCTCAAACCAAGTCAAACAGAGGAAACAATATTGGTAACTCCAACAATGATTCTCTTCTTGCTCGTCGTTGTGCAAACTGTGACACCACTTCTACGCCTCTTTGGAGGAATGGTCCTCGTGGCCCAAAGGTAAACATTATTCTCATTTGCAATTGCATACACTCAAACATCTTTTCTAATAATGTGCTTCAAATACATTCAATTTTCTATTTAGAATTTGAGATTTTTTTTGACATATTTTTGGATTATGTTTTAGTTATTTTTTCTTATTGTATGTGAATTGAAATTGCAGTCGCTATGCAATGCATGTGGGATAAGATACAAGAAGGAAGAGAGAAGAGCAAACGCCGCCGTTGCCACGTCAGCAGGGACTAACGGAAGCATAATGGAGTCAGGACACGTGTACAGCAACCAGAACAATTCATGGTACGCACACCCTCAGAGCCAAATGTTTGGTATCGTGGACGATTCCGATGGAGATTCAGAGAATGGCATTCCTTTCCTTTCTTGGAGACTCAACACTAGTCTCGTTCACGATTACACCAGATGAAGAATCATTTTCACGTTTTTAACGATCATGACAAACATAATACGTACGTTAATTATATTAATGTAACAGAAAAAGAAAAAAACAAATGACAAAGGATGATGTAGATGTAGGTGTACGTCAATGTTGATGATGTAGATGTTTTTGATTGTGATGGTTATGGTCTCGTCAACGTGATTTTTTTTTTGTTTACCTTTTTCTTTTTTATCTCGTTGTTTTCTCTGTCTTTGCTTTAAGATGGAGGACTAGGATCTTAACTTACTAGTTGTTTTTTTTTTATTATTTGTTTTATTTTATTTATTTTTTGTATGTGGTCTATCTTTAATTAACTTTTTCTTTTCAGTTACTTCGTAATCTCAACCCTTTTCCTATGTGTTGCTTCACTTTCCCTCTTTGGCGATGACCATAATGATAACTTGTCGACCCACTCATACATTTCGTGGATTAATTAATTTGTCAAAGTCGAGTTTGTAGCTTCATGATTTCATTTTATACCATATCAATCAATTTTTGAATATCATCTTATAAGAAGAGTACTTATCAATTTTAAGAATCACTTCATGTTGCAATACTTTGTTTTTACTTATTGGAAATAATCAATGTTTTGGAAAATCGAAATTGGTTATTGAACGGGTAAAACCATCGCTACGGTTCTATGATTCAATAGTGGTTGAATCCTGATGAACCGTAATTAAATTCTATAATTTAATATTTTTAAATATTATATGGTATATTAAAATAATATTAACCACAAATTATCAGATTAATTAACACATCAAGTAAAAATTTCACAATGATTTTAGGTTAAAGCAGGCCAAGTAAACTATTGAGCTGGCGATGATTTCTTGTTGTCCATGGTGTTGGATTGTACATTTATTTAGTTTAATTTAATTTGTTTAATTAGAAATACAACCGTCACTTTTTATATTGAAGTTTTCAGTAAAAGAAAAGTTATCTTCCCAATGTATTGAAATCAAGCTAAAGTGAAAACCATCGATTTTTTTCTGGTTTTGCCGGTTATAGACTGATTCTTCCGGTTCCATATTGGTTTTTTCATTGGGCGGTTCAATGGTACTTAGGATCAGACAACATAATGGTTCTTGGTTCAACCAGTGAAATTGTTTGTCCGATCAGATTTTGGAACCTTGGAAATAACACAAAATAGATATTCATACAATGTTGCATACAATAGATTCAAATTACACAATCTATACAATTTTAGGCTTTATTGCAGTTTTGATTCTTCTATTATTAACAATGCATGAAGTTGATCATTCTATTTTAAAAGTTGACAATTTTGATTTATTTTTCATATTTTTGACCTAAAAAACGACAATTTAATATATTTTTAATTACGTGATATACAATTCTATAATATAGAACCGTTTAGATGCATTAATTATTTATATATCATAAATTAAATTTAAAATATGAAGAAAAAAAAAATTGAAGCTGAAATCTAAGTTTTTGCGATGTTTAGTGATTCTTCTACATCATCCTATCATACGTCACATTATTTAAAACATCTCACATCATGATGTTTTAGTTAAAAAATCATATGAGGAGACCAAAACTATCAATTTTTAAAATAGGGGGACTAATTTCGTAAATTAATAAAAATAGAGGGAGTAAAACTGCAATTAAACCAAAATTATATATAAATGTGGATTCGATATAAAAGGAACACTAGCTAAATAACTGCATGAACTCAAATGTTAAATGAACATTAGTTAAAGATACTTCATCCAACTATAAATATAAGCAGAAATAAAGATGTATTTTACTTAAAATTTGAGTCAAATACATTTGGACTTTTTCTTATATTTGTAATAAGATCAAGGGAGTAGATATTTAGAAGGTGTTTTTAGTCCAACTTTGCTTAAATTTCGGTCGAAATCAAAATTATCAAGATTCATTTCCTTGAAAATAGTGGGTTAAGAAGACAAAAAAAAAAACTAGTAGTAGATACGCTTTTTTTTTTTAAAAAAAAAGAGAATGTAATTGAGTGAAGTGTACTGACCTAGGGTCTTTGATGTGGATACTATGTTGTTCAGAAAAGTAAAATTAAGATAAATGGAATAATTGATTTATTTGCTCATTTCACACAAATCACGAATGTGCATGTAAAGAGTATATAATACATTAATTTTACCATTTTTTTTTCTCTTTTCTTCCGTGTGTGTCATGTTTTCTAAACTTAGTATCAAAATTGTCGTATTTACCTCAAAGAATATTTGTTTGATATTTTTGGTAAATTTTCTTTTTTGACTCTATGATACCTTGGCGCAATTAGTTCGAAGAAATCAAATTATCTTTCAATTTCATCTTCATCTATGATAGAAGGGTCAATTTTGTTTATTTTCGAGTTTTCGACCTAATTTTAATTTCTTTGCTCCTTAAAGACTGTTGCGATCGATAATTAAGATTGTTTGGTTTGATTTGGTCTCCCTCTTGCAATTGAATAAGTTTTATTTCTATCTGATATAGGTTTCAATAGATTTCTAGTTCTATGGATGAATTTGTTTTATGTCATGTTTCTATTTGAAGTTCTAATTTATGTTATCCTTTTTTGTTTTTGAAGTTCTAATTTATGTTTCTATTTGAAAGATATTAACTCGCGTTTCAATGAGCTATTGGCCTCAGTTGGTTTACTTGTATCAGTTTCTCTTCTTTATGAATGAGAGTAAGGAAAGTTTGATTAATATCTTTGCTTGTGGCAAGGTCTCTAAAACAATCTTGAACCTATTTAAAGGTAGATTAGCTAATCACACTCCATTCACTTTTGAAAAATATGGGATAAAATCTATCAAGTTCAGGAGACTTGTACTTTCCCATACTCGCAAGAGCTGTATTAGTTTCCTCTAAGGATACGACTCAGCCTAATTTGTCCATATTACTAACTTCAATAGTAAGGAAGGATGATAATGTAGCATAAGGCGAGAAAGAGTGCTCAGTTTAACAATACAGAATCTGCTAAAATTGAATGACTTGGTTTTTAACACCATTATCTTCAAAGACCTATGAATCATCATTATTTTGGAGAGTTGTTATTCTGTTGAATCTATATGTCCTTAAAGTTGACAAATGTAAAAATATTGAATTAAGGCCCCCTTTGTTATCACATAGTTGATAGCAACACTCATAATTTAAAAATATATCTTAATGATAATGAGAATTGTATTTTGTTTACGTATTCTTAAAATGCTTGATTATATTATTACTTATTATGAAATATTTATTGTAATTTAAATTTTTAGTGGAGTGTAATTTTAGAGATGGCAAAGTGGGCCGGCTCATTTCATTTAGCATGCCCCATAATTAGTCTGTTAATTAAAAAGTCAAGCGGGACGGTGTAGACCAACTTAGGTGGTCGAGTAGAAATTATCACCCTGTTACGTTTTGTGGCGGGTTGGTTTGCTTGCCCGGCAATTATTTATTCTTTGGAACATTTTAATAAAATAATAAATACAATTCCAAATAAATTCGTCAATATTAAACAATTCCAAAATTTTTATTACAATATACTAATAAATGCAAAATTTTAAATTTAAGAAATGTATTATAATTTTCTATAGAGTTTAACTCGCATTCTAAACTTAAGATTATATGCTCACATTCATATTGTATTAACACACTAGTTAAGGTTATATGATTCTATTTTTTTTATCTTTGTATATAAAATTCATATTCTTATCAACTTTTATTTAGGTTGGAGTTTTTAATTGGTTTGGATAAATCAATAAACCCTTTTAATTTTTGAGTTTGTTTGAGTTAGTAAAAAAATAAAAAATAAAAAATTAAAGTTTTAAAAAAGTAACATTTTTTATTTATTTTGTCCAACAGGCGAACAGAATATGCACATGTTTACCTCCACTTTTCAGTAAATTAAACATGATGGATGAACTTAAGTAGGTGAGTTCAAATCTTCAATCCAATCTATCTAAAATGACTCGAGTCAGCAGATTTAACTCGTTTTGTCATCTCTTTATAATTGATCTAAGTAGACTTTTTTTTTTGTCAAAGTCCTAATAGTTTCAAAAAAGGTTAATCAGCCCTTCAATTTATTTTTTTTTCAAAAGTAAAGCAGCAAACTCTCTCTACACAAATTGAAACCCAAATGAAAAAACAATTAAAAAAAACATTAGCATATGTGAAGACAACCACCATATTAAAACACCAATTAGAGAATATATATTTCTTAGGTATTTTTTTGTTGTTGAAATAATCTCTTTAAGTACTTAATGATAAAGAAATAGGCATTTCAACTTGGTTTTAATTGCTTCTAGAATATCATGATTACATGGAAAAATGTTTTATAGCTTTAATTAATATGTAAACTAAATTCGTTATTCAATATAGGTAATATTATTAATTGAATTTAATTTGTAAATACCGATAATGTTAAACTTTTTGATAGAATCACTTCATTTAAAAATATTTTAGAAAATAACACAATAGTATAGTGTGATTTTTTACACACACATATATGTAAAAAAAGTTTTATACCATCATAGAGGCATAGAAATATCTATGTAATTTAGAAAAAAAAGTTTTAGACCATCATAGAGGCATAGAAATTAATATCTATGTAATTTAGAGAAAGATGCGTTTGTTTGAGTTTAAATAAAAATTATTTTTGTTTTAAATAATTTAGAGATTATTTTTTAGAGATTTTTTAAAAAATAATTTTTTAATTTCCGTTTATTTACTATTATAAAAATGATTTTTAACCTGTTTGTATACAATTTTGTAAAAATGATTTTTTTAAACTATAATGATTATTTTGTAGACACTGATGGAGCTAAATATCACTAGAAGGGGGGGTTGAATAGGGATTTTGGCTTTTAAAAATTGTTTTAACAAGGTTATGAATTTCTGTCCTCTCTGAGAGGATGCGATAGAGGATGGAAATTCAAACGTTTTAATCAAGAACAAATTTAAATGCAGAAATAATAAAATGAGATAGACACACAGATTTTATACTGGTTCACCCAATTGTGGCTACGTCCAGTCCTCACACTCTTGTGAGATTTCACTAACAATCAATCTGATCAACCTCAACCTGAGGATGATTACACTTTGTGTATTTTCTAGCTTCACCAAGCTTACAATCACGTTTTTTGAATGTTTTCAAGTAACCTTACTTGAATAAACACAGAATGATTTGAGTATGATTGCTCTCTCTTTTCTTAAACACTTTCTATAAAGATATTACAAAGATCTATTTTGTGAATGTAGAAAGTTTGAAGAGAGGATGGATATTGCTTTTGATAATCTTAAGATTTTGATCCTTTTCTGCAATATTTGTGTGTATTTGATTATGGAGAGCTTGCTGGCTTTTATAGAGTTCTTGTACAGCTCTTCCATGGGTTAAAACACTTCTTGACCGTTGAGGAGGATGCATCAAAGAGTCCAATGGTCTCTGTGCTGAAATTACAAAATTGCCATCCAGCTGTCTTGAACAGTGTTAGTCCATCCTCAGCCTTGAGATTCAAACCTTCTAGATATTTGGTCCAATGTAGCCTTTTTCTTTTTCTTTCTTCAAGACATGAAACGGCTATTTCCTTGACTATGTGTGCTACAGCAGGCTTATTTCGTGGAGTGCAAGGTTTGAATACAACTTTCAAAGAATGATGTGACAAATTGTTCAACCTTGTACCTAGTACTAGCCGTCCTCTACCTAGAACAGCCTATCCTCGTACTAGTCCAAATGTGCTTTCTGACCTCTTTAGAAAATATGCTTTATTGGGTCATTCTTGGTTACAATCTTGTCATTTTAACCTGATTAAGAATCATGGTTACGTTGCTGGATGTATACTATGCTTTTGCGAGGCCATCCTCACGTAGGCTTAACCCATCCTCTTGCTTGCAAATATGATGGTTTTGAGTCATATGTTCATTCTTTCAGCCTTTATGATTAATAACCTGTTTTCTAATATAAATCCACTCAAGAGCACAGATTAGTCCTTAAACACAATCATAATCTCTTAAGTAATTTTGTTATCATTAAAATCAATTGAGAGATATTTATTCTCAACAGACACATCTTAAAATTTGATCAATGTAGTTGAGTACTCATAAAAAAACCAATAAATAAACACACACAACCAAAAAACAACAAAAAAATCGAAAAAGAGAACAAACCTTACTCGATGAAAACCTAGATGAGGGTCGCATTTAATGAGAAAACTAACAACGTTGTGGAAAGAGAAAAAATGACCACTGCTTGAAGTAGAAAAATGCAACTAATGAATTGATGTAAATTGATATATAAAAACTTATTAAAAATGAACGGAGGACAATTTGGAATTTTCAAAATAAAATAGGGGTAATTGCATTGCATCATTTTCTCTCGTTAATGAGTTAAGTTACATGTTTTTTAATTGTGTTTTGTTTTTCTCTCTCATATATAGCAAGAGACAAATGCGAGAAACTACTATTTTTTAACTTTTCATTTTTAGCCAAAAATTTTTTTTTTTTAATTTTAAAAAATCTAAAATGATTTTTTATGTAAATAATATTTTACTAAGTTGAATAATATTTTTTAACTTATTAAAAAAAGGAAGCTACTATTTTAAACAAACATCCTTCAAACCCTACAAAATGATTTTTGACTTGAAAAAATAAAAAATAATTTTTTTCATGAAAAAATCCGAAACAAACGCACTAATTATAAAACTATAAAACTATAAAATGTTACTATAACTCAACTAAGTTGATTTGGTAGAGCTTAATTTCTGGTTACATCTCTTGATATCGTCCGTGTCTTCAGCAATTCCAATTACAAACAGATTGAGAGAAGCAACATAAGATATGGTGCAGCCATTGGCGTATCTTGTCTTGCCTTTTTGTGTCTAGCATTATCAGCCATTTTATTACCATACAAACTATCTACTCAAACTTGGATCTAACTTGCCTCAAAATTTCCCTTATCATATGATTCCTACTTCCATTAATAATTTCTCTAGCTACCAAATTCATAATTAATTTATTCATTCATCTGTGTAAATTAAAATATATATCTATAATTCTATATGTGTCCTTCGAATAATCAATATATGTAAGAAATACTAAATATACATATATCTATGGTTGTTTATATTTTATAGTTGTAATATTTAATCAGGGTAATTTTTAGAGAAAATGTGAAGAAAAAAACCTATTTAAATAAATAATAACTTGACATATGTAATTTTATTAACTGAAAATTAAAAAAAATACAAATAAAGCAAATATGCATTAAGGAAGAATTTCAGATAATTCTATGTAAATAATATTTTTAGTGTTAGTAAAAAAATAGATTTATTTGATTTAAAATTTGTACCAAATACATCAACTTTGTTTAATCAATTTTTGTTTATATTTCGAAAGAAAGTAAAAATACATCTATATAATTCTCACTTAATTATTACCTTTAAAATAAAGTATTAATTATATTGAGTGGTCTATTTTTTTAATTAAAAAATAGATATTCATTCATTTAAATTAGTAATATACATCAATTGTGAATTTACGAACAAACTCATAATATTCATATTAATAGTATTAAACGGTAAAATATCTACAAATGTGATAAAATAAAAGTGTCAAGAATATTCATGTCCGTTCATCTGTAACGTTAAAGACGTCAAAATAATCGATAATTGATTGAAGCTAATATGTCAATCTCAACCAAACGAACACCACAACAATATATGAAATCAAACGACACCGCACCAAGACGAGGAATACAACAATGTTGCATTAAGACGACAAAATCACAAACAAAGCATGAAAATAAAAAACTAAAATTACGTGGAAATCACTTATTTAAATAAAATAAAACAAAAAACAAGTTAGTGATGTGATTTTGGACAAAAAATGACTTTAAATAATCTCCTCTAATGAATGAAGAAAAAGAAAAGTAAACGGTTAGGTCATTTATTAGGACATAAATACGTGTTTAACTCCAAATCTCATTCGGTGACCTACTTGTAGGAAGTTCTCTTCTAAAGGGCATCACAACTTCAATAACCTAACAATCAACCTATCAACATCGAAAGTGAAATGCAACAATCTTCAATCATATATGATTATAAATCATTTATTTAACTTTTAGAAACACAACTCCACTATAAGTGATGTTGAAATTGTAAAATCTAAAGCAATGTTCAACAAGCAATTAATATGTAGTGAAGGTATAGATGTTAGATTCAACGACATAAGTCACTACATACAATCTCGACGTTTTTCCAAAAATAGCCCAATATGGAGTGGTCAGAGCAGTTGTGCACAAGTTGTGAACATGGGCACCAACAATAACACACTAAAAAAGAAGAGTTATACCGTAGAATCTAGTGGTTTTGGTGAAGGAAAATGCTAATTTGTCCGAACAATATTTCGTTACAATCCGACAAATGACTTGACACGTCTTCTAACCATTCATCTATCTACTTTTAATTCTGATTCTCGCCTTAATTCATGCTAGTAAAGCCATAAATATAACTCTTCGTTTTAGGAAAAATATATTATTATTCTTGTATGATATTTTTAATATGTTTTATTTGAGTTAGATATATTTTTAGTTTTTATATAATATTTTGAGTTAAATATATTTTTAATCTTTATAAAATAATTAATTTTTGTTTTTAATCTTTATAAAAATTCATTTAAGGATCCATATGGTTTATACCATATATAATGGTTGTGCTCATATAAATAGTGATAATGATATTCTTAAACTATAGTTAGCGGACAAATTTCGATATTGTTAGGTTAAACGTCTTATTTTGAATTTATACTTAAAATTTCACACCTATCTAAATTAATTATGGTGAAATTTATCATACTAAAACAAAAAAACATCGATAATATTATATTTCAATATTAAACAAGTGACAATACATAATTTTTTTTTGACAGAAATAAGAGATAATACACATTGTTTGACCAATTGTTAACACAACAACATTTAATATAAATTCACATATCTTTTATTTTGTCTACATTAAATAATAAATAAATAAATAAATATAAGTTATATTGTGCCAACTAATAATAATAGTAAAAAATTGTTGTAGTTTTCCGAATATAACAATAGTATTGATTGAGTTACTAGAAACAAAAATAGATATTGAGTTTATCCAAATCAATACAAACAAAACATCTTTAATGACATAATGTTTCTGAGATTTGACAGGTAAAGTTGACAAATGTAACACTTTAATATGCCTCAAAAGTACTTACAATTTTTTATCTAAAAATAGTGGATGAGGTGGAACACGTAGATATTTTAGGAGGTTGTTAATCTTACTACTACTCTCTTTAAAGCACATTTAATTGTAAGTTGAGATTAGGTGTATTAGGGATGGTATAAGCATCTCTGAAGTATTTACAATAAATGTAGAAACAAAGACAATATATATAATTGTTTATACTTTCTTTTATATATTTTGGGACGTATCTCGAACGTTTTCTCTCATAAATAATAATTAAATAAAATTATTTTCTCTTATTTCGGTTTAAATATTTAGAAATATATTTAATCAACAATTTTAATATTCCTATTTTCATGAATTTAAAAGAATTAATTTCTTTCTTTTAAAGTTTAATAATTTTGATCTATCTCTCATATTTTTAAATTAAAAAATGGTATTTTAATAATATTTTAAATTATGTCACATACGATCTCATGACATAAAATTATCTAGATGTATAAATTATTTATGTTGTTAATTAAATTATAAAAAACAAATAATTTTATAAATTGAAACTAATATAAGATTTTTGGATAATTTTATTATAATTTCATATATATTAGTCATTTTACATCAATATATTATATGTCACGTTATTTAAAATATGTTATATCACTATTTTTTAATTAAAAGTTATGAGAGATGGATTAAAATGATTGATTTTTTTAATAAAAAGATCAATTTTATGAATAGTTAAAAATAGTAATTTAAATCCTAGAAAATAATAGAAGAGGTTGAAGAGTATAGAGTGAGGTATTGACCACGAGCTTCTCCTTACCATTAATTTGCAGAAATAATAATTTATAGTAATAGAGCAAATCTAAAATATGTAATCATCAAAGATACTGAAATAAAAAGAATGTCGAAGTACATCTTGATGGGGGCAGAACAGAACAGTACTCTGTAGATACTACAAAGAAGTCATCAAACGGAAGATGATTAATAATTCTAAATCTAATTTCTACAATGAGAAATTTAAACCTTGAAAGATTTATGAAAATTGAAGATGGAGGGGAACTTTGGTGCTCTTCCTTTACACTTTCATTACTATGGTCTGGTTCATGGCTTTCATTATCTCATATATTATATTTTTGAGACTAAATATATCTTAAAATGATACTTTATATTAGTACAATATCATTGTGACTCCTTTATAACTTGTGTTTATTTAAACTTCATTCCGTAACCTTAATTTGTGTCTATCCACGCCAAAAAAAAACAAAGAGCAAAGTTCAGGTTGCCGCAGTTGTTCCGGCTATAACACCCACCCTCTAAAATTGAAAGTTGATGATACAATTTCAACATTAAAAATATAGTTGGTAATTTTGGGTGATTGCGAGTTTTTGGTTTTGATCAAAACCTCATAAAATGGGGTTGAAAAAAAAAACATTTATAATTATTGATTCTGTTTTAAAATAACAAAGTACTATTAATAGACATAAATATCATTTTATCAATCATCGACCATTACTTTCGATCACCACCACCATCATCGATCACCTGCTACCATCATCGACCACCGTTTTTAACCAACCACCATCTCCCACTACCGTACACCACTTCAGTCACCGTCAACTACTCACCTTCAACCATCATCCACCACTTAAATTACCATTGGTCACACTCTTGCTATCACCTCCGACTATCAATCGTCTCTTTTGATCGCTACAATTGTCTTCAACAACTGATTATCACTACGATAGTCATCTTTCACAATTACTATTATTAAAATTATTATAATATTTTAATTATTTTTTTTATAATTTTTACGTATCAATATTTGGTGAATTATAAAGAGATAGAGTAAATAGAGTAATTGAATTCAAATAAAATAAAAAACAAAAATTCAACCATGAATTGACATTGAAAAAAATTAAAAACCAAAATTGATTTTAGTTTTTAAAAATTTCGAAAGATAAAACTAAAAACCACTCTCCGAATGGGACATAAAATGTTGGAAATAATGAATAATTATTGATGAAATTGTTGGTATTAATGGTGACATTAATGAACTAGTGTGGTTGTGAATTGAAAAAAATGAGAAGTCCCACATAGGAGGGATACCACACTTTGGAAGGGTATATAAGGTGGAGGTATGTACTTTGGGGTGTGCCCCAAGGGGTACCCCAATTTTGTGAAGGAGGGAGAACGCAAGCAAAGTTGATCACCACACGCGCGCGCGCCGCCGCCGTCCGGCTCGGCCCGGCCTTGGCCTTGGTGTATTATTATTTTTTAATTAAAAATTATTTAATTAATTTTGAAAATTGAATGCTTGCGTTTGATCTCTTATTGTTGCGTTAATTACGTAACTGCCCTCCACCGAATCTGCCTAATGATCAGTTTTAGTCTTCCTTTTTGCCCGGTCAAATCCCTGACTCAAGGTGCCACGTAACTGCTATTGCCCGGTCATTATTCAGAGTCAAAAACCCTTGCGCAAGTTCAGGAAGTCAAAGGCGCACGTTTTGGGTGGGCAGCGGTTTTGGAGCACACGTTTCCTGAAGTTCAGGTTTGGATCGGTCAACAGGAGCGCTCTGATGGATCCACCAATTTCTCTGATCCAGTTACGAAATTCTTCTATAAATAGAGGACTCTCCTCACTTGAAAACTCGCACCAAAAGCACTCCGATTCTGAGGCTTTTCTCTCTTCTTCCCCCCGTTCTTACTTCTACTTCTTCTTTTTTCTTGAGTGGCCTTCGTGCCATATTACGAGTGGTGGTCGTCAGACTGCCATATTGAGGGTGTAATTCGAACGGTTTTCTGCAGTGCAGTAGAACTCCGTACAGTTATCTGGGTTGTTTTATCCTGGGGACTTCGTGGTTGATAGTCTGCCTTGCACCTTTGGGCAGTGCCTCGAAACGTCTTAAAGAGAGCGACCTAGTCCGCGACTCATCCCAGTAATCTTATCGGTGGCATAAATTGTTTTTTCAAATTTTTTCGAAATCCAAAACATCATAAAATAATAGAGAAGTCGAAAAAAGAGAATAAAAATCACAAGCTCCGGTTGTGGGGGAATAGACTAATCTGTTTTGCTTAATGCAAACAAAATCGCCTACTGCTATATATCCTATCTTCCATATGAGAGAGGATATATACACAAATCGAGAAATTCAAAGCCCTGCTTTTGTCCACAACAATAATTAATCACAGAATATAAAAAAAGGAAGAAATGACATACCTAAATAATCAATTGGGTTATGATAGCTGCATAGGTCCAAGAAATGCACAAAACATTGAGCAAAATTAATATAAAAGCATCCAACATAAATGCTTGAAGTGGAACAATAATGAAGTATCCAATTAGCATCTTCATAATTCTATCATCCTTCAATTTCTTTTTGAAGTGTTTGTGCATATAAAGGATTCAATATTAAGATATTGTGATGCAACTTAGAAAACTAAGGTCTATTTAAAGCTCAGATAAAATAATCCTTTCATTCCAAATTCAGTTAGAGCTCAACAATATTAGAGCGTCTAATAAGAGAAACCAATGAGACATTTAACTTTTAAGTCATTTCAAGAGCACTTGTGTCTTAAATCAAACCAAAATCCAACCTGTTAGAAGTCCTCTGAACTCAAAACTGCACATAGGGAACTACTTTGCTTCAATTACATTTTATGATACATATTTCTCCCCCAAAATGTCATCATAATTGTTAGGCTCTACTTAACTATAAAATGAACATAATTAACTTAAATGTCATGTGGCCAACGAAAAAGCTTAGTAATATAAGGAAAATAAAATTATGAAAACCATGGAACTTCAATGAGAGAAATAGCATGTTAACTGATCTCTTCTTCTCGAATATTATGTGTCCTTATCGGTTTGATGTCCCGGGACTTTCCACATTCATAACATGTAATCAAAGAGTTGCTATAATCCTTCTAACTTGTTTTATTTACCTTGTTGTTAAAGTTTTCATTTTTTTTTCTTTCTATCTTTCCTATTCTCCTAACTAATTTGTTGTATCTTTTAACAAAGAGACTCATCTCTTCATCACTTAAGTCTTTCTTTTCCAATTAATTTTCATCCTTCTTTGACCTTGAGGATGAGCCAACCAAAGTTATACTTTTAATTTCCTTGTTTAGCTATTAAGTTAGTAATGAATCAGAATAAATTATTGAGATCATTTAAATTTTTTAAGCTATTCAAAATATTTTTCGAAACAGTAAACACAATTCAAAATTCATTTCTTGTATTTTTTGACCAATAATCTCTTATACACTTTTTGCGAATCTTGAATTTATCTATAAATTATTTGTTTTCTATAAATTTCCATACATCTAAATTATAAGAAATGATTTAATTGTTAAAATATCTCCAATAACTTTTAAAACTTCAATTATAATTTTATCATTTGATCGTGAGAACTATTCTATTTTACATAGATTCAAAATATTTGGAACAAAATTT
>JBBPBP010000004.1:14704509-14722477 GCA_037974735.1 Cicer chorassanicum
ATAAGTCCAAAAATATAATCAAAACTAGTTAAGTTGATTTGATATTTTGTTTGAGTTCGAGTTTAAAATCAACTAAACTAAATAAATTCAATCTCTATTAAATTGAATATAGTTTCACATATTTAAAATAGATCTTCTAATATTTTAACCAAATCATTATTTTTTATCTATGTATATTAATTTTTTTAAGTGCCTATTATATCAATATTGTTATCTCAAAAAATTTGTTATGTTAAAATATTTTAATAATTATATATATTTTTTTCATTATAGTTAATAAACTTGTTTTAATAGTATAAATAATTTAATGTTTAAAAAAAATTAGTTTTTTATTTCTTAAAAACTAATTTTTAATTATTAAAAATGTCAATTCAAATTCGATCCACTGCATAAGTATTAGAGGTTCGCTTGTTAATATATTTTTCAAATTCGATTCATTTAAATTTTAAAAATTTAACTAGAGGTTCGCTTGTTAATATATTTTTCAAATTCGATTCATTTAAATTTTAAAAATTTAACTAGAGGTTCGCTTGTTAATATATTTTTCAAATTCGATTCATTTAAATTTTAAAAATTTAACTACCTCAATATTTCCCGACTTCCCATCGAAGCTTTGTCGCTAACCCCAATACAAAATAGAAAAGATTTTAGAATTTAATACTAGATTTTGATTAATAAATAAAACTTAAAAAAAATAACTATTGTATTTTTTAATAATTTGAAAATTATAGAAGTGTCTTGTAAATGAATTTTTAGTATATTGTATGCAAGTTTTTTAAGCTTAAACAAATAAAGCCAAAATGTTATATTGAACTTGTGATTAATTATACGTTTAACATGAGTCAAAAAAAAAAT
Organism: Cicer chorassanicum; assembly: GCA_037974735.1. Lineage (NCBI taxonomy): Eukaryota > Viridiplantae > Streptophyta > Magnoliopsida > Fabales > Fabaceae > Cicer > Cicer chorassanicum. The sequence goes on from JBBPBP010000004.1 coordinate 14,705,365, forward strand.
GTTTGACATGTGTTGTTGTAGAGGTTGACTTCCCGACTATTTATTTAACTCCTTTTAATTTTTTGGCATTCGGATTAACTGGGTTGGTATTGCATCTATCGTACTTTTTTTCTTTTTGTCGATATTTTCTTTTTTGACAGAACTTGTCCATATTTATTTTTGTACATATTCACTTTCTTAATTAGTTTCTTATTTTTTTCATAAACAAATATTTGGATATTAGTTAATTTAATTTTTCTTCTTTTTCATTGTCATGGTTCAAACTCTAGTTATTTTACCCTTTCACTCATAATTCAACTATCAGTTCGTTATCCAGTTTTAGTTCTTCCTTTGGTAAAGGATATAGGTTCTTCATGCCCTGATAGCACTGTTTTGATAAAACAAGTAAACAACACAAGTGGACCATAAATAGTAGTATATGAATATAGAATTAGGCTTAGTTCAACTAACTTTACATATTAAGTAATAATAATAGATAGTAATTGAAGCTACCTGTCATCATACTTGAACAAAAACGTGTCGTCCGTTGTCAACATTTCAGAGTTAAGTATATCACATTTCTTATAAACACAAATTAATTCTCCTAAAGTCACGAAAAGCCTCATTTGATGGGCAACTCTCTCATAGAAATTCTAATGCATTATTTTCAACCTATTCTCTATTCAAATGTTGCTATTATTTTAAAAATAGATTCCTCTAAATCATCTAGATTATACATAAATTTGGTAAAAACGACATAAATTTAACTAATAGAAGAGTCTATATTTATGTAATCCTAGAAAAGTCTATATTTAAAAAAAGGAAAATGTTAGGTATAAAAAAAAAATTATCACTAGAACATCACGATGTATTTGACTAAAATCCTCTTCCACTTCTTTATTATTTAGCCACCCATGTATAATAATAAATGGGAAGATCCAACGATCCAAAATAATTTGTGATAGGTCTGTAAAAAATTTCCTCACAATAAATAACACCGCTCTTAAAAGAATGAGTAGTACCAGAATCGATGAACACGTCTTGGAAAATCTTGGTGTTGCACCTCACCTTATTTATGCAAGTTAATTTTCCAAAAATTTAATGTTCAAAGGTATTTAATAGTTATTTGTTTGCTCAGTTGCTAAAGTATTATAATTTGGGTTAGTTGAACATGGTCTTGCATATGTTGCACAATTATTTTTAAAAAAAATACTATATTTAATCTTGAATATAAGAGAAAGAAGAGTCAATAAAAATTGATATATTTAATATAAGATTTGATCTAAATACATTTATTTTTGTTGACTCACTTTATCTTATATTTGAGACGTGAGTGAATATATATTTAAAAGAGTATGTTAAAGAGTGTTTTATAATAAGTTTGACATTATGTTTCAAGTTTAAATTTGATACTTCGCATTTGTATAAGTTAATTATGATGGTATTTATCATTTATCCTGAAAAATAAAATGTTTTATAATATTATTTTTTCAAAAAAAATTACCATTATAATATATAGAAAAAAAACTTAGTTGTATTTTTATGTGCTTTTCTTACAGTTTTTAACATAAAACATATCTTTTATGATTATAATAAACTTTAAGAAAATTATGAATTTGAAAAAATCATAGTTGATTAAAACCATATGAAAAACACACAAAAAAAAATGCATTTAAATTTTATTCTAGTTATTACTATATTTTGTTCTAAAGTTTAATAAAGTAAAAATCAAACACCTAAATATAAAGGGTAATATATAGGGTATCATATATTTGAACTCGTAACATATTAAATGACATTACAGCTACATGTGAATTGTCCTTATGAAATGTATACTACTATATCTTTAATAATTTGATACATAAAAAAGGATGATATTTTATAAATAAATAAATAAAATAAAAAATAGTCTAAATTTTTCTCACATTTAAAGTTTCTCGGTCTCGGAGACCCAGGTAGTTGAATAATTAAATTGTTTTCGCATGTAAATTAACTCTTTAGATCGGACTTCTAGGTCTATCATGACCGGCCCCATCACGCCCTTGCTTGCTTGTGGTTTTTCACTTTTTTTCTTTCTTTCACATCAAACATTTCATTTGATAGCCTTAATATTTATATCTTAGGATGTCCTTCTTTAAAATAAAAATAAAAATGTCCTACCTTATACATACTAGTTTTCTTTAATATTATGGTTTTTAGGGAAATATGTCTTATTAATCTATAGCTTGTCAGAGAGAGGTAATTAAAGTTTAACAAACTATTATCAAATTAAAATTCACATGCAGATTGTCTTAAAGGATTTTTCTTTAATAGAAATTCTTAACTACTTGTAACTAATCACTTAATTATTATATATATATTTAAATGTACTTCTGACAACTAGAAAATATACTATTTATTTATTTATTTATTTGATAAATATACATATAACTATAATATTTAATTTTTCAAAAAAAACTATAATTTTAAAAAACACTGATAAATAAAACTAATTAAACACAATATTATGTATTGTATTAATAACCTTGTCATATTTTCTAGTTTTATTAAAATATTTATTTAATGGTTAATGTTGATCGATTTGCAGGTGATGTTCACAAATAGGAAGGAGCGAGGTGAGTTATTAGAGGGCTTAGTAATTAGCAATAGAGACATAGACATCCCAAGTTTCACACAGGTAATAATAATCTACACCGCTCTAGCTCTATTATTTCTATAACCTTATTGCTTTCATCATAGAATATGAGTAATAATTACTCGTTAATTATGAATTTGCAGAGGATACATCTTCTATGGGGCGAGAATGATCAAATTTTCAAATCTGAACTTGCTCAAAATATGAAAGAGTAAGGCTCTAGAGACCTCTCTCTATATATATATTTCACATTTATATATTTTTTTTATAGTTAAATATTGGTAAATAAGTGGTTATGTTAATTTATAGATTTTGAATTTAAAATCTCTAATAATTAAAAACTCTTTTGATATCACCAACAAAAATGCAATTTAAACCATTAGTACATTAGTCATTGTTAAAACAAAATCAATAGTTTATAAAATATGAAGACATTTTTGTTTGTTTCAAAATTCAAAATAATAAGTTTAAATTTAAACTATCTAATCTTGATTCAGCAACCATTGATATAAAGATAGATATTAAGTAAATAAATAAATAAACGGTGAAAAAAATTTGAAGAATTATTGAGATGCTATTAGTATATATTTAATTTACATGTCAATTATGGGTGTACATATTGGAGTGTTGATCGGTATGAATAGTTGTAGAAATGACTATAGTAAAATGTATGTATAAATAAATGATGTGATGTATCTATTGACAGGCAACTAGGAGATGGCACAACATTTGAAGGCATAAAGAAAGCTGGTCACCTTGTTCATTTGGAGCGACCATGTGTCTACAATAGATGCCTCAAGCATTTTATTGCTTCCTTCTTGGCGTCAAATCAACCCAAATAAGTAACTTATATATTCACTTATATATATTCAACTAGAAGAAGTAGGGAGACAAATATAAGTTCATTTATAAATATTGAGTTTTAATGTCTTTTCTATTTTAAATTAGAATATTATCCCCTCAATTTAACTTTTATACAACGGAAGAAGAAAAAAAATTATATCTTCAACTCCATAATTTGGCCTGGATATTGATCTAATTAGTTTGAGATGGAGTTCATTAATTGTCTCTGGCATTCATTGTATTCTACTCTTTCATATGCAATAATTATAAGATAATTTTATTTACATGATATATAGTAGTACTTTTTCGGACAACATATAATTTTTTCCTCTTTAATAGAATGATTTGTTTAAAGATATAATTTTTTCTCTTTTTAGATTTAACGGTTCTAAAAGGCGTTGCACCTTACAATATGTAGATGATATTTCACTTATAAAATTATGACAATGTCTTCATTGCACATTATTCTTGTTCAAATTCCAAATGATTAAAATGAAGTTAGTTGTTTTATCAAGATTTCTTTTTATATATTGATCTAACTAAATTTGGAAAGAATTAACATACTGATAAATGGTAGTAAAACTAGCTGTACCAAAATCAAAGGAAACAAAAATGGATATGTATGTACCTAAATCCTACTTAAAAATTAGAATAAATACAATAATAATTAATGGTCTAAATTATCTTATAAAGGATGCCTGAATTTCTTCCAATGTTCTGTCCTTGGTCTCAGGAACACAAAGTATAGCAAAAGCAACGTTGATGGCAGCAAAAATTGCATAAATTGTGAATGTTCCTGCATTGCTCCAATTTAGAAGCAAGTTTGCAGTCATAGTGACAATAGAAGCTGTGAACCAATTCAAAAATGTTGCTGCACTTCCAGCAAGTCCCTTAATACTTGGTGGAAGTATCTGAAAAAGCAAAACAAAAAATCTCACATGCTAATTATTTTTTGGTCCAAATCAATGTAGTGTAGGAGTTTTGAAATAGGTCTTTGTGCATACCTCAGACATTATAAGCCAAGGGATTGGTCCAACACCAATAGAAAAACCAATTACCAAAGTCTAAAAACAAATAGTTAGTTAGTTTGACAAATACTGAAACCCCTCACACAAAAAAACATGCCAAATCAATAAAATTTTCATACCACAAGCCCCACAACAGAGAGCATCCCCAACATTTTATGAAGGTCAGAGCCATTTGATACAACTCCCTAAGTTCAATTAAATAACACCATTTAGTATATAATAAATTGAATTGAAATTTAAGATATAGTAATTGATTACCAACCCCTAGATAAAATGATGTAGCAACTAGGAGCAGGCTAACAGTCATCACAGAGGAAGATACCTGCAATGATAATTAAAGCTTTGATATACTTTATATCTATATATATTAATGGAATCTATGAGAAGCTAAATTCAATTAATACTTACTATAAGAAGCACCCTTCGCCCACTTCTGTCTACCAACCAAGTAGAGATCCCAGTCACTACAACCTGAATAATTAAAAAAGTTAGGCAATTATTTTTTTTTATATTCATATGAATGCAATATTTTTTGTACTAGAACATGTATATAATAAAGCTTTTAACCTGAATAGATCCAAGTCCAAATGTAGCACCATTACTAGATGAAATTCCTATCAAAATGAAATCAACATAAATTAAGGTTGCTAATAATATAACATGACATAAAAGTAGACAATTAATTCATGGAGAAAAAAGTATAATTAATTACCTGCACTTGAAAAAATCTTACTAGAATAGAAAAATACTCCGTTGATACCAGAAAGTTGCTGCAGCACAAGCAATCCTATACCTACCTGCATAATTAAAGCATAAAATTGTGGGAAGAAAGTGAAAAAAATTGACTAGAGGAAAAATAAAATTGAATTCATACCATCAAGGGAAACCAATATCTTCTCCTCTTGAGATCTGCTAATTGTACAGTATCTGTTCTGTTGTTTGATACCAATGATCCCTTTACATGATCAACATCAACGTTTCTCATTAGAAATGTACAATTAAATAAAAAGTATTGAATATGTTTGTAATTTTTTTAAAATTATGAAATTAAGTTTATTATCTATAATTTTTTTTTTAGATTTTTAGTCTCTACATTTTTATGTATTTTTAGTCTCTGCAAGAGACTAATAGCACCATCTTTTTATAAAATATAGACATTAAAATTGGAATTTTTTTATAAAGATTAGATTAAAATATAGATATTGTATAGAAACTTATAATATATTTAACATAAAATAAAATCAGCCCAATTTTAGCAATATATATATCATCTGTGTTATTTAAACATTAAATTTAGAACACTGTAGACAGATGTCGTATAAAAATACAAGTAGAAGAATGTGTTGATAAACCAAGATGCAAACTTAGAACATGTATGTAGTATTTTTTTTTTTTTTTAATATTAAACATGTATGTAGTATAGTACTATATAAGGTTAAGTACCTGTATTTCTTGTGCTTCCATAGTAATATCAACACGGGGTCCACGTAAAGATTGTAATGAAGCTTCAAACCTTTCTATCATTCCCATTTCGGCCTAGACATTTGAAAACAAATAAAAATAAAGAAAAAGGTGTGGCAAAATAGGTGATATTTAAATAATCTAATGAGCCTTCAGCTATCCTCTGAAAAAAGTGAGTAGATATAGAAATTCAATTAATATATAGTTATATTATATGATGCATACCAACCATCTAGGTGATTCTGGAATGAAGTATAGGCCAGGTATTAATATAGCACATGGCAAAATTCCTGAAAAAGAAAACAGAGAAATGCTTCATTATATTGATAAAGAGCTTTAGGTGCTGCAAGCGCAAGCCCAAATATGCTAATAAAGAATGTGTAGTAATTTTGCAATGATAAATATAAAGCTAAAAATTCACCTAAGAGTGCTAGTGTTCTCCATTTGAAAAAAATGCCTAAGAAATAAGCCAGCATTATCCCAATTGTAATTGAGAGCTACAGGAAAAGGACATCATAAATATTAACATCAATTATTAAAGAGAAGAGTAATAAATAAATATGTAATCCTCTGTTTGAAAGCAACATACACCCAACCTGGTTCACAGATCCTAGGCTACCCCTCATGGTTCTTGGCGATATCTCAGCTATATAAATGGGTACCTAAACCAAAAATAATAAATTTAATTATAATTAATTTAAATGTCATAAATATAATTTGTAATTCGTGGATAGTATAAAAAAAGTTAATACGGACAATCAAATGTAAAACTCTTCAAATATCAGTGTATATATAATATGATGGATTTGGATCTCTTAGTACAAACTTCCTTCAATCTCTCGAATTCACATTATTTCTTTTAATTTTTTTTTTCTTTTAATTTTTGTTTATTTAAATTAAAAATTTATATCTTATCGATCATACATTTAAAATTTATACAGATTTAAAATTACTTGATATGTTATTAAAATACATCAAAATTGACATTTTGTGTATTTTTATTGAACACCGCTAATTTTTTACGAGTATCAATAATAAATTAAATTATTTTAAATTTGTGTAAAATTTTACGTGTTTGGTCTATATGATATAAACTTTTAATGAAACGGAGATAAGTTGTAGAGAGATTGTGCAAGTTTTGAATTGAGAGACCCATATTCACAATATGAATTTTTTTATTTAAAGTCAGATACATCAAGATTAAGAGCTAAAGTATTATTGATACATAAGGCTATATATGTATTATAATCAAGAATTAGTAGATATAGGAAATAAAGATTACCACATAAGAAATTATTCCAACTCCAAATCCTTCCAACAATCTTCCCATATATAGAAGGGACGAGTCCTAGAAAAGGAGTAAATAATATAACTTGCCATTAGAAAGTAAGAAACTTGCTTGTTGAAAGAAGCATTCATGGTAACATACTAGACATGTTATTAGTACTTACTTTGGCTATGGAAATGGCGAGCCATCCAAATATATTTGGGACTGCTGCGACAATTAGTGACTGCAATTTAAAATTCCACAGATAAATTTCAAAATTAAATAATTTCTAAGATAATAAAAGACATTAAAGTTTTTTCTTATGAAAAATATTAGGCTGGAGATGATGAAAGACACTAATGTTTTAGAAGACCAAAAGAAAATTTTGATTCATTTAAAGGACATCCATGAATTTGGTCTTTGCAGTATTTTTTTTGTCAACAATTTTAGTTTCTCTTAATATCAAGTCAACGTACTTTTTCATTTTTTAAATGATTTTTAGTAAATATATTCAAAATATTATAAATATTTTCTCCCACAAATATTTATATATTTTAAATAAAAGATAAATTAAATATAAATTTTGAAGCATTAAAAACAACAAAATAATAGAAATATAAATCTAAAATTCGGATTTTGTGTTCCTACAAAATTTAATGCCATAAATTTTTTCCACCGAAAAATATAAATACTTCTTTTAACGAAAATTCAAATTCAAATTTACTGCATTGTGAAAGTCTAATCATTTGGTTAAATTCAAATCTTATTGATAAGTTTCAATTTACTTTAATTTTGTAGACATTAAAATTGTTTGCGAAGAATAACTTGAAGTTATAAATAACTTGTTAACATATTTTATTTCAAAAGTAAGTGTTAAAGAAAACAAAAAATGAGAATATGTTAGGTCATCATGGTACAATACCCCTTTACGCCCAAAGTATCCTGCTATTTGACCACTGACTGTTGCTCCAACCATTGCACCAATGTTGGATAAAGAACCAAACAATGAAAACTGTCGGGACATGATATTCAAAGCGTTACTAATAATGTCATGGAAAACAAACTTGCAAAGAAATCTAAAAAAAATGAAAGCAACTCAAATAAATAAATACCTTCGAAATTGTTAGATTAAGATCTCGAATCATATCTGCTTCCGTTGGTGAAGAATATCCACACTATATAAATAAATATTATAAAAAACATGTGCATGATATATAAAACAAAATCATATATTAAAAAAATGTGAGTCGGGTGAAACAAAATAGATCCTCTTATAAACCGCTAAATTAAAATAGATAAAATCGATTGTAAATCTCGAATAAAATTATAGATGTAAAATAGCGGAATTAAGCACCGTGAAACCAAATTGAATGGGCCCCAAAGCTACGACGAGAACACATATTACAATAAAAAAAGAGCCAGTTCCAGCATTATTGTTGTTGTTATTGACAAATGGTTTCCTAAGGTTCCTAGCAACTTCGTAGTCTTCACCCAAAGGCATTGCTCTTTTTGTACAGATCAAATTCTTGTTGGATGATTTTGAAAACCTTGAATTAAAGGTCTTGTGTTAGTAGAAAACACCAATTAGTAATTAATTAATTTGATTAAATTATAGCAAGGTTGTGAAAGGTCTAATGGAATCAGAAGATCTGAGATGGTAGTTAGAAGTGGAAGTATACGTTATTAGTTTTTGAGGTCCTTGAGACTTGGACATGCGATAAATGTGGAGACCAAAAGATATCATGTGACCATGTCCACTGCCATCCCTTAAGTAAGATGCATATTAATGTCTTATTCATATAATCATGTCGTGTGGTTGGGATTATTTGAACATGGACATGTTAATTAATGAGAAGAAAATTAAACTGGAAGGTTATTAATATGTGATGTGATGTGAATTTATTGGGTTCCCTCTAAATTGAATATATTTTTTAGTTATAAAAAATACTTCATTGTACTTATAGTTAGCTGTTTTTTTTTTTCTTGGCATTTCTTTTGTTTATGTGGTACTTTTATAATGTATAATTTAATTGATGGCTTATTCTTTTTTATATTAAACAGTATGTCTTTGGTTCTATAAAATTGGAACTTCCTAAGTTTGGTCTTGATTACAATTTCATTAGAGTTTTAGTCCTCTGTATTTTAGTTGTTTGCAAAACTGGTCCATACCATTAATAATATGATGATAAGAATGACAAAATGATGACTGTGTCTTGCGACATGAATATGTTAATTAACGTGGCATCAATGTGAAAAGGGAGTAAAAAATTAGTTTTATATTATTAATCATGTTTAGTTATTTAATTAAAACAATTTTCTTTTTTCTAAAACATTTAAAAACAAATGTTTTTTAAACAAATTAAATGACAAGTTATCAAAGAACAAAACTTTTGAAAAATACACTAATGAGTCACCAATCAAACTAAATTATATGCACATTTAGGTTATAGTTTAACTTTTTAAGTTTTACATATGAATACTTGTATACTTTAAAATTTCAAAACACAAATACATATTGAAATTACTATTCGAAATAATTTACTGTAATTAATAAAGGTCTGTCATACAAAAATTGACAACTGTAATATACACAAAAAGAGCCAAACATATGTTAAATACATAACTCCTGTTTATATTTTAGAGTGTGTTTGGTGCACGGTGTAAAGTAAAGGATAATGAGAACAGAACATGGCAAATCTTTAACAATTATTTTGTCTTATAATGTCTGGTGGACAATAGACACCATAAATAAATAATGTAAAAATATTGTCTCAATATATACATATAAATATATAATCATACATTCAGCAACAAAAAAGTACAATCATACCAACTCAAACTCGTTCTTTTTTTAATCGATGCTCTCTTAATTTGGTACTTACTCACTTGGAGTGACCCCATATCTACTATGGGCGCATCAAACAATTTCCTTCTTCCCAATAGCCAATGCAGAGTGTAACTTGAAATAGAAATGAACTCGGTAATTTGTGAGGCTATCTTATGACAACAAAACAAGTTTCTTTCTCATTATTTTATTATCATATATCTTTTTTCCACAGCAGCTTGTACAGTAAAACAAAATAAATAAGAGATGCACTGATGTTTCCCTTCTTACATTTGCTACAGAAAATTTAATGAATGCACAAGACTATAAAAATACATGATATCATACAACATCATTTCATTTAAACATGAGAGACTACTGGTATGCTCTCCCAAAACATACTTTATCTTAAGGAAAATTGAATTTCTTCCAATGTTCTTCCCTTGGTCTCAGGTACCCATATTGATGTAAATGCAACGGTGAAAGCGGCTACGATTGTGTAGATTGTGAATGTCCCTATAGACAACAAAAAAATGTCAGCATTATATTGACAAGTATACAAGAGATGCATGAATCATGAATAATACACAAAACACAAACCTCCACTGCTCCAAGTCAAAAGCAAGTTAGCAGTCATTGTGATGATCCACGCAACTAGCCAGTTAGCCATGGTTGCTATACTGCCAGCAAGTCCCTTTATATTCACCGGAAGTATCTGTAAAGGATGATTAACAATTGAGAAATTACGTACTATTTAATATATTCAATAAACACAAATTAACCCAAGTTCTGCAACCATGATTTACTAAAGTATTTCATACCTCAGACATTATGAGCCAAGGGATTGGTCCAAGTCCTAGAGAGAACCCAATTACCATAACCTAACAAATAAGGTGATAAAACTGATAAGTACTAAAAATCTTAAAACTTACACCCAAAAAATACAACTGAGCTCAAGTAGATACCACAAGGCCAACAACGGATATTATTCCCAAAATGCTGAAATATTGAGAATCCTTTGGTACAACTCCCTGGTATCAATGAAATAAAGTAGTCAAAAGGATTGCCAAACTCTGGAAATTAAATTAAACTGTCACCACCATCACTTGTACCAACCTCGAGATAGAACGCTATAGAAACAACGAGAAGGCTAGCTGTCATTAAAGATGAGGATATCTGCAGAAGTTATCATAGATCTCAAATATTAAATTCCATTTGCATTTTCAGTATAATGAGGTAACAAAAGCTACTTTATACTCACTATTAGGAGCATCCTTCGACCACTTTTGTCCACCAACCAAGTAGCAATTCCAGTAGCAATGACCTGGAAAAAATGCTGATTATGAGAATTGAATTCACTATAGTATCTATATATATATATTCAAGCAAAACTCAATATTTAGTCCAGGCTTCATTTTTAACCTGAATAGCTCCAAGTCCAACGGTAGCAGCACTGCTGGATGAAATTCCTGTTACAATACAGAAGTCAAATACCAAAACAGACGCAAGTAAGATTTAGGAGCTATTATGTTATGGCTGTCATCTAAAACCTCATTTTAGTTTCTATTGCCAAGAAGTGCCAAAATCTAAACCTGAACAGAATGTAATTGGCCGTTTACACTTTACATTCCTTTTGTTACATCTCGACAACACATCATTAGGATAACAAAAAAAAAGCTAGAGTAATTGAAATTATATGGCTTTAGGTTGGGAAGGATGAAAAAAAGAGAATAGAGATTAGAGACTAAGGACACATTTGACGCTATATACTATAGTCTTTGTACCATACAATATTTATTTCCTGCTAATACACAGTTATCAGTTGCGGGTACTGGGTAGCAAAGAAAGGGGTGGCCGCTATATATATACTAGTATCAGTATATAATCAAATAATTAATGGAATATTTACAAATGCTCAAGAATTGGAAAGTTACTCAAAATTCATAATTAATAATAAATTGTCATAGAGCAAAACATACCGGTAGATAAAAATAATAATCAAGGACACAAACAAGTTCAAGTCTAAAATACCATTACACCCCCATCTGAAACATCTCTCTTTTCAGAGTGGTTTTGGGTTTTCGAGGATCCCTCCCCCAGTGCAGGCAAATAGCACCACTATTTAGCCACAATTTCAGCTGCATCTTTAATCCTCCACCCTACAGCTAGAAACTAGTGGCCAGTCGCTGCTCCACCACTATTGATAACTATGTAATATACTACATATTATAATTATGTGTCCATATAGGAGGAGAGGTAGTAGGGGTAGTAGGGGAGGGGTATGGTTGTTGAGTAGAAAATGAAATGGGTACATATCTGGGCATATCAGTATCAAATATGGGTACAATACTAATACTTAATCAACTTTGGAGTATATATGGGCTTCATAAGTTACAAATGAATCCTTTGTTAACCGAACAACGAAGGGCTTCAAAAAAATGGCTGGAAAGGCAGCTCAAGGAAGCTAAAGATGTTAAAGAATGAGCACTGTTGGAAAGTCAACTTAGCAAATGGCTGAAATTATTATCAGCCTGGATATTTTTCAAAATTAGTGTTTTATGTAAATATCAATTATTTTATTTTTATAATTTAATTTGGAGTAATAAATATTCTGAAAACTTACAATAATTTGCATAACTAAACTTTAAGGTAACCATCATAGGGATGATGTATTAGGGGTGTTGTGGAGTTAGGTTCTGCCCTTCCCTAATCGACTCTTGAATCTAACCTGGTTTTTGCAAACCATTCCTTTAATATAAAGGTTTTCTAAGTTTTAATAATTTAATGAACTTTGGTTGTGACTCCCAAAATAATTATAAAACCAAATTTATTTCTTTTTGCCATTTGTTTTGCTTTATGATTTGGGTTGTGACAATGCGAGGCTCATTCAAACCACAACAAGTTCATTACTAACACATCACGATATAACCATCGGTAAGAAAGAAGTCACTATAATGATTGTTACTGAAAAGTGAACATGAAAACACTAGATGGTTTAGGGATTGAGACAAGGACAGAGTATCTAATTTAGAGGCCGGAAGGAGGACATGGTTTAGGAATGCAGACAAAGACAGTGTATCTAAGACTTTTGACATGGGGGTCCTTAGTTTGATGGTTGAGGACATGGAGACTAAGTATCTAACCTCAACAATGGGGCAAGTTTCAGGAACTCGATAGTAGATAATGCTGGCACAAATCATGAGGATGGTACAGCTCAAACACCACGTTGCAACTATACATTCTAAAATTGGTATTTAGTATTTACTTGATATTTGACTTGTATTAGACTTTTAAACATAACTAAATAAGGAAATATAGAAACCAATCCTACGAGATCACCGAAGATACTTTAAAATACAATAAAGATATTGATATTTTGAGATATCTTTTATATGTTCTAACAGTAGTCATGGAAATATAACAATTAAAAGGAAGTTTATGTCTAATGGACATAAATTTTCTAATGCATCTCTAACATTTCAAACCATGTTGTATTGTACTAGACATGGCTATTTCAAGTATTTGAAGGCTTTACACTGGATTTACCGTGTGGACTACAACTCTGCTTATTGATGCCATATAGTTTTTCCTCTATTTAAAAAATCAGTATTTGAAGATTTTAAACCAGTATCACCTACGTTTTCTTGTCCTTTTCATCCTCCCTCCATGCCAAAATGAAAAGTACAAGTAGTATTATAAAATTAACAAAAAATTAATGATCACCTGCATTTGCAAAGATGCTAGTTGAATAGAACAAAACTCCATTGATACCACTCAATTGCTGAAGTACAAGTAATCCAATTCCTACCTGCAGGTATTCAATTAGCCAAAGTTTAGATGTTTGACTTTTCTAATAAATTATAACAGTGAGCTTGGGAAGACAGACTGCATAAATCAAAACCAAGATTGGATTGCATATAATACCATTAAAGGGAACCAATATCTTTTCCTCTTGAGATCTGCAAACCTGATTGTAGCTCTTTTTCCATTTGATGCCACAGCTCTCTAGAAAAAGCGGAGTGGTTAGAAGTTCATATTCATTACATACATATTCTAAAATTACGCTATTAACTGCACAATTATGCTTATGTTAAATATTTTACATAGTTAAGCAAAAATTAGACATATAACAGCAATAAGCTATTAAGACATATACCTTAATTTCATGTACTTCAACAGATATATCAGTGTCAAATCCCCTCAACACTTGCAACGAAGTCTCGAACTCATCCATCATCCCCATCTTGGCCTAGGATTTCACACCGGCCCAATAAAAAAGAAGAAATAAAATTAGAAAGAGTAGAGTATCTTGCCATCCCTTTTCTGGAAGGAACGCATGTATTAATAAAGAAGAATGGTACAAAAATTCAATCAGTACAGTGCATAACATTTGATTCATACCAACCATCGAGGAGATTCTGGTATGAAAAATAATCCAGGTATTAATACTGTACAAGGCAGAATCCCTGCAACAAAACAAAAAGCAGAAATACGTTGTTGTACAGATTAATATTTTGAAAGATCAAACCACAATACAACTTTGAATTTACATTTTGAACGAGGTATAAAATTACACAAATTATCCTAATGAAAATTTACTCTCACCCCCCCATGACGGACCCTGTTTTATTATAAACCTGGCTCCTCCACTGAACACACACATGCTCACAGCATTTTCCTTTTATTTACTCATGAAAACTTGTTACCATAAAGAGTTCAATTTGTCCATCCACAAAAACTTAGCCAAGTAAATCATTATGAACTTACCTAGAATTGCAAGCACTCTCCAGTTGGCAAAAAGGCCCAACAGATAAGCCAGCATTATTCCAATTGTAACAGAGAGCTGAGCCAGAAAAATTGCATAAATATTAAATTCCAAATTCAATACCTCCACCCCCTTTAATATAAATAATATTCTAATACATAGAAAAGACTTGGGATTCAGAAACAACAATTTTTCTACCTGGTTCACTGATCCAAGGCTACCTCTCATGTTCTCAGGTGCTATCTCAGCTATATAAACAGGCACCTTAACAGCAGGGAACAAAACCAGTACACAGACAGCTTTTAATCAGCAAATTTCCAAATAGGCTCAACAAATTAAAAGATCCAAAAAGCCATGAAATTTACCACATAAGAGATAATCCCAACGCCAAAACCTTCCAACAACCTCCCCATAAACAAAAAGGAGGAGTCCTATAAAACCAACAAAACATCATATCAGGCAAAATCCCGTCACATAAAAGTAACCACCATAGTACATCAAAACCAAACCACTCATGCAATTTGGAAACAGTACAACTTACTTTGGCAAAAGAAATGGCTAGCCACCCTATTATATTGGGAATTGCAGCAATCATCAATGACTGCAACATTCAAACAACACCCCAAAAGTCAAAAAACCACTAATCAAATTCACAATTATACCTTTAACAGAATGAGTTCAAAACAAACACTGAAAACTCGAAATCAAAAATACCCCTTTGCGTCCTACGTATTCTGCTATCTGACCACTGGCAATAGCTCCCACCATGGCACCCACATTGGATAAAGATCCAAACAAAGAAAACTATCCCAATATCAACAACAAAAGTAAGTAAACACTAAAAACACAAACTATAAAGATTAAAAATCATAAACGATAGAAGCAAAAATAGCAAAAAAATAAAAACCTCTGAAACCGTGAGATTCAGATCTTTGATTATAGCTTGTTGCGTCGGAGAAGAATATCCACACTTTCCACGCACAAAAATAAAAAAATAAAAATCAGTAATTGATTTTCACGATGATTCAAAATTGGGAATTAATTGAATGGAATTAAACTTTTTCAAAAATTGAATTGAATTGAAGCAGACCGTGAAACCAAATTGAATGGGACCCAAAGCAGCGATGAGGACGCAAAAGAGAACGGAAACGGAACCATCGCGCATAACCTGAGTGGTGGACCCCATAACACTCGATTGTCTGGAACCCATTTTATACCAACTTCCCGTATGAAGGAACGGTTTCTGAAGGTCCCTTCCATCTCCACTATCTTCCCTGAAACTCATCCTTTCCCCTCTTCTTCTAAGTTGCGGCGAAACGGTTTTATTATTTCAATATCTATAAGGTGTTTGCGAAAATGTCTGAAAGAAAAGAGGGTTTTGTAACGTGATGGTGAGGTGTGTTAAAGTGTCGCTTAAAAGCATGAGATATATATATAACGTTGGAAGAGAGTAGTGAAACTAAAATAATAATAATTCTGGAAGGGTTATTGGGTTCGCGGTTCTTATCATCTTGTGGTGTAATTGTGGCAGTGTGTACTCGTCATCGTGATTTCTATTTCTACTATTTTACTGTCATATTTGGAATTTAGCGTGTGATGTGAATTGTGGAGTACCATAATTGACGGGGTTTTGTTTTGTGCTTAATATGGAATATGAATGAATATGCTAAAAGGGTAGAAGCGAGGGAAAGCATGAACTCTCCCATTTACTGCAATGTCAACGTGGTTTGTGTGGTTCGCTGAGGTGTATGACCGGTGGATGCTGTGTTGTTTTTTTCACCTTGGCCAAAGAGGAAGAGATATCCGTACCATAGGATAGTACTACAACAAATTTGCGTGTTTATGGTAACTGTGTGTGATTTTTGTCACAAGTTTATGCTAACTACAGTTTTTTTTTTTTATTGAATTTAATTGAGATACACGTCAAAGTATAAAATAATTTGGTTTTTGTCTGTAAATAAAACGTATAAATTAATTTTGTATCAACTAAATAGAGAACATATTTTTTATTTTATGATCATTCAACCAATTTAAATGAATTTATCTTTTATATTGTGAGTCGGTTTCAATTTTCAAATCATTGTAAATATTTGTATTTTATGATAATTATATTTCAGGCATAGTAATTAAACTTATATTAAATTCAATTGATTAAAATAATTGGTCAAACTTCTTTAAAAAAAAATACTATGTCAAACTTAAAATAATTTTATAGTGACAATGCATCTTATTGAAATTATTTTTTAAAATATTTTGCCAAAAATAAAATTTAAAATATTAATGTAAAATTAAAATTATATGTTCTAGATTA
>JBBPBP010000004.1:14722675-14734696 GCA_037974735.1 Cicer chorassanicum
ATTTTAGTTTCTATAAAATAAAAATACATTTTTTAGTATATTTAATTGCTCTTTAATTTTAAAAAATTTAAATATTTTTTTTCCAATAATATTTAGAACATTATAAAAAAAATTCCACAAAAATGAACTTTTAACTTTAAATGAATTAAATATGAATTTTGAGCTATTTTTATAAAGGAACTTTTTATGATGTTATAAATATGCACACAAATATTCATTAAAAAAATTCACGTTGGCTGAATAATAGAAAATAAAACTGTATGTTTGATAATTTTGTAGAAATTAAAAAATATATTTTAATTTTACTGACTAAAATTAAAAAGTTAAAATTTTATAAAACATAATTAAAAATATATTTAATCCTTAATTTTATATAGTCAAAATTTACTAAATTCTCCATTTATTATTTATTGGGGGAAAATCCACCCCAATCATACCACACCATAGTACCCCCACTATTTTGATAATAATGAGTATAAATAGAAAAATAAAATTTTATTTTGTTTCGTTGATGAAACAATAAAAATTGTAAAATATTTCATGCGATGTTCCAAATTTAAATTCAAAATAAAATATACAAATCTAATAATATCGAAATTTTACGAGGCTAAAGAGTAACAATAATAATAACAACCATCCTCTCAATCTCAAAAATCAATAACAACCATAGAATCAATTAAATTGATACCGAATGAAAAGAGGGTCCACGCTCTGAAGATTTAAAGTATCAATTACTACTATTAGAGTAAATAAAAAAATTTACTATTTTATCTCAGCAAAATGGATCTCATAGGAACAAAAATTAATCAAAAGAAAAGATAATTTCTAATATCTCTTTTCGGTGAGGTACTGGTTCAATGAAATCAGTAGATTTGGAAAGAATATATATATATATATATATATATATATATATGTATTGCAAAATTTTAATAAATTTTAATTTTTTTCAAATACTATCAAGATTTGTAATTTGGATTTTAAAGGAATTATATCATAAGAATTTGAAAATAGTTTATAGATTTATAAGATTTCAAATGATTAACCCAATAACCGAACTTATGTGTTTAATGAGTTTCAGTTAAAGACAAATAGTTCAGGAAAACTCGAATTCGAATCCTGAATGGAACAATTATTGGTTAGACTTTAGTTACTTAACTTCCATCTGAACTCTGGATTATTAGAGCCTTACTCTCCCGAGAATCGAAGAGTTAAAAAAAAATTCAAATAATTATTTTAAGCGATCATTGAAGATAAATAATTAAAACACACTCTTTTATTTGTTAAAATTCAAATTAATCCCATAAAATTCAATTCCTCTTATTTAAAATATGTCAATCATCATTGTTCTATCAACATAATCATTAATGATGCATGAAAAGATTAACAATTTGTCTTTAGTTCGATGACCGTTACCTTTATATGCAACATTTTTATTATTGTCATCTCAATTGCATATTTTAAGGATTTACAAACTAGAATAATAATCCATTTTAAGAGTTATTATCATGATATCTAATATCTTGAAGATTAATTACAAATATTTTCAATGATAACAAGAAATTTATGTGGTTTCATTTCTTTGGGTGTTGGAGAGTTAAAACAAAAACAAGAAACACTACATTTCACTCAAATGATGATTATAAGTTTTAGAAAATGAAATTTTGAATGAAGGATAACTTGGTCTACTCCAATAAAAATGATACTTCACACAAGTTAACATTGTCAAGTTGAAACAATATATATAATTTATAATAATATGAACACATAAATATTGAATAGTTTTGACAATCAATAAAGAAAAATACATCGAATTAATATGAAGTGACATTAAAAAAATACATTCAATGAATAATAGAAAGTATCATGTAAACGTTAAAGTTGATAATAATGAAAAAACATTAAAGAGAAAGAAAGAAAAATGCCAAGACAAGAAATCTAAGGGGTAAAAAATTGAGATTTGAAAGTCTCATAAAATCTAAAGGGGCGTATTGAATTGGAATTTATAGATAATTTAAAAGATTTTTTGATTAAAAAAATTCATTTGGTATTCAATTAAGATTTTAAAAGATTATAAATAATTGAGATTTCTAAGATTTTTTAAAGAGGCTAACAAAATTCGATGGTACTCAATTGATATTTTTTACAACTTAAAAATTGTCTCTCAGAGGATTTACAAAAAGAAAATAACAAAAGAAAAGGGAGAAATAAAGATAATTATGAAACTTGAACTATGAAATATACTAATAAGTTGTTACCTTTTGGTGGATGCTATTAATGATGGATATGTGATGTCACTGAGTCACTTAGCAAACAAGCTGTAGAAATGGTTATAGTTCTTTGCCTCAACGCCAATATCAAAGTTCCTAAAACTTATAATAATTACTTGAACCGAATGAAGTGATCTAGGAATCAATATAATAAAATGTCAACACTGATGAGAAACAATTTTAACTTTGGATGAGACTCTGCTACTAAGATTTTCGCAGCTAGTGAAGAAATATGGAAGAATTACTTGAATGTGCGATGTTCATGATATTTTAAATATAGTAATAGTTACACTTTTAATAGATCATAATATTTTCAATATATTAACAATGAATAATTTAATATTTGTTAGTCTCATCCAAATCACAACAAACTTTGAGAAAAAAGTATGATTGATTATGAGGAATTGAAGATTGTTGTTGGAGGTTGAATATCCAGTGGAAATAGTTATATTACATTGGACCCTGATGATTTAGATGCAACAACTTTTGAGCAAGAAAATAGAGCATTTGGAATAGAAGACTTTTCAAATTATCCTAATAGTAATGCATTCATAGCACCAATCACTATGAACTAGTCTACCAGCCCCCATCACCAAACTATCCTAATCTGATATCACATTCCCCTTTAGGTTCATAGGTTCCCACAGAAAAACAAAATCGTCATAAGTGAAGTAGATTTGAGTATGGAAGAAGTTCTAGTGCATCTGCTACAAACAATCAAGGAAAAGTTTTGGAAAATCTTTCAATTGGCATTGAGAGTATTGCTTTAAATTTTGAAAAAAATTCTAACGTAATGGAGAAAAGAGAAAGAAAGATGCATATGAAGAGTAATATTTGAGATGCTATAAAAGAGATTCCGAATTTGGATGACAAAACTCGTCACTTAGAAGGACACGAAACTAAAAACTATTTTGTTGTTGAAAGATTTAAAAACTGTATAATTTTGTTTTTATTTATTCAAACTTTATAATATAATTATATTTTGTCATACAATATTATAAATTCATAAAATATTTTGAAATCTTGTGTTACAAATCCATTAAAGAGTCTCTTAAAATCTTGATCGTCAATAATCTTTTAAAAAATCTTATAAAGAATCTTTTAAAATTTATACATTCTTACAAAATCTTTTAAAATCTTCATGATTTTTTGTCTCAAAATAGTATTTTAAAATCTCAATATAATATACTCGTGTTTTTATTGGATTATCGGACTAGAGTAGTTTAATTAAAAAGTCTCTCAAAATCCACTTCACAGAACAATCATTTAAAATCTACATATTTTTTAATACCAAGAGAGATTTTATAAATTGTAAAACATCTTAATTTGGGTACTAGTGAATTTCTTTGCATCGATAAAACAATCTTAATTGAAAAGCACACAAACTATTTGCATTCTTTTAAAATCTTAATTAAATACAAGTAAACTTGTTTATTATAAAAATAAATTCTTTTGAAATCTCATGGCTTCATATATATATATATATATATATATATAATATAATATAATATAATATGTTGACTTGGTGATTGAAAGAGTTAAAAGTCATTACAATTTTACAACTCTTTTTAAAATGCGCAAGACTTTTATATGCATAAATTGTCTTTTAAAAGTTGTAATTTATTATTTTTATTTCTCACAATAATCAAGTGTTCTCTCTCTCTCTCTATATATATATATATATACACACACGAGTTAAAAAGTAGAGATAAAGTGATAAGTAGGTTAAGAGTCTGTAAATGGGCGAAATCAAATTGTAGTGACTTGATCCGTTATGGCTTTTTTAGAATAGTTAAAATAACTTGACGAATGTTTTATACCGATATTCTCTATAGAAAATTAAGTCTAGTCGTCACTTCCTCTCCACCTTTCTTTTGTTTTTATCTTCATTGTTTTTCTCTATCTTCTTATCTAAATAAGTGATTTTCACATAAATCAAATTTTTCTTTGAATTTTGATGTTATCTCACCAACTAAGTGGATATTTGATTTTCTCGTATCGATATGGTGTTTATGTTATTCAAATTTACAGATTTACTTTGATTAAGTATAAACAAATTCAATCAATGTTGCAAATCCAGATACAATGAGAATTTTGGTCACTTTAATTTTGTCAAATTTGTAAGTATTTTGCCATTTTATGCTATTAATTTAAATGTTGTAAGTTTGTTCGTAGATTAATTATTTTTCGATTTTATTAAATTTGTATGTGTGTTGTACTTTTTTAATTTAAATGAATGAATATCAATTTTTTAAAACAAAATACAAAAATAAAAATCTATTAGAATTACATTTTGGGATCGTCTTTGATTATATGATGCTATGGCATCACAAGCTGCACTACAATTATTGATAAACTTCAAAATTTTGTTTTGTTTAAATAAATAGTCAACATTACAAGTAATGACAATATAAAAGGAAGAATATATATATATTTTTTTCGAACTTATATATAAATTGGTTATGCCACTGTCGAATTAAGATTCTAATTTTGCCCCTGGTTTTGTCCCATCTACAACATAACACATTAACATTTGTTATTTTCAAAATAATAATTAAACTCGTAATTTATTATATAATAACATGTATTGTTATCTTAGTAAAAAAAAAAACTTGTAATGTTATCTAATACACTAGTTTTACACCCAATGATAAACAACACATATTTTCCACATGCTTTAGCACACATTTCTAGTATCATAAGTCTTATTTATAAGAAATTTAAAAATTTTGAAGAAAAAAAAAATGCATAAGGAATAAGACGATATATAATAAAAATAAAAATTAAGTTTTGTATAAAATAAAATAAAAATTAACAAATGTCCTAAAAGTATTTATTAAAGAAAAAAAAGAAATTTATTTTTAGAAATCGAACATTCAATATTTTATAATATAAAAAAATGATTTTTTTTTTTACTTTAAAATGTTATTTTTGTTTACATTAAATGCTAAATATTTTAAAATGTTAGCATTACCCTACACTAAAATGTGAGAAATTGAGAATATAGTCATATACTATCAGCGGTAACGAGTGCATTTAAGAATTTTCTACGATCTTGAATAGAAAACAATAACACGAGAAATCAAAGCCCCAAAAGGACAAGCCCAAGTTAGAGAAGGGTCACAATCAAGGAAACAAACAAAAAGATAGTACAGGCTGTACAGCCCATTGGTTTCTTTCCTGCGACACATAATTGATTCTGTACATTAAAAAAACACATGGATGTTTTCTTTATACCCCTACACCTATTCCTACCACATCAATAAAAATTAAAATTAAAATAGATAAAAAAATTCAAATGGTTTAAACAAAAAAAAATTACAAATTATGTTTTTAACTTTTTTTTTTTAACATTATACAATTGTCTTTCATGTACTCACAACAAAAATTGCACATAATATTTTTTTTTTCCGTTGCACTTACATCTCTATCAATTACTTATAAAAAAACATTTAAATACACATTTCAATTGTGCTACTAAAAACATAATTATACCTTTTAAATTATAAATACTAGATGTATAGACATACTTCTACAAATTAAAATTAAAACTATAATCTTGTTAATAGTATATAACAAGAATAAATATAAATGTGACTAAAAATATTTGATGCACATTTTTTTAGTGAATATAGGACAGCGTGTATGCATAATTTTCATTACAAAAACTACCAAATTTGATGATTTTTAAATAAAATCTCTTTTAACAATTCATTCTTAGTTGTCAAATAAATATCTGATTTGCCACGTCATTTGGGCCTGTGCTCACATTCCAACAACATGATCCAACATTTAAAAACAAAATGTACTATAAGGTCCAAAATAAATATTAATAGAGAAATGTTCACCCTACACTGTAGAACTCAAAAAAAAAAGTCCAAAAATTAGAAACAAAATCAGATTTATGAACAAAAATAATTTCCAGATTTTTTGAAAAAAAAGGGAAAAATAGAATCAGATTCTCGATGTTGTTGATGGTATTTACAAATTTTTTTGATGTTATTTACAAGTTTTTGATGTTATTTATAATTTAAATGATATTTCTTTTTTAGTTTTTAGTGGTTGTTATTATTATAGTCCAATTTTTAAAATTAAAATAAAATTATAATATATTCGAGATGCACGTTATAAAAAAATTAATCACATACGCACAGTGGAAAAATATCATACATTTTGGAAACACACAAAATCATAGATTTAAAAATGTAAAAATCAGAACCGTGAATAAAATAAAATATATAGACTAAAAAAGTTTATTTTTAGATGCTATGGAAAACTTGAGCTATGTTTTTCCGAAAATTTTGAAAAAAAATATTTGTGGTCAAATGAGTGAAAATAGATTTTGTTGTAAATAAGGAAAGGAAAAATTGGAAGTTCATATTTGTTGAAACGCAGAGTATAATAGTATATTTGAATTGAAATAAAATTAGAGTTTCAAATTAGATAGTTGTTATACAATATTAATGTATAGAAGTGGGACTATTTGGGACGTATATGATACTTGTGTAACAATTAAGTTGTTATTAGCCATATTGGTTAATTAACTAGTTAGTTAAATTAGTTAATTTATTATACTAATTAGTTATTTGTTAATTTAATTGACTATTTAAAATCTATGCAACACACGTGTAATTCAACTCTTTCAATCAATAATATTATGTTATTTATGTTTTTTCATTTTTTTCTTATTAATAACTTAAATCAAAATTCGTAATTTGATATTATAGATTAATTATTCCACTATATTTTTCCTCAATATCTTTTTAGAATTTTTTCGCAACTTTTTCATGGTTGAGTTCTACCTTTTCAAGATCATCACCACAAAAATTGCATCAATATTTTCTTTTCTTTGCGATGCATGTTTCAATGAGGGTCCAGTCACCTTTTTAGTTTTCTGTCAAGATTTCGATCATTAATTGATTTTCACCAAAATGCTTCTCCATTCAGCGTAAAAAGACATAGTTTGTGCGGTGTAAATTATATATAAAAAAAAAACACAACGTGAACAACAACGTTCAAAGGTGCAAAATTGCAAATATTTAAATTGTTGATGTTTGTGTGAGTGACAAAGTGCTTCATGTGCAAGCAATCAAGGACCCGCGAGTTTTATGCAATTTCATTGTAAAAAGCAACCATCAAGAAAAATAATTGTGGATGCCAACAACAACAATTATTTAATGGAGATGCGGTTGTGAACATGTTCAAATAAATTATTCCACTTCTTGAACGTAACAGAATCGGTCACACTTGTTTCAATATGTTTCCAACAAAAAACTTTGCCACCACCAATATTTCCTCTTCTTCAAATGCACATATTTGTCTATCAAAATTCATTTTTTATAGCTTAATTGACATTTTAGTTTCTATTAATAAAGATATATATAATGGATAGTTAAACAATCAAAAGTCATTCTTTTCTTACCTCAAATAAAAGAAGAATTCCTTCAGAAATATGATGGTGATATTCTTATTCTTTTTCTTTAAAAAAAAGTTTAATTGACAATTTAGCTTTTATTCAAAAAAAACATGAATGGTTAAACGCAAAAATTCATATTCTATCGCCGATAAATTTTCAGTATTTCAAATTCTTTTAAATTATTAAATTTTGACATTTAAATTTTGGCATTTCTTTTTTGATGTTTTTCAAACTCAAAGTATAATAAACACATCATAGTTTAATGGAATATTATATATCTTAGTTAATTAGTTAATTTATTACACTAATTAGTTGTTTATTTATCTAATCGATTATTTAAATTTGTATATCTTTGATGTAATTCAACTCTTTCAATCATTAAAACTATTCAATTTATATTTTTCTATTTCTCTTTTATCAATGACTTAAATAAAAAATCGTAATAATTGATAACATAAAAATAAGTTATTATGTGAAAATTCACCTAATTAAACTTTTTCTAAACACATTTAGAATTTTGTGATGAATAAGATATATAATTTTTAAAATTTAAAAAAAATGAGGGACAATTTAAGAGTTTTAGAAGATTTATGAAAGTGAGGGATTCTGTATTTTTTGTTTCTCTTTACTGGTTTGTGTTGAGTTGTGTGTTGAGTTGTTTGATCTTTTTGCCCGTGACTTAGTGCGGTCTGCAATTGATTATTACTATTACCATTTTCTGTTACATTTCTGTTTCACGCATCAACTCCTGCTGACTGCTCTGCTTGTGTTTATTTTGGTGTTACTTTCTCAGACTGCGACTCTCATGCTGTCTCTCCACTATGCACCCTAATAGTCATGCCAACTACTATACGACTATCTTTTATTTTTTATTTTTTTTATTTCTTCCTCCAAATCATCTACACATGCATAAACTGTATATAACATACTTCATAAACTGTATTTAACTTCTTCTTTTTTTGGTTAAGAATTGTTTAACTTGATTTAAAGTTCTAAACATATCATTTATTTTTTCTTGTTAAATTAGTTATTTGTGGAGACTCGTATTAA
Source organism: Cicer chorassanicum (assembly GCA_037974735.1). Classification (NCBI taxonomy): domain Eukaryota; kingdom Viridiplantae; phylum Streptophyta; class Magnoliopsida; order Fabales; family Fabaceae; genus Cicer; species Cicer chorassanicum. Next base: position 14,731,409 of record JBBPBP010000004.1, read on the forward strand.
TTTGTGGAGACAATAGAAAATCTTTAATCCAGTATGAAGTATTACACAATGAGAAGGGATCAATTGACCTCGTGGTAGGAGTCTTAGGAGACCAATCAACATTCTTATCCATTTCCTTCGTAAAGACAGAAAGTTCATTTTCTCCATATAGTGTTTAAGTAATTCCATTCAATTGAATTATATGCCCGATCTCTTAGTCAACTTTAAAAGAAAATAAAATGTTTAATTCTTTTTCATTAAGACTTCGTCATCAACCTCATTTGCATTCAAAATTTCATCCAGAATGGGAGGATAAGAAATAAATCTTTGATTTTTGCAAATTGGTGGAACAATCAGATGTATTGTTTACAAGGTGTGTAAACCGATTACATTGATATAAGTTTTGAGTACTCCGTGCATTTACTGTAATTCATTTTGCTTATAAAAATATATATATATAATTATTTGAGATTGTCCTTGGAGATCAAGTCAATGTTGTTAAATGTATAAAAAATTATGTAGAATATATAATTAATCATTTTTGTAATAAAAAATGGACAAACAATCCTTTTAGTCATTCAACGCGTGAAACATTATTACTATATTATTTCAATGTATTAAAATTACAAAAACATATTTATATTTATTTTTTATAGATATTTTAGTTCACAAATGTGTTTTTTAAGATCCTCATTATTATTATTATTATTATTATTAGTATTGTGCAAAATATATTTTTATTTTTGTAATTTCTAATGTGGTTGTGATTATTATTACTATTATTATTATTATTATTATTATTATTATTATTATTATTATTATTATTATTATTATTAAACTGATGAGTGAATATTTAGAGTCTTAATGGGCTTAGGTTGAAAACATCACTTCCCCGCCTCTACTCATAGAAAAGGAAAAAAATAAACCGACACCTCCCATTCACAAATCATCTGGGATAAAGAAAGAAAGGGCTTAGGAGAGAAAAAGAAGAAATTCAAGAACTAAAGAAGTTAATGATTCATCCCCTCAAGTAAGAATTCTTTTATGACCATATTGACTTTATATAACCATTTATTTTTGTAGTAGAACAAAACCCCTTATTAATATTCTGAAAAATAAGATAAAATAGAATGAGATTGATCGATGAATATGTCTCCTTAAGTGTATCTTTATTTCTGATAGATAAGAACCTTTCATTTATTGATTTTTATTTTCTTAATCAACTATCAGAAGTATAGATGCCATAATTGTGCTATGATGTTTAGATAAAGTAGTGAATAGGTTAGACGGTAGGATCAATTGTTATAAATAAATTAAGATAATCGCATTGTTACAGAGGAAAGGAAAGTTCTTAATATCGTTGGCGATAGATTATTAGGAACTCTATTATCTCATTATTATTGTAATAACGGTCACACTAGTAATAGATCTTTGTACGTCAATCTATAAAAATAAAACTAAAAAGTTTTGACACTAAGTGAAAAGTAAATTAATTTATGAAGGTGTAACGTATTTGGAGCAAAGATCGTTGAGTAGAAACCTTATAGCGACATTCATAACGGTAAGGGCATCACTCCATTCGCTTTCTTACTTGAATTATATGTGATATAAATGTACTGTGATGTTGTGTATTGAGTATGTTTGTGTGTTATCTTCAAAATGAATGTTATATGATACGTTGTTATAACGGTTGTGCTTGACATGTTATGGTTATTCAAGGTGATTACTTTGTGTCTAAACTAGATTGGTTTAGGACAAGGTTGAGTGATTTTGGACGCTCTGGTTGAGTGGTCTATATTGTTACTAACAACAATGTCTACATTTATGCATTCATAGTTGTGTGGTGCGTCCATAATTGGTTGGAGCCCACAGATTCTTGCGGGGATTTTGAGTTAGTGGTGTTGCTTGGAAGGACCCACGAAGCCCTTGCGGGGGAGGTGATATTCCGGAATCATGCATTGACATATAGTCTAATAAATAGGAGCTGTGCATTTTGGTTGAATTGTATATTTGGTGCGTTGTGATTTTTAACTGTTAAATGAAGTATATGGTTTGTTTATATTTTTGCTATAACAATTATGTATGCATGTTTATTTGCTCTATGTTTGTTATTTGGAGATGACCATTACATTTGACAGGAAGTCGTGTATAGTGTTACTTGAGCGAATAATGTCGCAACCAACCTAGTAGGAGAAATGCGAAGAAGTACAGTAGCATGCAGTTGGAGGCTCCGAGATACTTATGTGCTGTTGTTAGACTTGTTGGGTGAGTTTTCCACAAGTCTAAAGTTTATGACCAACTATGATTTATTTTTGGGGTAGTAAAATGCCAAGAGTTTTGACTTTAGAAATTTCTTTTGTTTAACGTATTAAATTTACTTTTAGTAATTGCGAATACTCTGACTCATTAATTTTGAAAGTACAATTGAAAAAGTTATTAATTGGTTTTAAAGTAAATGAACATTTAAGATAATCTTATATATAAAAAAAAATGTATCTTTACGTTTAGAATTTCGTTGGTTAATGTCTCGAAAAAGCGGGATGTTACATGTTTTTTATATATAATTTACTTCTTAAGTATGTTTTTTTTAATTAATTTAGTTCATATACACATACACATGTTCAATAATCCTTACCAAATAAAAAATAGATGAAGTGAATAATTCATTTTTATAATGCCATAATGAATTAGTAAGGTATGCATATGTAGACAACAAACACATGTTTAGGTAAACAAGCTTTTGGCCTTTTCCACAAAACTTAATTATAGAGAACCAAATCTAACATCACATTGATGGGTTCCTAGGTCACATCACATACCACACACGCGGGTTAACTTACTACAAAATTAGTGGAATTTGCACTTTGCATTGTATCCACTGTTCAATATTCACGCAGCTTGGAATCTCATGATTGGGGGTAACATCCAAATCCAATTCATCGATTTGCCGACGTAGATCTCTTTTTTCAAATGGTTAGTTTTTTATACTATTTTATTTTAGAAAAATGTTCTATGCAGGATACCCACACAACATTTAGAGAGAAAGAAATAGAAAAAAAAAATATATAATAGATATAACATATTAGTGATGTGATAAATAGAGAAATAGAAAAAAAATAAAATATTAAATAAATGTAAAAAAAATTATGAGTATATAAATATCATAGTTATTTATTTTAAGAAATTTATGATTTTGTTTGGTAATTTTTTTTCATTTTAGTTTTTTGAAAAAATATATTTTAAATTAAATCTTTATGATGCAAGATTTTCATTATTTTAGTCTTTTATAATTATTTTTTCATCTAACAT
>JBBPBP010000004.1:14737702-14749553 GCA_037974735.1 Cicer chorassanicum
ATAATACGTGATAAATTACTATGCTAAATAATTTAATATAAATAATAAATTTTATTAATATTTAGCTATTAAATCAAAAGTTTTTATTGAATATATCAATTTTATAAATTTTTATAAAATTTTAAAAAATTTAGATACTTTATTAAATAGTTTCAAATAAACGTATAATAAGTTCTTAAGAAAATATAAATAAATATCAGTGATTTGATTATATAGCTACAAATTTAAGATTTATATAAAATTTTGTGTATTAAATCATTAATTTATTATGTCAATAATCAACATATTTTTACTTCTGAAACCAACGGATTTCTACCTTATTATAATATGTAATATGTTGTGTATGAAAAAACAAGAGTAATTTTTGGTGGACACCCCATATATTTGGACACCCAAAAAATAATATTTAATATATAAAAATAATTTTATTTATTATTTAATTTAAAAAAAAAAAGCAATGTATTCATAAATTAATAATACCAATGGTGGTGAGAGGGGACCGACCACTATAGAGCCGTTAAAGCTCCTCGTCAAGCATTGTGGGTCTGCTTAAGCTCTTTCGCTGACTGCCAATGAGTTGTTGAAGTTCCACTCCTAGGAATGAAAATAGGTCAGACCAATCGAGAGAGGTTTACCGTCTAACCTACGTCAGACTTAGACCAAGCAAGATTTTTTTTTTGTTAAAACAAACAAGACCAAAACTTCTAAAAAAGTTTTTTTTGTCTTATCTATAAAAAAACCTGTTTAGTTAAAAAAAACTACATGCCACATAAAAAGTCTTTTATGCTTATCAAACCGACATATTTAAATAAATATAAATAATTATTTTTATTATTACTTACATTAAATTTTGATATTTTTGTTACATATTGATCTTTTAATAACTTAAGCATATGAATTTTGTTTAGTTTTTGACATATTTAAACGTACTACTATAAAATAAAATTGAAGTATGATGTCCTATAAAATTAAATTCTTTAAAATGTCATGTTAAGTATCAAATATAACTTAATTTAATTGACTTATTAACTCGTTAGTCTAATTAAATATATATCTAAATATTTGTTCAAAGATATTAAAATAAAATAAATTTTTAAGTAAGTTAACAAGTTATACCAAGTTTTCATTAAGGTGAGACTTAGATGTAAAGAGTAAATCTACCACATACTACATACTAAACTTATTTAAACCTTAAATTTATTAGACAAACAGACTAAATCTTACTAGATCTAATTCGATCTAGTATATTATTATCTCTATTTGCCACCTACCAACCATTATACACAACACCAATGAGAGAATGTCAAATGGGTGTTTTTATATATGGGTGTCCACCTATTAATTATTACTCAAAAAATAACATGTAGCAATGAAAATGTGCATAAATTTTAGAATACAAAGTTCTCCGTAGACAGAGTTGGAAAAATAAAAACATATAAGTTCGAATGGTTATGAATCTTGAATGACAGAATTAGAGAATGGTGTAATAAAAGGTCACATATTCGATCCATATTTTTAATAAAATATTAATAATATTAATTACAAAAAATAAGAATAAAACATAAGAAAGAAATAACGAAATACTATCAAATAATTTATCCGGATTATAAGAAAAAAATCGCATATTTAATTTGTTGGATGTCTATTATATATGTAATATTTTTCAATTAATGTAAGTTTTTTGTGGATGACTTTTTTATTCTATTTTTTTTCATGGAGATATTTTTATTCTTATGAAACAAATTTTAATTTGTGAAGGGAATTCTAAAAAATCCTATTATATTTATAACTAAATTTATGAATAAATAACGGCAATGTCTTAAGGTAGGTGGTAGTGGGACAGTACTTTATGAAGCATTATCATGATCAAAAGTACTTTGTTGTTTATAATAATTTTGGAAGGGTCGATTCGTGAACCTACGATTACTTGGTTGCAAATCAAAGTTGAATGTTGTTTTGGGAGAAAATGAATAGGACAGCTAACCCTGCTCTCACCCAACCACACAAATATATTTTGTCCTGCGTACCGACAGATGAATTATCAGACATCTCGAATTCCCTTTATGATGTTATTATTCAATCATTAATTATTAATGTGTGTCATCTACTACCAAAACTTTTTCCCGAGTTGCATTCAAGTGGGGGAGTTAAGTTAAAAAGTGAAAACAGAAAAGGGAGGTAGCTGGATCACTTCAAATTATATTTCTGATACTATAAGTATTTCATTTATTCCTTTTCCAAATTACAAAATCGAAAGACAAACAATCTGAAATTGAAACTAGCACAACAGTTGTACAATAATCAATTAGAGTTTTATTAATAAAACCAAAACCATAGCAACAATGTCCACGTATTGATAACAGTCAAGACATTGCCAAAACTTGCCACATTTCACAGCTACCTATCAATAATGTTATAGATAGCATAGAAACAGAGGATATTTCTAATCCTACAATTTTATTATATAAACAAATATTCATATATATATATATATAGGTTCCTCGATCGAACAAAATGGAAGTTGATGATAATCTTCTACTTAGTCTTTGGCTTTTCAGGAGTAACAGTTTTCTTTGCAGAGTCATAAGCATCACCCACTTTATGTTTAGCTGTGTCAAAAGCACCTGTTGCTTTATCTTTAGCAGCATTAGCTGTATCACCAACAGCATCGGAGGCCTTATTTGTCTGTCTCTTGGCTTCACCATATGCTCCTTTTGCTTTCTCTTTAGCACCAGAAGCTGTTTCTGATACATACTCACTAGCTCCTATACATCAAAATTAATAAATATATTATATTATATTATATTAATTTCAATTAAAGCTAGCTACTTAAGTAATGTCAATGAATAAATATGTACCTGATGCAGCATCTTTCACTGTATCTTTTACCTTTGAGGCGGTTTCTTCAACTTGAATCTTTGTATTTTGAGGTAATTTTTTATCGTCGTCTTTGGAACGGAACGGTCTATGAAAACAATTGCATATTCATGAAAAGATCATAAGTGGATGAAGGATATCAAAATGAAAGATATAAATAATGGGAGAAATTAAGGGAGTACTCTGAAATCTTGTGATAAGCCCACTTAGCAAAAGACTCAGATTTTTGAGAGACCTCTCCAGCCTTTGTTTTTGCATCGTCAACCACATTATCACCCCATGGTCTCCCCATCCCCACACAAACAGCAAAACATAACACCAACAGAACAATCTTCACATTTTGTGTCCTCATTTTTACTCTTTAATTTCTTTGCTTTTATTCCTTTTTATTTTTCTGTTTTTGATTTACAGAATATTACTTCACCTAAGGCTCTATATATAATATGTATAGTGAGAAATGATTATCCACGTGGCGTTTAATGAATGTAGGTGTCTGAACTTAGAAAAAGGTATGAAAGGTGTTGCGTTGCACACGGTTTGTAACCAATCTTGATTGTTGTAACGGGTTTTGCTCTACTACATTGGAGGACTAAATTGTTAATCATTCATCATCCACTAATTAACAATAATCTGCTACACTTTCTCCATTTTACTCAATTTATCCCCAAATTTTTGACATAAGTTTATATCGTAATTCTTTCGGTTTTATACATAAAAGGAATTTTTAAATGATTTTTTGATTTTTACATATAAAAAAATTACGAATTTTAAGATGAATTTATTATTTAAATTATTTTTATATTTTTATTTAAGATATTTGTTTTTTTAATATTATTAGTGTCTCATAAATATTTTTTAAAAAAAAATTGAAACAATTAATGAGTATATTTGTTTTGTTGTTTTTTTATTATTTTTATATAAGTGGGACTAGAAAGGTAGTATACAGTGCACCGGTTACTAAAATTAATAGTAATTATCTTTTATTCTTTTTAGGAATTAGGAAAAATAATAAATGAGTAATTAATGGAAATTATATATCCATTTGTAATTTATATGATCCGTTTTAATGTAAATAATCTTTTACAACCTGCCTATAAAATTGATTCTTAGATCAAAATTATTCTTTTGTAGTTGGCCAATTTTAAGTATGATTCGAATAAGATTATTTTGTTTTCCCTTTAATTATTTTTGTGCTATTTTAGTCTAATACTGTAATTAGTGGTGTGTAGAGTACAATTGAAAACATAGAAAACTCACTTAAATCTCGCTTACTCCCCTAAACCGCATCAAATCTTTAAATCACCAGAATGAATTAATTGTTTATGATATGTAATTGATACAATTATTACAATTGTCCTAAATGGGTGCAAACAAACCAACACAGAAATGCAAAAATAAAATTCAAATGTTACATATATATATTTGTTGATTGTCTATTCTGATGTTTCTTTTATATAATACATCATTGTTATTATTATTGATCCAAAATAAATAATTAATGAGTTACTAATTTATTATTTTAATTTTTGTAGAAATATTAAATGAGATATTTTGAGGAAGTCTGTGGTGCAGTGACTAATTAAAAAAATATTTCTTTGAGATTTATTTTTGATGGAATAAATTTGAAATGTTTATCGTTCATTCATTCGGTGACAATAATTAAACTGCTGTAAATACAATATTTTCTTTTTGGTACAAATTTAAGGAAATTAAATGCAAGGAATACAGGTTAATTTGGCTAATATAGAAAGAAAGATATTCAGCAAAAAAACAAAGAAAAATAGAAAGAAAGATAATAAGATAGAAGCTTTCCACATTGACATGGCAGCTTGCTGACCAAATATTGGTTATTCACGCTTATTGGATTCTGGATCTTCAAAATCCTGCAAAGTATATAAAATAAAATAACTTATTTTTAATATATGTATACAAAGACCTTGTTAACTTAAACCCAAAATTTTCAAATATTATAAAAGAGTTAGAATGGGGATATAACAAGTCATACAAGACACTCTTTTCAATTTTGGAGAAATTAGCAATGTTGCAATATTTTTATTTTTATTTTGCTTCTCCCCCTTTTTTTTTCCCCTCTTTTGTTTAAAGCACATGCAGTTGTTAATTGGACTAGCAAATGTAGGGCCATGAATAAGTTATATTCAGCAAAGGACAAGATAAGATTAGAATTATCAATGATATGTTAGATGATAAATTTTTCATTATTATTAAGTGTACGGACAAGTCACAAGTGATTGTGTGCATGAACAAGTGGTTGGGTGAATAAGACAATGGACGAGAGAAAAACAGAGTATTGACCACATATATATAAAAGAGATTAATCTTGATACGTTTAAATTTTTTATGCTATCAACTAATTATAAACTTCCATTTATATAACTTTTAATATAGAAAAATTAAAATTAAATATTTTTTGATTTAAAAAATTTAATTAAATAATTGTTTAAAACATTTTTACATTGTTAAGTTAATGTATATAAACTAAATTGATGAATATAACTATCGCACTCGCACTTTTTTAGCTATTTCCAAATTCCCATCTTATTTAATAGACCAGACATAGCAAGAAGTACTTTTAAGTACACGGCAATCACAGCGTGCAATTATTATATTGGGATTTTATATGAGATAGTCACACCACATGACATGTTTAAAAAATATTAGTTTTTTCTTTCTCTTTGGTACAAATAATTAGTTTTCTCTGGACCAGAGACCATGTTAAAAGCATATTAGGGTGCTTAATTATGGATATTGTAAAGACGATAAAATTTACTATATTTAAAAATAAAATAAAAAAGTCTACAAACATATAAGCATAAATTAATGTTTATTCATTTGATTTTATTTATATTTAAGACTTCATGGTGTAAGTCAAAATTTGAAATATTGCGCCAAGACAAAAGCAATTGTAATTACCTCAAAACATATTAATTTAAGAGCATGAAAATAAATTGTGTAGTAAAGTACCTTAGGAGTTGTTGGTGTTACTTAGTTTTGTAAGGAGGAAAAGGGATACGGCCATGCTCAATACGTTGAACATCTTCTTTGAGGATTTCATAGTGTCTTTTAACATCTTCTACTGATCTTCCTACTGCTTTAGCAACATTGTGCCACCTGTCAGGTGTTTCCCTATCATATAAAGCCAGTGCTTGTTCAAACAATTTGTTCTGCCTCGCCGTCCATGATGATGCCATTTGTTGATTTATAAATAATAATGTTTAATTAGTGAAAAGAGAAGAGAGAGACAGAGAATTAATGAATATTTTAGTCAAATGAAAGTATGGGAAAAGAAGTGACTAAGTTAGCTCCTTATATGTAGGAGAAAAAGTGCATGCAAGTGTGAATGGGTGGGAAGAATATAAGAAATAAAAAATAAATTACCATTTTAAATTTTGAAAATGTAAGATGTTGTGACTTTGATTTCTGACTCAATAAAAAATTTAAGTTAATTTTTAAATCATCAAAATATCAGTAGTTTAGTCTCTGACGTTATAACAATCAAAAACTATTTTGACAGCATATAAAATCATTCAATGACTTTTATGATATAAATTGTATTTTTTTGATAATTTAATGATTAGTTTGAATTTTTGACTACACAAGATATCAAAATTATATTATATTTTGTCTTCTCAAAAACTAATACGGTAGTTCAAAATATAATATTATATATATATATATATATATATATATATATATATATATATATATATATATATATATATATATATATATATATATATATATATATATATATATATATATCTTCCGAAATGACAGTGAAGATAATTAGGGTGACTAGTTCCCTTAGGAACCACAAGTGACAGCTAGCTAGTTGAGGAGGAGATTCTAGATCAAAAGACATGCATGACTTTATATGTATATATTCTGCTAAATCATGTTTCGTATATATCTTTGTCGCCAAGTGGAGTGTCGTTGCGATCGTGGTTCATTTTGGTGCTTTGGTTTGAGGTTATGTACTTTGTGTGTAGATAGCCCTACTTGGGCCTGATCGGCTAATTCATTGATAAAATTTTGCTTGTTCTATCTACAAGTTGGTCATGAAGTACATTCTATGTAATAGACACTTTAGATAAACAAATTTATTAAATATTTATTTAATGACTTCTCGAGCCTTTTATAGTAATAACACTATAAAAAAACACTACATTTGTGATCAATTTATAAAATATTTTGTGGTCGTAAAAAGCCTTCGCAAATTATTGACCGAAAAAATTGTCACAAATATATACTAAAATTCAAATTTGTTGTTATTTGGGGCTGAAAAATCTCTCACAATGGATTTGAATTTCTGCAGGGTTTTGTGGCTGCCTACACCCTCACAAAATTACAATGTTGGGCATTTGGGAGGGCTTAGGCCGCCACAAAATCACCACTTACGAGGGTTTTTGGCCGCCACAAAAGACTCATTTGTGATTGCCAAAAGCCGCCATAAAAGCTTCAATATTTGTGGCTGCAAAGGCCGCCACAAATGACCACATTAATAATTGGTATTTGTGGCTGCAAAAGGCCTCCACAAAATCATCATTTATGGCTGCAAAGGCCGCCACAAACTCTTTCTCTCCACCTTCTCTCTATAAATATTTTATTTTCAATTTTTCTCTCGACGTTGTTTGTTAAATTTCGATAAGTTTTTATTTTATATTTTGTTTTTTAATGTTATTTTTGATTTGAAGTTATTTATTTAATGAATATTATTTAATTTTTATTTTGACAATGGTGCTATTGTGGTTATTGCGAAGAGTTGTTACTTGTTTTTAAGCTTGTAGTCAGACACTACTCGGCATCAAGTATGTAATGTATTTTAAATATAGATTAGTAATTATATAATAATTATTATTGTTATATGGTTAGAATATTTTTAGACTTAATATTTTAATTATTTTAGAATGTAAATTAATATATTATTTTTAAAATTGAGTATAATATTATTTTTAAACTTTAATATTAGTAAAATTTGTTAAAAAATATACTAGTAAAATATTTAAATTGTAAAATTTATACTCAAATTAAAATTTAGTTATTTTTTAAATTGTTGATGAAGTGTTATTTTTTATTGTAGTTATTTCGTCAAATATAATTTTACTAAGAAATTGTAATTTGTTTAGCAACAAAATAATACTTATGAAAAACAAGATTTATAATAATAATCTAATCATAAAATATGTAATATGTAATATAATAATACTAATATATTTTTAAATCTAAACTCCACCTTGCAGCAGCAACAACAATATTTTAATAATTATCAGTATGTTCCATTATTTTCACAGCAGTTTTCTCAACCTCAAGCAGATCAAGTTCCACACCGACCAACTATGCCAATAGTTGGCTTGATCAGACCAGATTTAAATCAACATCAACCAGCTATGACTCCGTTGACTAGTCGTGGTGTACTTGAAGATGAATTGCAATTTCAAACCATGTTGTCTCCAACGCCAATTAATAATACTTTTGAGGGACTTTTGTCGTCGGGTAATATTCTATCAAATATTGATGGAGGGAGTGGAGCTAATGATGAGAGGAATTACAATGATGATTGGTGTATTTGAATAATATTTGCTATTTTTATTTTTGGTTTGTATGAATTTATTATACATTATTATTTAATTATGGCGTGTTTAATTTTTGGTTTGTATGACATAATTTATTAATTTTGAAATGTTTTATTTTGTTTGGTAGTAATAATTTAATTAATATTAAGATTATATTTTTATTTTTATTTTTATATATAATATTTATTTTAAATTTAAATTTTTAAATTATATTAATATTAATTTTTATATATAATATCATTTTTTAATAATAATTTCAAATTTAATAATTTTTTTTAATAAAGTCATACATTTGTGGCGGCCTATGCCCTCACAAATGACAGCTTTTGTGGCGGCCAAAAGCCCTCACAAAGGACACCTTTTATAGCGGTCAAAAGCTCTCACAAAAGCTGACGTGTTTAATCTGTATTGTCCTTTGTGGCGGCCTATGCCCTCACAAAGAACAGCTTTTGTGGCGGCCAAAAGCCCTAACAAAAGCTTATTTTGTGAGGGCTTTAAGTCCTCACAAATGGTAACCTAAAAATTGAATTTTGTGGCCGCTTTGGCCGCCACAAACCTTTGTAACTGGCCTATTTGTGGGTGCCTAAGGCAGCCACAAATTTGCCTGTTGTGGCTGTTTTTCTCCCTTTGTGAGGACTTTTGGCCTCCACAAATCATTGATTTTCTTGTAGTGTAAAGAGTATATCTTATCATTGTTTTTTTTTTAAATATATATTATCATCAAGTCTTTATTTTTTTTTTAGGTTATATTATAAGTCTTTATCAAATGTCTTGATTAGAAGTAAAAATATGTTAGATTGATCAACAAAAGTCTGCGGCATAGTCTATATTAAATCCAAACTATATTAGGTTTTTTTTTCTTTCTAAAAATAAACAAATTCAGAACTTTTAAAAAAGTTAATAAAATTAAAAATGTCAAATTGCAAACCACATAAAAGGTCTTTTAAATTTAGGAGGCCAGTCTGCTTAAATAAATATAAGTAATATTTTTTATTATATTAATTTTGATTTTTTTGCTACATATTGAATTTTTAGTAATTTAATTATATTAACTTTTTTTTATTTTTTACATATTTAAATGTATTATTATAAAATAAAATTGAAGTAGGATGTCACATTCGTTAAAAGGTTTATTAAATTTCAAAACATAGTAGAATTTTATTGACATATTATCTCGTTAGTCTATTAATTTAAAATAAAATATATATATTTAAGTAAACTAATATGTCAAACGACTTCTATCAAGATTAAGCTCAAATCTAAAATGTAAATTTACAAAAATATTAGACTTAAGTTTTAATTTTTTTAACTTCTCACTTAAATTTTGTAATACTTAACTCGACTTATGTATTCTTTGAGTTGGCTAAATGGTTAGGTGTGACTAATGTAGTACTGTATTATGTGTTTATATCATCCAAGCTAGTTCTGTTAAAAATTTAAACTGTTTTTCATCAAAAAAAAAAGTTTAAAACTGCTTTGGTCAATTGTGGTTATGCTATACATCTATTTTAGAAACGAATAAAGATACTAAAATAGCAAAGGAATAGATCTTTTAGTGGATGTGCACCACTGGGCCATGGGCTACTTTACATCTCTCTTTTTTATAAGAAGCCACTTTACATCTTTGAACGTTATATATGGGACCAATAATTAAATTCTGTCGTGTTCCTTTATTTTACAGTCCTGTTCTTTCTTACCTCAACTATATATTAATATTAATTGAGTCAAAAATATACATTAAGCGATTTAATTTTTTTAAAAAAATTAATGTTATTAATTGATATTGTTAGTATACTATTGAGTGTAAATATTAAATTCACGACTTTCTTATCATTTTAATTCATAATTTTCATCATTTCAAGAACTCGGTATCATGTAATTTCTCAAAAATTTAAATTATTAATTTCTAACTGTTTTTATAGGTTTAATTTTATTAGATCTAATCACATTTAAAGTATATCAAATAATATTATGTATAAATACATCTTTCAACGAATATTCGAACTTAAATTTAAAACGATATAAAACTCGTATTCTTCCGCATTTTGGTCATTTATTACTTTTCAAATCCAATAGTTTGTTTTTAACCTATTAAAGAAAAATGACAAATGACAAATCGATATCACATCACCTAGATATCAATTGACCCCAGACCTAAAAAAGTTATAATGGCATTCATCGTTTTTGTTTATACAAGAATCGTATCTATGGTTTTAATTTTATGAAAATTTTGCTTAATTTAAGTAGGTAAATTGTATTTAATTATCTAACCTGTAATTTTAATTTTGAAGTAATTAATTTGACTCTATTTAACAATGTTATATATATATATATATATAATTTCAGAGCTTTCATTAATATTTTTTATATTTTTTTAGTATATAAACATGTATATATAATATGTTCATATACTAAAAAAATATAGAAAATATTAACGAAAATTCTAAAAACATTTGTTAAACATTTAAAAATAGAACAAATATATTAACAAAAAATAAAAAATATTAAAAGTTATGTATTTAATTTTTAAAAGCTCAAACAGTTGTTATTCATTCTAATACATATGACGTACTGCGTACTCTTGTTAACGTGTATAAAGTGGTTTGAGATCCAAATCTATTATTCGAAGTTGAGAATAATATTGTTGGTGAAACTTGAAAGAACATGGTGATTGGATTGTGAATGGATTTCTATGGTTGATTCAAGCTACTAACTACCAAGCAACTTGATTGCATGAATCGACCTTTCATCATATAAGTGGGCCTTCTATCATGCATTGACGTTGTTGGCAACCTCCTGACCTTGTATTTTCTTTTTTAGGAACTACAATATATTAGTATATTTTTATGTGAAATATATTAGTATATTTTTATGTGAAATATTTAAAAATATTTATAACACATCACTAGGTAAAAAACTTGCAGGTAAGATTTAAAGACATTATTCATATTTACATTGGATTAAAACTTTAAAATATTTTTAAATTATAGTTCACATGAGAAATGTTGATATTGTTAGGTTGAGCGTTTTGTTCAATCTAAAACGTGTTTGAATTAATTATGGTAAAATTTACTATCTTTTCTAAGATAAAATAAAATAAAAAATATGCATAGCAAAATTTTGAGAAAGATATCCTACCGAGTTCATATATCAATTTGATATGTATCGGTCCATTTAGTCTTTAAATTAATAATTTGATTAAGTTTTTTTGAAAAAAATTATTTTCTATTATTTATATAATTATATTAACCAATATTATATTTACCAAAAGTTTCACAAAATAGTATCTAATTTTTTTGAATTTTTATTACTCATAATTAATAGTGTGTATATCGAATATTTTTACGATAAATGTAAAAAAGATTAGTATAATATGTATAAAT
>JBBPBP010000004.1:14755984-14769743 GCA_037974735.1 Cicer chorassanicum
TTTTGTCGTAATGTTTAACAACTTTCTTAAAAAAATTAGAATTTTTCAACAAAAGATGAATTAAATATGTATTTTTAAGTTTTTCGTGCTTAAAAATTTATATTTAATTTATCGTTCGTTAAAAAATTATAATCTTTTGTAGGAAAATTTCTTATAATGTCTTAAATATTACTTAAAAAATCATTCAAAATTTTGAAGTGTACACAATAGATGGTATAAAATAAAAGATCAAAAATAAAAATGAAAATTTTTAGGGATCAAAAGTTGATGAAATATTTTATAAGAACTAAAAATAAAAAAGTGAGATTTTGTAAGGACTGAAAATTTATTTAAACCTTAAATAAAATAATTTGAATTTTTTGTATTTGTTTTAATTAAGAGCTCAACATTTAAAGTTAGAACATAACCTCCAAAATGTTTGAGACAACCCTGCTCAACGAGTCTAGATGAAAAACAAATTAAATTATATTTTGAATTTCTAAAACACATTATTTTAAAACAAAAATAAAATTTAAATTTGAGGAAATCATACGCTATCGACTGAAATTAGTTTTACATTAATATTTAATGAGAAGCAACTTAAAAAAGATAATTGCAAAATAATATACTATTAAAAAATTTATACCGAAAGTGCATCCTATTTTCTCGTAAAATTATGAATTATCTTAATAATAGCATGTTTTTACTGTAAAGAAGTATGAGGTATCGTAAGCTTTTATACAGTATTCTTCATGAAATAATTTAATAGCGCCGTTATTTTATTAGAAGTAGATCTGTTAAGATTCGTAGTCATTAATCTTGATTACATCATAAAAATAGTAGATAGACAAATAAGTAATTCCTTTATTAATTAATGATTAATACATACTGGTTTACACACAAGATTAATTTGTAAATACATTGCTTCAAAAAAAATGTAAATACATCGACATAATGAGTAGCTTAAATTGCTATTGATACTTGATCGTTTATTTACTTATTGATAACTGTGGATGTGATTTAATTAATTAATCATCATAAGTCCTCAATTTTGTTGATTCTGGATTGACAACCTGCCAATGAAAGGGGAAATTAAAAGTCAAAAAGATTGCACGGATGTGGAAAAGAATGACAACAAAAATAGATGTGTGAAATTTTGCGATGCAAAGTTACAAAATAATTTTTCTTAAAATTTTGCACAGATGTGAAGAAGAAAAAAGGTGAATCATATTTATATATATATATACCTTTGCTATTCAATGCCACAAGGCTTCAATTATTATTAGCATTGCTTGTTCTGTAAGGAAATGCAACTTGACCATGCTCAATGCGCCTTACATCTTCTTTGAGTATCTCATAATGCCTTTTAACATCATCAACTGATTTTCCAACCATGTTTGCAACATTTTGCCACCTATCTGGTGTTTCTCTATCAAATATGGCTAAAGCTCTTTCAAATTGTTTGTTTTGCCTTGGAGTCCAAGATGATGTCATTTCAAGAACAAGAGGAACTTTACTAAAAATGGTATAATTAAGAAAGTTCTTTAGAAAAATGGAACTAACTTGGTTAATTGATGACTAGTTGAGTCAAGGAATGGTAGAAAACAATAAACAAGTTAGTACCTTATAAGTAAGAGGAAAAAGTATATTGGTCTAGCCTCTTGGAGGAATATATATGTTCTAAAAGGACATAAGATAAAAATACTTATTCTTAGTCCCCTATATGAATCAAGAAAGTGGACAACAAGTGGAAGATTGGAATCAAAATCAAAGGGACATGCCTTTTATAGTTTTAAAATTAAAGATACTCCTTCATTTTTACTATTGGCAACTTGGACTTCTTTTTTTAGATACTAAGTCAGTGGATTACAGTGTTAAAATATACCATGCAATGGCTAGCCTGAATGTAGTTTTATTATCTTTGATTTTCTATGAGTGGCCTTAAGGATTTATGTGTTATAGTCGTGTCAGAAATTTATGTTTGTGATTTCATAAATTGTTCTCTTTGCCTTGTTTAAATGATACTACTAACAAAATAGATATAGTAAGCCTTGCAGCACTATGGCTAGTTAATTCTTTGATGAAAACTGAGGATATTAGGTGAAGGATTTTAATTATACCTATGAATGCATTTTTTTGGTATCAAGAATTAACTCTCCTAATGCTCGTGTCAATGGTTCACATGTGCTGAAAACCAATGATAAATGACAGAATCTTAACAGAATTGACACAGGCATAAAATTTTCACTATTAAGACATCAACACATTGTTACTTGAAAACCAATTCTGAGTTTTACGAATGAACACGCTCATAATAAAAATGATAGAAAAAAGAGTTGCTGATTAATAGAACTTGGAACTCATCGTTGAAGAGAAAATAGAATGATATCATGTACAAAAAAAACATATTGCACCAAATCAGTTTCCAATTATTACGATTCTGAGCATTTCATTTAAAACTTCAGGACTTGATTTCCCATGTGACCTTAAACTCTATTGTCTTGATGAGGAGTGCATGCCATAAAAGATTTAAAATTTGATTTAAACCACTTGATGTTAGTCATGGCATTCCAGTTGGTGGCTACCAAAAAATGCATCATACTGCAGCCCCAGCTTAAAATATTACATGATATCAAACAATCATCTCAAAGCTAAAGTTCAGTCTGCACAACTCAAAAGACAAGTTTATGACATAGAATCCTACTTAACAAGAGCTACCAAACTACAAAAAGTGTCCAAGTCAACCACTTAAAAATTAGTGTACAACACATCCTAGTGATCACTAAGTTGAAAATTCTATGTTATGACTCATCTTCAGCTTCAGCAGAAGCTATTTCTGAATCCAATTTGTTTATTAACTGCTCGCTTACATGCTTAGCCACGGATACCATATCAAGAATGACACTTGGATCGAGCCCCACACCTCCTCGTTTGGTTACACCACATATGTGCCCTTGTCTATTAATAGAGATAGAAACGGCAGAGCTCATTTGTGATTCCTCTTCAGATGTAGCATCCACAATATAGTGCTTCCCAACCTAGGAAGTAGAGATTGTATGAAAATCACAAAATGTAGTCAATGAGAGAACACAATATAGCACAAGTAATGTTACCTTAGTCAATGTAACTATAACAGGGACTCCAGATGTGTCAAACTGCAGAAACTCCTCGTCACTTACTTCAACTTCTGGTTTCTCATCACTTGATGCACCAGCAGCAATTTGAACTTTCGGAATACCGGTGTTGCTCAAAGCAGCCTAAAAGAGTAACAGGCATTAGCTGCATTAAGGCCTTTCCGGTTAATTCTAAAAATATATTTATATAACCAATAATATATCATGGTTAAAAAGAAAATCCATGTGAAAAAACCTCCATTTAACTAATTTCAAGATTGTTTGGGACAATTACAGCAAAAACAGCTAACAACAACAAGAATATTCTCAATTGTAGCCTAAAGAAACAATTATAAAGACCAGAAGTTTTGGATAACTTGAAACCATTTCCCAAAATTGATTTTAAATGAGAGGGAGATCTTAGTTCATGTCTCTGAAACAGCCCAAATATGTCTGTAAAATCAATGGCTAAAATATAATGAATGAACAAGAAATTTTGAAAAGTAAACATTATTGATATGATCATAAAAGGATGGTCTCTTATGTCAGAAATGCTAAATCATTTTATGGCCAGAAATCTATTATCTTTCCAAGCATTTATAGTCTATAGAAATATAACTCTACATTCATTTTAAGTTATACCTTGATGGCAGCACCTAGAGCGTCTAACAAATTTCCATCTGAACTAACAACAAGCCCATCAATATAAAGATCCCAACAAATTTTCCCTTGGACAACAACAAGTGAGGAGCAATCAATTCCAGCACCTATAGGGCAATAAAAGAGTAGGATTCAATAGCAATAAATATACAATTAATAAGAAGCAAGAACATAGGAAAAACATATATGAGTAAGCATAATCTTCAAGAAAGGAGGAAGATAGACCTGCTCCACTTTTAGCACCCAAGAGACAGCGTTGAAGAGCATTTGACAGGTCTGCTGACAACCAATCAGCCCCTCTACCCTATATACATACCAAAGATATAGAACACTGAATAAAACTAATAATATTGATGTACTAAAAGATAATTAAAAATCAAGAATCAAGAATAATAAATAAGACATACAAAAGAATTGATTATAATGATCATGAAATTTTCCAGAAATTGAATTAAATAGATATAATCAATTACAATTTGTGGAATTGAATGTGTAATAGATTCCAGCATAGAATAGTCAACTCTAAAAGATAACATTTGAACATTTTAGTTATTCTGAAACAATTGAATTGGTGCTAGACTAAATTTGAATTGACTATATCAAGAAAAACAAACAAATTGGCAGTTAAGAAATTTCAATAAACAGAAAACGGCTACGTATTTTTCTCATAAATACAAATTACTTTTTTCAGAAAGAATATATATCTGAGAAACACATTACTGAAACACAGCCAAAATATCACAGATTTACAAAGGGCCTTCACTGTCTTTTCGAATTGAAGATTCACTATGCTGGCAACATGTATATTCTGTATTTTGAAAGTGCTTGCAGGTTATCTTACTGTGCACCTTTTAGTGTTGTTTTTCTATTTCAGTTGTTATATGTATTGGGTGTGGTATCCCTAAAATTGCTTTATGGTGTGGAATCCGGAAAGGTTGTATTTCTTTAGTGAAGAATCTCAAATCGGTAAGGGTGAGGTATGCCTGTTCTTGAGTGTTTGACTGCCAGCATGTAATTTCTTAATTGAAGTATTGTGAGAAATCCCGAGTTTAGCTCGGGGATAGGATGTAGATCACAAGGATGTGATTTAACCAGTATGTATCGATTGTATATCATTATCTCTCTAATCAATCTCTTTTATATTTCAGTCCAGTTTACTTCTGTTTAATTTTCTAAAATGAAGATTGTGTATCTTTACTGCTTGTTATACGCTGTATTACTTACAATCACTAGTTTAGATTTTTTTTTGGGAAACCATGTAACGAATACGAAGTATCCACTGTTAGTGACTAATCTCTATTGGAGAGCCTATTGGATTCATAAGATAGATTCTTCTCTCCCAACCAAGTTTTCTCCATACACAATAGTCAAAGGTCAAACCCCTGACCCTTTCTTAAGGTATCTAAGTCCCTTACCACTCGGACCAACCATATGTTGGTATATGATATCATCCAAATTATTCATCTAGTTACTTGTTTAGTTTGACTATATATCATCCAATATTGAAAAAAGATTTGAACTTTGCTAAAAAAATTATAACTCAATTCACCGCCACCTCTTGAGTTGTGTCATTTAAGTTTTTACCAACAAATTTCACCCAAGAATGGAGAGTGTTGTGTTAGAGAGCTTATTGCTAGCACTTCTCACCTAATCAGTGGACAGTGCCCGTCTTGCATGGAAAAGGGAGCAATGATAGGAGTTGACATCCATACCAAGAAGGGGCAAGGGTTAATTGGTGGACCAACTTAGCCATAGGCCTCAAACATGGAAGGTTTACTGTACAAAGAAAAAGGGGGCATGTGGAGGAAGGTGATGAGAAGAGATAGGTTCTGAAATTGAAGAGATAAAAGGATAACAGCTGTCAAGATAGTTATTTGAAGGGCAGGGGATCAGAATTTTGGAGTGACTAACACCCATCATTGCTTGACCCTCTGTTCTCAGGGGACCAAGAGAAACTTTCTAGCAGTTTTCTTCATTTTGATGTATTTGCTTCTAGTTTCTAGAGGTACCCACTGTTCTTGTGGAATTTCCTCCATTTTAATAAGTTTAATGTGAAAGTATTCCAGTAGTGTGAGTGAGCAAAGTTCTATCAATTCATTTATTTGTTTTGCTATCAATGTTGACACCTTCAGTACTTGAATAATAATATGAAGAAAACCAGAATATGTGGATAACTGTATTACTAGATAAAAACAAAAAGGAGGAAGACAGGCAACAAAGTAAGCAACCTCAAAAGCTGGCTCTGCAGTTGAACTACAATCAATATGTATGGACACTTTCCCTTTGTCAGGTTGCATTAAGCTTGGTTTTCCAAGTTCAGCCTGCACATGTGTAGCCAATATATCATGAATCGTGATTAGTAAAAAACCTAATGTGGTTTGAAAAAATTTATTCATACTATTAAACAAAATGATGTTATGAGTCATGAAAGAAGAGATCAATCCCAATATTTGAACAAACCTTCACACTGGCAATGACTTCTGTATCACCAATTCTGACTTTTGCTGAACCATTTGCCTATCATAAAGTTCATCAAGTATTCAAATTAAAATCATTTAAAGCAAGAAAAATTTCACTTCTTGAGGTCAAAAATCATCGGGACACCCTTGCAAGTGTTGAGCTATGAAGCACTGATACATGACACAAATATAGACACCAGACACTAACAAGAACCTAGATTCCCTGCATTTAGAAAATCATGCAGTTACATGCATTAATGATCTTGGTCACTGATTTGAGAGTTACATTTTCACTAAATCATTTTAAATAATTTTTACTATTGATTTGAGATCAGAAAGTCAAGATCAATAACTGTGTCATACATTAATTACGTGGAATTCAAATTTCACAAACACACATGACACATACACATAAACACCACACCAGTATACGTAAGCACCGGTAACAACTTGAGAAAATAAACGCGATTAAATGTAACTAAATGTGTCAATATCGTACAAGTATTGGACACTAAGACTGTAAGACATGCTTTCAATTGTGTGTTAGGTTATGCGGTGACTAATATTGATTTTGAATTAATTGCTTTTGAGAAATTGATTTTAGTTAAAAATGATATATGTTTGGACATGTTCAAGTAAAAGTGAGTTAAACAATAAATTTCAGGCTAAAAACCGCGTTTGAAATGAAAAGCTACAAATCCTATCTTGAAGTTAGAATCAAGCTTCAAGTTAGACTCAATTCTGGAGACAAAATCAATTACCCTCGCACTCAAACATGTCAAACTCAATTTTACACCTCTAGAATTGATTTTGGCTATTCCAAAAGTGGAACCAAGTTATGAAAGCAATACCTGAGGAATGACTCCAGTTTGAACATAGATAGGTCGATAACTCAATCTTTTTCTACCATCACAACGAAGATCTTGAGCAAT
Source organism: Cicer chorassanicum (assembly GCA_037974735.1). NCBI lineage: Eukaryota > Viridiplantae > Streptophyta > Magnoliopsida > Fabales > Fabaceae > Cicer > Cicer chorassanicum. The sequence continues at coordinate 14,763,128 of JBBPBP010000004.1, forward strand.
GCCACCTTGTATGAAAAATTGTTCTCCTAGAGATAAACCAACCATTCCTGCAACTGCACAAGTGTAGACAAACTTTTAAGACTAAAACTACAGAGTGGAATTTACTGTGTATTAAGCATAGTTGTCAAACCTAGATAATCACGGAATAGTGGTGGTTCACGGAGGCAGTGGGCGGTGCACCGTTACGAAAAATGATCGGACAGAAAAGGATGGCGCGCGATGGGGATGATTTATATGGCCGGAAACGGTGGCGACAGGAGAAAGAGGCGGCGGCGCTTTGAGTAGGACAAGGATCGGTGACAGAGGTAAAGAATTTTGTGTGATCAGGTGAGGTGTGGTCTATAGCGAGGATGTGCACCTGCATATCACAAATGTCAAAAATAGATAATGAGTTGGCTGTATAGTCATTTTGATGGCTAAGGGTCTATTTAATATGCAAAATAATAAATACCAGGACAATCAACAATACAAATAATTCACACACACAAAATTGACAATATAAATAAAGTAATATAAAATTTATTATAATATTTTTTTTTATATATATAAATATTTATGACTATAAATATTAATAGATAAAAGAGATAGAGAATAGGTAAATAGATAAAGATAGAGAAGAGAGAGATGAAAAATAGAGTAAAAGTGTGTAATATATATATATATAGACATGAAAAAATGTAGATATAGAAAAAAATGAAGAAAAAAATTGTTTTTCTGTAAAAAAAAAAGTATTTTGGTATTTTAGATAAAATATTCATATCACAAAAAATTATTATATGATTGAACGAATTATATGAATTACAGCTTTTGTCTAGTTTATTATTCTAAATTTGTCCCGTCTATTAGTCAACTTTTACCTCAAACATGGTTGTTCTCTCATGTATCTCATTTTTTTCATTTTTTATTTTTCAGCAAATCAAATGTACTCATAAAATTCAATGGACATTCCATGAAAATAATAATAATTCAACTGGCATGAATATCACTAAGAAGTGCTAAAAATACTTTTTCTCCTACACTTGTCATAACACTATTCTCTTATTGAGTAAAATTAACGTGAGTCATACACTTTAAAAATAGATTACATCTAAAGTGATGGGACTCAAATGAAATACATCTCATAAAATAGTGAACATTAGAAATTAGAATGTTCCTAGATGTTCAGGAGCTTATACATCAATATAGAATAACTATAAATAGTAAATAACTCTTTAAAGATTATTAATCAATTGATAAATAATTTAATTGATTATAAAAGAGATTAATTGACTATAATAGGTTGAGTAATTGATTAACACACAATTCAATATCAGACAATCATGTTTTTATTCGATTAATCAATCATTCTCATGTTGTTCATCGGTTAGTTATTGATCATAATTAAAAAATATCAATTTTTTATAAATTTTGTGTAGCTAATTTCACACTTTATCTTTTGGTAATAATTTTGATCACTTAACCTGACTATTAATATTTGGACTTCATAAATTCTTAGGTTTTCATAATAATAAATTTAAATTCGTAAATCTTTAAACACATAAATTTATCATTTCTTAAACATTTAATTCTTAAAAACAATTGATTTTCATTTTTTGTCATTGCTTTTAATTCAACTCGTACATATCCTTTCGCTGCTTGAATAATTTTTTACAAGTATATTTAGAATATTATAAGAATGTTCAACACAAAAATTTCAAAAAAAAATATGAATTTTTAAACACCAAACACTTAAAAAAATTTATATTTTTATAAAAGAGATGTTTATTTTCATTTATTCCCGAAAAGAGTATGAACGTAATATTTGTCAAGCAATCACTATAATCCATTTTCATAGAGTATGAACGTATTATTTGTCAAGCAATCACTGTCATTCATTTTCATAAAGCGATGGCAAAAAAATCTATAACCATGAATAGTTAAAAATAATATATGTTAGGATACTCGTACTAGTATATTTGAGTAGGATACAAATAATATTTTGAGAGGTACAAGTAATATGCTCTGTAATATATATATTTTAATATGTTTTTTTATTAATTAAAATTCACATAAATTTCATTAAACAGTGTAAGTTTAATTTAATCTGTCAGAAAATATGTTACCAACATTACTCTAATATTTTATCCAACATAATAGTACTATATTGTCATCACTAGTTAGGGATGTGAATTTGTATATAGTTTAAGGACAAGGATTAAAACTATAACCCTCGTATGTAGGCTTTGTTTTCGAATAATTTATATATTTCTTTTATAGATAAATATTAATGTTGTTAGTTAAAATATGCGCATGTTGTATGTTATCACAACACAATGTCTGAATTTAAGTTAATATTACATTTGTTTTATAATAAAGACACACGTACTGCAATAAGAGGTAAAAGTTGATTGGCAGCATATTCGATGAATTAGTGATTTTCTCACCACTAAGGATCCCATGCTACCCCATAAACTGAAAATCCATAATAATACCAATTGTTACAGGAATACCGTTTATTTGACCTATATTGTACCTGTTTGAAGAGCCTTCAATAATCCTCTTTTTTAATTTTTGTACTATTCGTTTCATTGAAATCTTAGAAATTTGTTTTTTTTTTTATGTTCACCGTGGTGGGTATTGGACTCCCTTCCTATGTGGAGAAAAACCTAAATATTGTAGTCCATGTGTCTCACTTATTTAAGTGGAGAGCGGTCTAATTAGGGTTGTAAGAGAGAGACTAATTTGAGAGAAAAGACGACCGCCAAAAGAGAAAAGAGAAGAGTAAACCCTATTTCTGATTTTGTTAAATCAGTCTCAGAAAAACATCGATTGCGCATTCGTTAACCGTTGGATCGGGCTGAAATTTGGACAGTAGGTTCCCAACATTCAGGTCTTCGTTTTCAACGGTCGGATCGGCGAAACGACGTCTCGAGAGGGAGAAATCAGGCTCGCACAGCAGCAGGGTTCTTTACGCTTGCATTGAGGGGTTTTCCACGTTAAAATATCGGTGTTCTTTAGGCTCTTTTATTTTGATTAATTTGCTGCCATATATTTGTTGTTGCTCCTCACGGGTTCTTGCAAGTTGGGGGAATTTTATATCCGCTGCGTGTTACTTGTTATTGTGTTTCTGTGTTTATTCCCCATCAGAGTGGCATCAAAGCTCTTGGTTAAAGGGTTATTTGACTTGCTTGAAGGATGGAGGCAAATATGAATATAAAGATGGTATGCTTGAATGGTACTAATTACCATTTGTGGAAGGGCAAGATGAAAGATTTGTTATTTGTGAAGAATATGCATCTTCCTATTTTTGGTTCTAAAAAGTCGGATACTAAATCTAAGGAAGACTGGGAATTTGAACATCAACAGGTATGTGGTTCTGTTAGGCAATATGTAGAAGATAATGTTTATAATCATATTGCTAATGAGATAAATGCAAAAACTATGTGGGATAAGATACAGACTTTGTTTGCCTCTAAATCAGGGAATAATAAATTATTCTTACTGAATAGTTTCATAAGTTTGAAGTATAAGGAGGGAACGTCTATTTCGGACCACTTGAGTGAATTTCAGGGGCTCCTTGATCAAATGTCTGGAATGGGTATCAAGTTTGATGATGAGCTACTGGGATTATTTTTACTGTTATCTTTACCAGAGTCTTGGGAGACATTTCGGGTTTCTATAACGAGTTCAGCTCCTAATGGTGTTGTTTCTTTGGAAACGGCTAAGGGTGGTGTTTTGAATGAGGAGATGAGAAGGAAGGCACAGAGTTCTTCATCTCAATCTGAAGTTCTTGTCACTGAAAATAGGGAGAGAAGTCAGAAAAAAGAACCGAAGGGTGGTAGAGAAAACAACAGAAACAAGTATGATCACTTGAGAGTCTTTGGTTGCAAGACTTTTGTGCATGTTCCGAAGGATGAAAGATCCAAGTTGGATGCAAAGTCAAGGCAATGTATCTTCATTGGTTATGGTGAGGATAAATTTGGTTACAAGTTGTACGATCCTATAAACAAAAGGGTTATTAGAAGTCGTGATGTAGTGTTCATGGAAGACCAAACTATTGAAGACATTGATAAGGTGGAGAAAACTACACCTGAGATAGATAACGTTTTATCTGATGGTGATCCAGTTCAGTGACCTGTTCTTGACTTGAATACTACTAATGGTAATGTTCAGAATGATGAGTCACATGATTGTGTTGATGATCATCGACTTAGAGATGAGGTAAATAATCCATCTAGTGAAGATGAGAAAAGATACATGGAACGAGTTCCTTATGCTTCTGATGTGGGTAGTTTTATGTATGCAATGGTGTGTACAAGACCAGATATTGCGCATGCTGTTGGTACAGTCAGTAGATTTTTGTCAAATCCAAGTAGAGAGCATTGGAATGTTGTAAAATGGATTTTGAGGTATCTTCGTGGTACTACATGTATGAGGCTTTGTTTTGGAGGTGACAAACCTATTTTGGTGGGGTACTCCGACTCAGATATGGCTGGAGATATTGACTCAAGAAAGTCAACTTCAGGCTACATGATTAAATTTGCAGATGGAGCTGTGGCTTGGCAGTCGAGATTACAGAAATGTGTAGAATTGTCTACAACTGAGGCAGAGTTCATTGCCATTACCGAAGCATGCAAAGAGTTGATTTGGTTGAAGAAATTCTTGCAGGAGCTTGGGTTTATTCAGGATAAATATGTATTATTTGTCGATAGTCAAAGTGTTATTCATCTTGGTAAGAATTCGACGTTTCATAGCAGGTCCAAACACATTGATGTGAGGTATCATTGGATACATGATGTTTTGGAAGCTAAGTTGTTGGAGTTGGCTAAATTTCATACTGACTATAATGGTTCTGATATGATGACTAAAGCATTACCAAGAGGGAAGTTTGAAACTTGTTGTGATATCGCCGGTTTGGCGATTATCTCCACATAGTTGTGAGGGGGAGATGTGTTGGGTATTGGGCTCCCTTCCTATGTGGAGAAAAGCTTAAATATTGTATTCCATGTGTCTCAGTTATTTAAGTGGAGAGTGGTCTAATTAAGGTTGTAAGAGAGAGACTAATTTGAGAGAAAAGACAGCCACCAAAAGAGAAAAGAGAAGAGTAAACCCTATTCCCGATTTTGTTAAATCAGTCTCAGAAAAACATCGATTGCGCATTCGTTAACCGTTGGATCGGGCTGAAATTTGGACAGTAGGTTCGCAACATTCAGGGCTTCATTTTCAACAGTTGGATCGGAGAAACGACGTCTGGAGATGGAGAAATCAGGCTCGCACAGCAGCAGGATTTTAGATGTTTTACTTCTTCTTGCTTTTCATTTGTAAGCTTTAGTGCTTTGTTATTTTGACTGGTTGTAGGCACACTTGGTGCATCTTTTTGAGACTCTCCTGTACCCTTATTTGATTATAGTGGAGCTATTTCTTTGGTTTGGACGACCCGTGGTTTTTCCCCTTGCATTGAGGGGTTTTCCACGTTAAAATATCGGTGTTATTTACGCTCTTTTATTTTGATTAATTTGCTGCCATATATATGTTGTTGCTCCTCACGGGTTCTTGCAAGTTGGGGGAATTTTATATCCGTTGCGTGTTACTTGTTATTGTGTTTCTGTGTTTATTCCCCATCACACCGAATCCTGTGGGGACGGAACTGAGTTAAAAAAACTTTCCAAAACTAAAGATACGATGAACCCTCTCTATATATATAATACAATGAATGAATAATTTAAAATTAATTAGCGAAGAAACAAAAGTGGAGTTTTTTTCCTAAATATCCTCTTTTTTAAAAAATTTGACCAAAATGCCACACTTTGGAAAACGTTTACCAAACTGCCCTACTTTTTGGGCCTTTCTGCTGGTCGCAACGGGGGGGTGCGACCTCCTGAAGAGGGATTTTTGCAGGCCCAGTGGGAGGTCGCTGGGTGGGGGTGCGACCTCCTACTGGAGGTGTAATTTTTTTTTTTGGCCCAGTGGGAGTTCGCAATGGGGGGGTGCGACCAGCTGAAGAAGAAATATTTCAGGCCCAACAGGAGGTCGCTGGCTGGGGGTGCGACCTCCTACTGAGGGAGTGTGATTTTTTGTTTTTGTTTTGTGTTTTTAAATGTTTTTAAATAATTAATTAATTATAAATAATAATAATAATAATAATAACAATAATAATAATAATAATAATAATAACAATAATAATAATAATAATGGGAAAGTTTCGAAATGGAAAGTTTTAAAAATTTCATTTAATGGAAAGTTTCGAAAATTTCATTTAATTGGAAAGTTTCAGAATTTTCATTTTGAAACTTTCAGATTGAATGAAAGTTTTGAAACTTTCAGATTGAATGAAAGTTTTGAAGGTTGCATTTCGAAATTTTAGCCTTACTCGAAAGGTTCGAAATTTATGCTTCGAAAAATTGGAATTCAATGAAATCTTCAAAGGTTTTCATTTCGAAATTATTATTATTATTATTATTATTATTATTATTATTATTATTATTATTATTTATTATTAATGTGTTATTTATAATAAAAAATAACTATTATAATTATTTAAAACTAATTAACAATATTAATAATAATAACAATAAATATTAATTTTTAATATATTATTATTATTATTATTACTTATTAATGTATTTTTATTTATTAT
>JBBPBP010000004.1:14771693-14786946 GCA_037974735.1 Cicer chorassanicum
TTAGGAGTAGTATTTTGGAGGGTTTTAGAGGACTGAGTCTATATATCTATATCTATATATATATATATATTGTGTATATATATATATATATATATATATATATATATATATATATATATATATATATGAGAATTTTTAAAAAAAATTAAAAGAATAAGACATGTGATCATATAATATTTCAATCTCACTTCTTTTATTTTTAGAAACATTGTATAGGTTACTTAATTTAGAAAAAATAACAAGTCCCCAACTCACCTCCAAAATCCCACTCCTAAACAAACCCTTAAGTTTTCTTTGGTTGGTCTTTTTGTATGTTGATTGATGATGAGATGAGAAATTAGAATTAGAATGAGAATACAAGATATGGGCATGTATGTTACAGCTTTTTTATTGTATTATTTCTTTTTGTTACTACTTTTTAAAAAAAGAATTTTACAAAGAAAAATTGGTTTAAATAAATTATTTTAAAATATCATTTTAAGTATTTCATTTATTTGTTGCAAATTTTTTTAGATAATGAAATTTCAAAAAATGATTAAAATGAAAAGCTATTTTGAGAAGTTCTTCATAAAAATCATTTTTGAAAGATACTTTAAAAAAAATGATTTTTATCATGTAAGAATCATAATAATGAATATCTAAATTTTGAATGCCAAAATTACATTTTTTTAATCGGTAACAAATAAATCCGAAATAACATTGATCATTTTTAAGTAAGTTTTCATAAAAATTGTTTTTAGAAATATAAAGGCAAAATCACTTTTTTAAAATCTAAAACAAACGAGCCAATTTAAAGCCAAAAATCATTTCGAATTTTGCAAATTCAAAATGGTACTTATTTGAAAGTGTACATGCAATTTAGATTTAAGAGATCATGTGTTACTTTACCATTAATCTTCTTGTGCATGTGTCACTTCACTCGATCTATAAGCTTACTTTCATGTGTTACCATTATAATCATCCTGTGCCATATGCTTGTTTAACTCTGTTGAGGTAAGCTTCATTGTTTTTGGCCTATTGCTGTGAATTTTGCAGTCCAAAGTTCAGTCTATGTTGGAACAATAAATTAACTAGCTAAGTTTTATGCAAGAAGTGCATTAGATGGCTTAATATTTTTTCCCTTTCTCGTTTGCAGAAAAGTACACTCCCTTGAATGGGAACTGATGGTTGTGAAGTAGTAGAGACATTACCAGATCCTGGCTCTTTTAAGGTACATAAAATAATCAAATTCGACTACATCATAATGGAGATGTTTTTTGGCATCATATTTTCGATAAAAACATTTAGAGGTCTTTTACGTAGTCATCATATTGTTATCTTCGAAGTGATTGCCTGCTTTTTGGGGATTGGTTTGACCTAGAAGAAAAATCAACCGACTTTGTGATATGACAAAACATTATGGCGTCGCTTGATCCATGTAGCCGACCCTGCTTAGTGGGATATCGCTTTGTTGTTGTTGATGTTTGTGACTTGAAATTTTATTTTAGGATACGTGGGTGTTTTTTGTAACTTCAATTTGATATTGGAACTAACCCTTTTGTTTATTGATTGTAATTCATGTTAAAAGGTACATCGTAGAATATGCACAGAACTCAGGAAATTAGTCGATAGAGTGTTAAGGATATTTCCGCAGATCGAGGCAGCACGCCCTCGGTCCTCATCAGGAATACCAGCTCTGTGTTTGCTAACCAGTACAGTTGATAAAGCCAAACAACTTCTGCAACATTGCTCTGACTCTAGTAGTCTCTACCTGGTGTGTAGTTCTTTTTATTATTTCAGCTGGACACAGCTATATAAACTTTTGTAATCTGCATGTATAATATTCTTAAGCAACTCAAAAATAGGACCGGCATTTATTTTTCACGAAAGTAAAAAAAATACACAGATTATCTAATATTGTTCTATCATGCCATAGTTATAGAAAGAGTTGGATACAAGTTCATAACATTTAGAAAATATTGAGCAGCTAAAGTCATATACGATCTTATTAACGATTCTATGCTAGCTTGTTGCATGCTATTTATTTGGTTATAATATTACTTACAGGCAATAACAGGGGAGTCAATACTCTCAAAATGCCAAAAGACAAGAAAGTCATTAGAGAAAAGCTTAGTCCAGATTCAGCATATAGTTCCTGTTATGTTGGCTGCAGAGGTTAGTCAAGTTAATGCGATACTTATATTGCCTACCTATGAGAATCTGGCTCTTCTCATAGAACTAATTTGTTTATTAAAATTTATGAACAATCCACAAAATGCTGAAGAATTTGCTATCTTGTTCAGTAATGTAGATAGCTGCATATGTCTAGATAGGATTTATTGTATATGATATTTCATTTTATTTATTATATATGATCTATTTGTTACAATATATATATATATATATATATATATATATATATATATATATATATATATATGTTCATTTGGAGCTTCGTTTTAACCCTTTAGTTGGCATTGCATTGTCTCCTGCAGATTTCTCGAATGATCGATGATCTTAGGTGTGTGACCTTTGTCCTGGATTCGGCTGAAGAAGAGGCTGGGAAGGTTATGAGAGAATTGCTCCAGCGAGATCCTTCAACCTCAGATAACGATTCAAAGGAAAACTCAGACATTAAATCTCTTCAGTTTGCAGCAGCAAGACTTCATATTACATCCGCAACAACCATCATAGCAGAGAGAAGATCTATTAGGAAGTTGTTACAAAAAGTTGGACCAAAAGATGAAACGAAAAAGGTGGTCTTGAAAAATCTGCTGTATCTTCTGGTAAAGTATGGAAAATCAATCATAGGAGAACAGGTGGAAGTCTATGCTCATTGTGAAGAACCAGTGGCAACTGAGAACTCTGGTCATGATTCTTTACGTATCCATCATGTGAAGTCAGACACATACGTGAACCACGATCAGTACGAAACTCGTGCCAGCGAGTTAGGTAGAGTTGCACCCCCTGAGGAATATACATGCCCGATATCTTTAAGGTTGATGTATGATCCTGTCGTCATTGCTTCGGGAGAAACATATGAAAGGATGTGGATACAAAAATGGTTCAATGAGGGTAATGTTATATGCCCGAAAACGAAAAAGAAACTGTCCCATATGGTGTCGACTCCTAACATTGCTTTAAAGGAATTAATCTCAAAGTGGTGCAAAACTAATGGAGTCTCCATTACTGACCCGAGTAGACAAGCCGAAGACATTCACTCATGGGAAGCTTCTATCACTTCCATTAGGAGTTTTGGAAGTTCCATGAATGGTCTGAACTTGCCAATGGATTTTAGTAACATGTCACTTGGATCGATAGATACCAGTTATAATTCAGATTCCTCACATGTTAAGGCCAGTCATGGCTTGAATTCGATGTTGGTCAAGACTAGAGACGGTTCTCATGGGTGTCAATCTCATTCACAGATGCATGACACATATTTGATGTCCTTGTCTAAACTTCATGAGCGTCAATGGGATTCTCAATGCCAAGTCATTGAAGATATGAAAATAGATTTCACAAGCAATGACCAAGCTTTTTTCTCGGTGTCATTAGAGAATTTCATTGATCCACTTGTGAGATTTCTGAGCATTGCATATGATAAGCAGGACACAAAAGCTCTGAGAGGTGGATGTAAGTTACTGTTGGAATTTACAAAGTACTGCAGGTACAATTTCTTTTGCTTTCACTCATGATACTTGTATATTTCTAGGTTAGTTAGTTAGCTTGGTTTACATATATCTGATTTATATTAAGTTGTGACGAAGTAGATAAAAAATTTCCTTTCCAAACAACATTCCATTGGTCTGGAATAACAAGAAAAACTTGTTATGTTAAACATTTGTTCAATGTCATGCCTCATTTTTGCCAATGTTGTTTGTCAATTGCAAATCGTGGAAAATAGTTATTTACTCAAATTTGGCTATGCTACAGTGCTATAACATTTGTTTGATAACACTCTACTAAATCGTATATTGCTGAACAATAGCAGTTTGTTAAAATGATGCTACGCTATAGCGCCATAATACCAGTATAGCCTCTATTTGACAACACTGATTTATGATATTGGAATGACTTGTTTGTGTTTTTTCATGTAGAAATGGTCTGACAAACTTAAGCGAAGATACATGCAGTTTGTTGGCAAGTCTCCTTGAGTCAGAAGTGATTGGAGAAGTTCTTACCATACTGGAAGAATTATCGAACTATTGGTCTGATAAAGCTAAAGCCGCAGCTTCCAGTGCACTAACAGCTGTTTCAAAGATCCTTGATTCTGGTAACAAGGAGTATCAACAGAAAGCTATTAGAATAATGTGCAATTTTTCATCCAATACTGAAATTTGTTCCTACATGGTGTCTCAGGGGTGCATCCAAAAATTAGTACCATTTTTCGAAGACAAGTTCCTTTGGAGAGACTGTATACGGATATTGAAAAACCTTTATGATACTAAAGACGGTAGGGTGTGCGTCGTTGAAACTAAGGGATGCATGTCTTGTGTAGTTGAAATACTTGGTTCCGGCACCGACGAAGAAAAGGAACCAGCACTGGCAATTGTACTCTCTTTGTGTTCGCAACGGTTGGAATACTGTGAGTTGGTTATGCACGAAGGTATTATACCATATCTTGTCAATATCTCCAATATGGGAAACGATAGCACAAAGGCTTATGCGTTGGAACTGCTTCGGCTTTTGAGGGACGTAGAGAGCGAAGGTTGCTTTGAGCCGAATCTCAACAACTCACAAGATTCTAACGATCACTTTGAAGAAAAGAAATTGTCCAAGAAGTCCACTTTTTTGAAGAAGCTATCGCGGTTCTCAAAATCAAGTTATGTTTCGTCCAAAAACAAGAGATGAAACTCAGTTCCCTTTATTATATGGACAAGATATTCTTTACTCTAATCTTTCACCATTTATTATTCGATCTAAATATTCTTTCACAATGTGTAACAAAAGTAATATGACTCTAATTTTATATAATGTATAGTTTCTTTGACATGGCAAGTAAGAGGTAGTTGGGAAGTTCTCCTTTTTTTTTGACTTGGTGAGTGATGATAGATTGTAGTTGTAGAAATAGCCTCTTAGGTTAGGCACTGAATTGCTATTCTCATTGTTATTGTATATATAATTATATATTGATTGAATAATCTAACCTTTTTCTAAAACTAATATATAAATATTCATTTTCATTTCTCTTTAAAAGGGCAACCATTATGTATATAGGATCAGAGACTTTGATAATTCAAATTAATTAATTTAGATCACAAAACAAGGATCAATAAAAATTCTAAACACATTTTTGAAGTTAATGTTATTTAAACACCAATTTGGCATCATAAAAGTTAACAAGTATATTTTTTTAATAAAAAAATTTAGGGTAGGGATAGTGTTACAATCTAAGATAGAAAAAAACCTTAAGACGGTTCTTACAAAGATATTTACATTTGTGATAACGCAAATTCACTGTGTGATTAATGAATATATCAAGATTCCATTAATTATTAATATAAGTTTAAACATTATCAACCATAATTTTAGATAATCTAACTATGGATAGATTTAAAAATTTAAAAATCAAAGTTAATCACATTTAAATTTATAGTCAATAAAATTCAGTAAATAATTAATTAGTTGAGAGATATGATATATTTAATAACTAAATCTAACATTTCATTAATCACACATATAAACTAATTAACATTTCATTAATTATTTTAAATTTTACCTATGCGTCTCTTTTAATAAATGTTATTCACTTTTAATATAATTTTAATTATTTTGTTCAAATTATATATTTTAATTATTTCTATATACACTATTTTTAAAATATTAATTTTAATTTGAGTGGAGGACAGAGAATCCTCCTACTTTAATTTTCTCTTCCCTCCAAAATAATAATAATAGCTCATTTTCAAATTTAAACACTCTTTTATTTAAAAAAACAATCTTTAATCTAATCTTTTCCTTTGTCAAAAAAAATCTCATCTTCACCTCTATACCCTTAACCCCCTGCTCCACGGCGGCATCCTACCAGCGCCACGCCGGCCACCGCGCCGTCCTCTCCTCTTATCTCTCCCAGTTGCGCTGCCTTTTGTCCCTCCTCTTTTCTCTTCTCCTCTCTCGCGCGCCTGTTGTCCGTTAAACTCCGCCAGAAGGCCCTCCTCCGGCCACGCCACCGTCGAGCTCGACCTCCACGGCCCTCCAACCGTGATAAATCATTGACACAACAAGGTATGTTTCTCATATTTAGAGTTTTGTGAATTTAGGGTTTTTTAAATTGGGACTTTGTATTTGACTATAATTATATTAAATTGGTTGACTGATTATGAAATTAGGACTATGAGTAATATATATGTGTTGTGAAATCATTGTTAGGGTTTTTTATTTGTTTGAAATTGAGGATTTTGTATTGTTGTTGTACTGTTATAAAACCTGCATTTTTTCTGTCATCAATAGTTTGCTATCAAATTCAGCAACAGCGTCTGAGGTCTTTGATGTTACAAATTTGGTAGTTTTACTTAATGGATGCAAACTTGTTGATTTAGTTTTGGGTGTTTAAAAAATCAGTTTAGTATCTTGGAGTTATTACAGACAATTGGTTGTAAGAACTTTGTTGTAGTTGGCTAATCTTTGCACTACTTGTGCATGGATTAGTGGTATTAATTCACGTTTCTTGTGTTTCATAGTGGTATTAATTCAGAAAAAAAATTGCTAACTTGTGTTTCTTGTTGTTGTTGTGGTGGTATGTGTTGGTTGCTGCTGAATGCTTTGAGGCTGTTGTTTTTCTTGAAGATTCTTCTCCCATTGAACCCTATACAGTTTAGACAATACATTTGTTTCTATTTTTTTTTTTTTGGGTGTTTGTAAAGATAATGCTTTGAGGCAGTTGTTTTTCTTGAAGAATCTTCCCTTTTTGTTGATCTAAAGATAGGTTGAAGATTATGTTTTTGTACATCATTTAGTTTTTTATATGGTTGATTCCATCAGGAACTAGGATATTTAGTTATTTAAAGACAAGTATATATGGTTACTTAAATCATTCTTCATAATTGCAATGAGGAATTAAATTGAAGTTTTCAATGTCTGGCACTTTACCTAGAGATATCATCGAATGCTTGGAACTTTGCTTAATTGTTGTGGTTGTGTCTCAATTGATTATGTGTTTCTTTTGTTTCTTGTACTATTTTGGGACGTTGATTCAATTCTTGTTTGTACTGTTCTGTGGTGTCTTATATTGAGAGCGGTGTGTTCAAGGTCAATAATAAGTTGATTATTCAACGATTTCAAAATATGAAATTGCGTAGAGGACAACTATTATAGAGTTTGTATGTAACTTTGAGTACAATGGATTAAAATTTTATGATTTTAATATTTATGTTTTTACTTATATATGTAACTATAATTATTAATTGCACTTAAATAATTTATAGTTTCCACCCCTTGGGCCAGGGTTTTGGATCCGCCATTGGATATTAGATAGAGAACGTTGATCAGTAAATAAACAGCATCAGTAACGAATTGACCTGAAGAGAGTCACAAAAAGGACACAGCAATAGAATCAATGAGTTTAGAAATGGCAGCGGAGTCATCGGAGGGTGAAGAAGAAGGAAAGTTGAGCGGAGGTAACCAAGTATTGATCGTGGATGACGAGCTCCGGGAATTAGGGAAGAAGGCCGCCTGGAGTGTTAGTTCCTGCAAGCCCGGCAATGGCGTCTCTTCTCTTCGAGATGACAACCTCGAAACCTATTGGCAGTCAGTTACTCTCTCTCTCTCTCTCTCTCTCTCTCTCTCTCTCTCATCTGCGCATGCATTTATTCATTCGTTCGTTTGTTTGTTTGTTTTCAGATCTGATGGAGCCCAACCTCATTTTGTTAACATTCAATTCCAAAAGAAAGTTCGATTACAAGTAAGCATATACCAGTTTCATTATTGTTATATCAAATTTCAAATTTTTACATCCTAATAATGTTTTGTTTGTTTGGGAATTTGGTTTTTGAGTTGTTGCAGTTAGTTGTGCTCTATGTGGATTTCAAACTTGATGAGAGTTACACTCCCAGCAAGATTTCCATCCGCGCCGGCGATGGCTTTCACAACCTCAAGGTCTTTTTTTTTCTTTCAAATTCCTTCTTTAAATTTGAGAGAATGTGAGTTATTGAATGTAATCATCTGTATTGGTATTGTGTGGGATACCAGACATACCTTCAATCTGAATTGTTGGTGCTAGTGTTATCAATTTGGTTATTCTGAATTTGTGAACAATTTTGTTTCTTAGGAGATAAAAGCTGTGGAACTTGTCAAACCAACTGGTTGGCTTTATCTCTCATTGTCTGGAATCGATCCTCGGTAACTGTTTTTCTTTTCTGTCTTGTTTTCTATTCAATCTCACATGTTTGTCGTCATCTTTCACTAACCTGCAAGTCATTCTGTGATTTCAATATAGCTATCTCGTTAAGTGAATTTGTTTTTTGCTGCAGAAATTTTGATAGTTTTTTCTTTTAACTCTTACTCCTTGTTTTGTGTCCTTGAATTTACTAAGTTGAAGATGTATTTGGTAATGATATACATGAAATGTGTGTAAAGATCTCTAAACTGAGAATTGTAAAGTGAGTAATATCAATTGCTGATAAATAAATCAATAGTTGATATTATATGTACATGCACAACAAATCATCTGTGTGTTTAAATATAAATAGTTGATTTTCTCACTTCAATAACAACTCACTTTTAAGCAGCCAAATTTAATAAATAAACAGTTTTTTTTCATTCATTAGACCGTTGGACTATGCTCTTGATTCTTTTACTGGAATTCAATATGTTAATGAAGCCTAACTGAAACAAAATTACCATGTAATATAACTAGAATATTTCTCTCACTTTTGATAGCATCTTATTATTGCCTTTCATCACAAATTGCAGTGACACTTTTGTCAACACTTTTATGTTGCAAATTGCTGTGTTGTCAAACCATCTCAATGGAAGAGACACACATGTGCGGCAAATCAAAGTTTATGGACCTAGACCGTACGTCTCCTTATACTTTTTAATCAATTTCTTAGAAACGGTTACACTATATCAGCTTTTTCACGTAAATCCTTATTGCAGGAACCCTATTCCACAACAGCCATTTCAATTTACTTCAGAAGAGTTCATCACCTACTCTACTATAAGATGAGATTTTATGTAAGAAATTATTCAAGCCAAAACTTACTGTTAAATCAAAGAAGGCTACTCACTGATTGATTATATCATGCGAAGGGTCTGATGAAACCAAGCCACTAGCCACTTAGGCGGTAAAAATATATTTCACTGATATTTATATTCTTAAAAACATGTCATGAGGAAATGTGGCTATCAGTATCCTTTGTTTTTTTGCTTGTATTTATAGTTTGTTTAGATCTACAAGTGGTTTATAATAGGATTAAATATGGGATCTGCATTTTCGGAGGCATCCTATTTTTATTATTTCTGAACAAAATGATATGTAGATATCATTGGAATTTCTGTTATATTCAACCCGCTATTTTTCTTCCTTATCCCATGCAGCAATTTATTTCCTGAGCACATTCTATAATGAGCAAGAAGATCGTGAGTAATAGTGCCGGTGGATGGGGCTGAACTGTAAAAATATTAAAATGATAATAAGTCATCAAAAGGCTTTTAGAAGTTATTTCAATATTATCTTGAGTTTTTAATTAGTTAACCTATGGCCATAAACACTGATCCTGCAAGAGTCCCTCATCCATCTTCCGTATGCCCTTTGTTTGAGTCATGCCGTCTAGTTTTATCATTGGTTAGCTTTTTACATGTAAGATCTTCCTATATTGGAAAATCTAGAATTTTAACCATTATACAGTTATATTTGTGTCGTTTTTTCGTTGCGATCAATCACTAGCGGGTACAAAATAATTTGACAGGTTGAGTCGATACTTTATAGAGGAATTTTTGTTTTAAAACACTAATTGTAAAACAAAGCTCAATAACTCGTATAATAAAGCTTAAAAAGCTCTTTCGGAACGTAATGATACCAAAAACACTCTAAAATTATTGATCACCTAAACTGATTGTTTTGCAATGTTTGTGGTTAATAAGAATTGACGGTTTAATTAATTAATCTTTAAACTATTGGTTTAAGAGATGAACTGAATTAGTTAATCGTTTAATGAATCGGTACATGACAACACAAATTTTTTTTGGTGCTATTAAACCAATAGATTTCATATTGATTTTATTCAATTTTCATGATTACTATAAGACATCACTCAAAAAGAATGCTTGTGCGCCTATGATAAGTGTTGGAAAATTAGTTTTGTACCCCTCAATTTGGGTTGTACCCCACAATTTGTCAAAAACTCAAAATTACTCCTTTATTTTCATTCAATAAATAGTAAAAGAAATTACTCTAAAATCTCACCCTCAACCAAATTTTCGGTAGTAATTATTTTCCCCTAAAATTCTGGTACACAATTTATAACTACCAAAAATTTCAAAACTGAGACATTTATAACTACCGAAGTTTCAAAACTGAGAAATTTCAGGTTAACAAATTGTACTGAGAAATTTTCGGTTAATAAATTGTACTACCGGAAATTTCCCCAACAAATTTCCAGTGCGTTATTTATACTACCGGAATTTGAAATTTCTGGTATTCACTTTTTCTTGACCAGAAATTTCAAAAATCCGGTTTGTATTTTTTTTTTTAATTTAATTTAATGTATTTTTCTTGAACTCACCTTCTTATTTTTCTATTAAATGTATTTTGATTTTTTAAAAATTTATTATCATTTTTTAAATTAAATTAACAATATTTTATTTTTGTTATTATTATTTATTAGATCGGAATAAAAATAGGAGGGAATTGTTAACAAAATAAAATTGTGTTGCTATTTTATCTACAAAATATTAGGAATACGTTATTTATTTTGGCATAGTCAACTGTTCTAAGTTTGATGTATTTTATTTGATTTTATTATTATTATAATTATTAATTTTTATTTATTATATTTATATGCAAAGAGAGAGTTGTTAAAATAATATAACACGTTAGTTGTTTAGACACATTTAGTCAACCGCATCTTGTTTCTTCAATTTAATTTAATGTATTTTTATTTTATGAATATATTTTTTTTATTATTATTAATATTAATAATATTATTAAAATTTATAATATAATTTAATCATTTTAGTTACAATTATTTTTAATTATAACTATAATTTTTAATTATAATAATAGTAATTAAAATATAAAATTAATTTATAATTTATTAATGTATTTTATTTTAATTTATTATTAGTATTTTTATTTTTTTAATAATTTAATTAATTTTAATATCGGAAATTTGAAATTTCCGGTACTGAAAACAAATTACCAGAAATTTTAAAAATTTGAAATTTCCGGTCAAGAAAAAGTAACTACCGGAAATTTCAAAATTTTGAAATTTCCGGTATATAAATAACGTACCGGAAAATTTGTTGGAGAAATTTCCAGTAGTACAATTTGTTAACCGGAAATTTCTCAGTGTTGAAATTTCTGATAGTTATAAATTGTGTACCGGATTTTTAGAGAAAAATAATTATGTACCGGAAATTTGGTTGAGGGGTGAGATTTTAGAATAATTTTTTTATCATTTATTGAATGAAAATAAAGGAGTAATTTTGAGTTTTTGACAAATTGTAGAGGTACAAACCAAATTGAGTGGTACAAAAACTAATTTTCTCATTATTGAGATACGAGAGTCACATCTATAAATTGGTAATTCAAGTGGATGCACAGTTAAACACAAGATGTAAGTTTATAACGTTTTTCTTTATACATTAATTTAAATAGTTTATAGACTTATAATTTATTATTTTTTCTTTTAACTAATTTTTTTTATATTCTTTTTAATTTATTTATTATGATTTTAAATAATTTATATATAATTTAAATTTTAAAATAATAATAGTTTAAAGTAAATAATTTATTTATTTTAATTTAAAATAAATAAAATAGATAAATAAATAAAAATATATCAGATTGATAAATTTTAAATTACTATTAAAACATTGTAAATATTAAATAATAAAAATTTATTTTTAATTAAAACTAATATTGTACATATCTAATTAAACCACTGCTTTTACTCAATTAACTTAACAGCTATCACTTTCAACCCACTTTCTCACCTCTTAAGACCAATATGACTGATTTTTTCTTTTTCTTTTTACAAGAAAATGACTGATTTTTAAAAGCTATAAATGGAAGAGTTTTGGCAAAGTCAGGCTCTCAATTTTTCCAAACATACATATCATTGTTGTTCCATTGACTAGAGCTTCGGTAATTAGACAGTTTTTCTCAACCTGACCCGGACCCGCACCCCAAAATAAAAAAATAAAAAAGATGTGGTCATAAAAATTATTAAAAACTGAATCCTACTCATCTTGCACTAATTATTCATAATATTTATTTGGATGTATGGTATAAGACGGCATAAATTGACCCAAACCTAACGTGGTGGGTACCCATGAGTCCAAATGAGATTGTTAAGTTTCAGTCATTGAGGTTATGTCAACCAAACCAATGATATTCAAGTCATAGTCACCCACCTAGAGAGCATTGAAATATTGAAGCTATTTAGCTCTTTCTAAAAGATTTGGCAATGAACATCATCACATCAACAACTTAAAATTCAGTATTTAAGCTGATCAAAACCTTCATCAGTGAGGAGGAACACTAGCAAATAATATGTATATATTATAAAACTCATTAAACATCATTTAATTTAATTTTAGTCACAGGACTATGAAATAACATACAATATAAATTCCTGAATCAATACAACTTATACAAGGGGGGAGAATACAAATGATTGCATAGCTGAGATTTTCACATGCATGCCACGGTGCTCAGTGGTTGATGAACAGTGCGGCTGCGCTAGCATTTTTACATGCAACAAATCAGCAGATGATGATCACGAATGCAGTAACACGGCTCTCATTCACAAGCTGGTTTAGTATCAAAGCTTGTCAAACAGATGGCAAAGGCTTGGAAGGCAGAGAGTGGATAAGAGTAGTCCATGGTGAATATATCTTTTCCGATCTTTCCAAACTGCAAGATTACCCTTTCTTGCTCTTCAGAAGAAACATTATGAGACGGATCAACAGCAGCTACAAGTTGAAAGTTCTTTACAGACGCCACCGTAACACGACCTACAAAGTTTAGACACCAACACTGGAGCTGCTCATGCCATCTTGGAGCCTTGTTTTTTAGTACCAAGGGCTCGACCGAGCCTTGGCTTAGTTCTGGTAGCTCTGATAGGTTGCCAGAGTACGAATCTGTCATTGGACTTTTTCCTTTCAGTGCTGGTGAGGGAGAAAAAGGTTCGTCAAATATTTGAGGTAACAATGTTGGTGTTGGAGCATTTCCCCCTTCCTCGATAGCTGAGACGGGTATAGAGTTCATGACGCAGTGCATTCTCCTTGGTCCTCTAGTCCAGAGTGTATTCAGCTCATAGGAAATGGTGCTAACAAGATAGCTACATGCTGGAGCTCTTGGTGAAATCTGCTTAGAATTAAATTTCCCACCTCGACAATTTGGTTGAACTGTAACATCATGTGGAGGTTGACTGTCGTATATAGTGAACTTAGTGCCCCAAAAGTTAGACCTGCAAAATGTAAAAAAATCAAGTCGTAAAGATTATAAGGGGCAGGATGAAAAGCCAAGAAAAGGGAAATCAGTGTTTCTATCCGCCAAAACTTGCCTCAGTTTACCAACATAATTGTTGCTGGCTCGAGAAAAATCGTCTGCAGCCAAAGATATGACAATTTCAGTGCCTGTGGCCCTTCTTATCTTTCTGGCGACTAATAACAACTTATTACTCTCATGCTCCGCTATACAATTGCAACCAAACCAAAACAAACTGCTTAAATACGTAGATCACAAGATACAAAAAATATGACAATGAACCAATGTTTGTCAATCGCAGATCGTGAAAATAACGGCTTGCTCAAATTCTGCTATGTGATAGTGCTATAGTGCAGCTGTAGCTGCCATTAGACACTATTTTGAACTATATAGCATATTGCGCAACAATAGCGTTTTTTTCAAATTTCCGCTATGTTGTAGCCGCTATTTAACAACACTGCAATTACCCATAATCTGAAATTGAATGACAATAAATGGAAAAAAGCCCATAAATTTAGAGCAAGTAACTTAAAATTCAACGCTCATAGTCATGAATGCAAGAAATAGAATGTTTCAGCAATGAAATACTTACATGGCACCAAACCTAAGTACAACAAGAATGTTGAAGTTTCCCTGTTCCTCCTAATAAAGCACTGTATCGGATAATCACGGGGACCGGGCTATTCATAAGGAAAGAGAACATAAATATCCTGAGGTTTAAGAATAATTTGGATTGGACCAGAAAATAAGGTGAATAATTTATTACCTGCTTCAATGAAATAGGAAATGTGATCCTTCCACATTGCTGAGGGGTCTTGATTATCTCCTTCGTGACGGACCTCCATGATTTACATACCGAAGCACAAAAAACAACAACAGCGCGCGCAGGCCAAGATGTCTCGCTCTCTTCAACCCTCCGGATTATGTCCAACAGCAATTCAGGTGGTAGACTTGCCCACTGTCCCTGTTGAATAGGTTCAATTGGAGTTACATCCGGAGCAACGTGCGACTTTGACCGGCAAAGCCAATGCTTGCTGTCACCACCCCGCTTCGATATACTACCTATTCCATTTTTCATCCCCTTGAATTCACGGACTATGTTTTTCAATGACATGTTTCCACACACGAAACTGCACCAATCCAAACGCAAGCTTCTAAATTTCCGAAACTAACATAAACAAAAAGGCAAAGACTCATCATAACCAAACAAATAAACCCATTTTTCCTCATAACAGATGCATTGCATGTAGACATTGTTCTAGGCTAAATGCATCGAAAACATCACCAACAAAAATTATCTAGCATCAAGTCAACAACTAGAAACAAGCCAGCACAAAATTGGATCTGACTCCTCCTCTAAAGAGTGATCAAGATCAACTCAATTTAGAGTTTAAAGTGTAAAGTAAGTAAGTAATTATTCATAATTAATCATGAATAGTTGAATTGAAATTCAACCATCAATTTTCTTACTTAAGCTAAATCCCCGAAAATTTAATTACCATGTGGTCATACTCATGAATATCAATCAAGGTTTACTGTGCTCACTACCAAAACTTCAAAATTAAACTCTCCATGTTCTGATTAACTTCACAACCTTAAAAATAAGCTATCACATAA
>JBBPBP010000004.1:14789581-14810490 GCA_037974735.1 Cicer chorassanicum
AATGAAAAATTGAAATTAGTAATATAAATTTCAGTAATAGTATTATATTACTTTTTTCAAGTTCAGTAATATATTAAAAAAAGTAATAGTTAAAAGACCAAATTAGTGATTTATAATGAAAATATTGATTTATAAAATAATAAATAATTACATTTTATGTTCTAGTGGTTTTGTACGAACTTCAAATTAATTGAAGATTAAAAATCTTTAATTTTATATGTTATTCAGACGATCTTCCTTTTATAAAGTTAATAAATAAAATAGTTTAATATTTTTACGAGTTTGTTATTGTTTTGTATAATATTAAGTTAGAATTGAGTAAAAATTAAAGGTGCGACAGACACTTAAATAATGAAATTAATACACTGATTTTTTTCGTCAAAAAGATATCCAATCAAGTGGAGCTTATGCTTGCATATGCTTTGAGAATTTTCTCCTAGGAATATTTGGCTTTCTAATTGATTTTGATTCACTATTTTTAGATTATCAAAAAATAACAATAACATTTACAAGAATAATATATCTACATCCACAATTTTCATATATCTATTTAATACTTTTTTATTTTTTTATTTTTTTCTCTTAACATTCACAATTTTTATTTATCAATTTAATATTTTATTTTATTTTTATTTCTCTCTTAACATCTACAACAATGATATATCAACGTCCATAATTTTCATATATAATTTAATATCTTTTTTTTATTTCTTACAATCTTCATTTATTCAATTAATAACAAAACGTTCAATTTAGTAATATCGACATTTATAGTTGAATTAGGATTTAAAAAATTTATTTTTTCTTTCAATTACATCATTTAATATATTTAGATCAAGTTTGTGTCTCCGCCCATTTTTTTTTCTACGTGAATTTAGCTTACCTAACTTATTTGAATGTAATTAAAAAAAAAGTGTAACCAATTAATCTGTTTCTTTTTATTTTTTATTTTTTTTATTTTTAAATATTTAATGTGTTAAAAATCTGATCTGTGTCGATGGGAGTCAATGGCCTGGAGTATGCCACAACATGAAATCATCCCATACCGCACAAAACTTCCTTAACAACAAACAACCTTAAACCATAAACGAGTTTGGTTCGGTCTGAACATAGCAACGTCCTCAAAACTCACAATGGCTTCTTGTATATCTGCTCCCTCCCCTTCTTCTCTCCGATTACAACTCACTAAAACAACCCTTGTTGCTGCTTCACTCCCTCTCCACTATCACCGTTAGTCACTCTTCTCAGTTCTCACACTCTTTCTAATGCTTTATTTTTTTTATTTTGTAGTTGCTGATTTTTTGTTGTTGTTTGAAGGAAGTAAATGTGAAATTAACAGAAGGAGTTTTGCATTTAAAGGAATTGTAGCAACTGGAGTTTTAGTTATGGCTTCTTCAACTCTTACTTCACAAGCTCAACCTTCTCAAGGTTAGTCAATGCTACCTAGCTGCTTCACATTCATTCCTATGATTTATGTTAATTGTTATACTTTCAAGATTTAAACCCGATCCTTGATATTGTGAATAATTTTAGTCAAATGTGGCATCGATTGTTGCAATCATGTTGCAGTCATAGAGAAACCTATGTTATTTTATATGCTTACATGTATGGCCTTCCTTTTTAAGAGAAGGAACTTGAAAGATTACCATACAAATCGGAAGGGTACAATTATTGGAAGTGGAGGGATCATAAAATTCACTATGTTGTGCAAGGAGAAGGCCCTCCTCTTGTCCTCATTCATGGTTTTGGTGCATCTGCATTCCACTGGAGGTTTGTCACCTCTCGCCTTTTTTTGTTTTATTGCTTAAATTATGCTCAAGTTGAACGGAAAGTAAAAAAGAAAACCCTTCAAGAGAGAAGCAGCAAAATGATTTGAGTTTGAGTGTGCCCTTTATATGCGCTGTTTTTAGTCTAATCTCCAATGTTGTGCAAATTACATGAGCATGTGTTTGTATAATGTATTTGAAAATTTAAAAGAAATTCAATTGATGCAGTTCTGTTCCATTCATTTGCAAAGTTTCTTCCTTGGATTAAGTAATTAAATTTCCTTCTTTAATAATTCTTTTCTGACTTTGGATATTTCATGCATTTTGTAATACAGTAAACATGTGTATTTTCATTGCAAAAGTGAAACTTAACTTTTTATAGCATAGAAAGAGTAAACCTTGAACCGCAATCAACCTGTGCAGGCATAACAACTTAATGTTCATAGATATGCACATCAAAGTATATCCAACATTCTGATGTCTGTACTAAAAAAGTGAAGGAAAGAAGAACTTCAAATTGATATAATTGATTTAACTAGGCTCCAAAAATGGGTGACATCCACTTTGTTAATTAAATATTATGCCTGCAGGCATGAAATATACCATATCAGCCAGTCATTTCAATTACCAAATAACAACATTCAAGTACCTCATTAAAATCATATATAAAATGAACTGCTATACTAGTACTACTACTAGTTGTTTAACATTCAAGTACTTTTAAGACAATAAGTTTTAATGTTCTGTCTGGTTTCATTAATATTCAATGTTTTGTTACATTACAGTGACTTCAATTGTCAGTCCAAAATGTTAATTATTTTGTTATGTTAGATAGTCATATATCTCTTTATTTACATATCTCCAGATACAATATACCAGAATTGGCTAAGAAATACAAGGTTTATGCCTTAGACTTGCTTGGATTTGGGTGGAGTGACAAAGCACTCGTCGACTATGATGCAATGGTGTGGAGAGATCAAGTGGTGGACTTCTTGAAGGAAATTGTAAAAGAACCAGCAGTTTTGGTTGGAAATAGGTAATAATAACGACTATAGTACCCGAATTTACATCGGAGTATTAGGCTGAAATAACATATTCTTCTTTATTCCTAACATTTCCACAAGTTTTAAATATGATGTTTATCTCAATCATGATGACGACTTTTCAGCCTTGGAGGATTTACTGCTTTGATTGCAGCAACTGGGTTGCCCGAGTTTGTCAACGGGGTTGCTCTACTGAATTCTGCAGGACAATTTGGCGATGGAAATAAGGAAAGTATAACTTCTGAGGAAACGCCTCTACAAAAGTTTTTTCTAAAACCTTTGAAGGAAGTTTTCCAGCGTGTTGTTCTTGGATTTTTATTCTGGCAATCGAAGCAACCCGCTCGGATCGAGTCAGTCTTAAAAAGTGTAGGTTACATTCTATCTTCAACTTGATTTTCTTTAAAAGTTTAATAGGTATGAAGTTCAAACTATGACAAGTATATATTTGAACCAGTGTTCCATAATACGTCAATGAATAAACTTTCACTGGATAGGCCCATCAAAGCATAATTGTTAGAATATGAGAAAATATCTTATAATATAGTATTTGATATTATATTTGAGTTTCTTAGTTTATCTTCTAGGATTAGTTTATAATATCATATTTGATATTATATTTCTAATTAAACACTATTCAATTTAATTAAATGATACTGTATATATGTTTGAGTACATATCTTATCAATACAGGTATATATAAACTCTTCCAATGTTGACGACTATCTTGTGGAATCTATAACAAGGCCAGCTCAAGACCCTAATGCCGGAGAAGTTTATTACAGGTGCATTATCATGTCCATCCTAGTCAGTCTTATAGTCTGTGTTGTCAGATTGCCTCCATAGTGCGGCACAACGGATTCAGTGCCTGCTGTCATAGGCTACAACGCCTAATATATCCGTCATAGGCCACAACGCCTATTATATGAATATAAATCTCCATTGGAAATAAATCTATAACTAGGCCGCTTTATATGGCGGGTTTTTGGCTCGCTGCCAATAGTACTAGTCTTGGTGTGTTACGAAATTTTCTGTTTTTGCCTTTCTTTTGGGTATATATTGGAAACGAACATGCTTTCTTAGGCTTAATCAATGTAGATAAGCTGAGGGAATGCTTATACTCTAAACAAATGAATCAACCTTTATTCTGTCATTGGGAGTTTTGATTATCAGCTTCTTGTCCTAATTATTTTATGAGTTGTTTTATTAATTATTATTACAGAAAAATCGACAACAAAATTGTTGGTTAACGTAGTTTAAATATGTAGTTAATTACGTTTTGTGGATGATTATTGAATAAAACAAGCGATGAAACTCATTAACTATCAACTGATCGTGATTAACCACAAACTTGAATATGGTTAACTATTCGCTTAATGTAATTATTAGAAATTCGAACGTAAATAACCATGATTTCCAAATGTTCAATTAGATGTAGATTTAAACACCTAGAAATTGTGGTTAATCACTGATGGTTAATTAATTTCAGCACCTGTTATATATATACATATCAATTAATCATCCATTGAACGTCATCAACCACCTATAGGAACTCCATGAAACAACTATTTTTTGTCGATTTTTTATTTCAATTTATGAGTAAAAATATCATTTCTCTTGTTTTCCTACTCTTCGTTTGATTTTAACTACTACTTCACTTATTATTTTCTGCAGGTTAATGACACGGTTCATGATGAATCAAAGCAAGTACACTCTAGATTCTGTGTTAAGTGAACTCTCTTGCCCTTTACTTCTGCTATGGGGTGACCTTGATCCATGGGTTGGTCCAGCCAAAGCTAACAGAATCAAAGAGTTTTATCCAAAAACAACTCTTGTTAACTTGCAAGCCGGGCATTGCCCGCACGACGAGACACCGGAGCTTGTGAATGAGGCTTTATTGAATTGGCTTTCCACCCTTACTCCTCAAGCATCTCTACAAACAGCTTGAACATGTATAATCTTGTATAGCCAATCAAAACATATTAATGATTAAGTTTTGAGATTCACGTCGTTGGTTAAATTCATTACCGTATACAATGTATAGGAAAGACGGTTAAAAATAATCAGGATATAGTTGAAAATGACGACGAGCATAGACAGACTATGGTCTTGTTTCTACAAGCCTGCACTTTTTGAAGACCATGTATGCATTCATTTCTTACATTACATAGAACTTTATCTTTCATTAATGAAGTTGTATATTTGAGTTTTTCCCTTCAAACATTATTAGCAAATTGAAGCTTGTTCTAACAGTTGAAACATTTTTAATGATAAAGGATTAATCTTACAAGAATAGAAAATAAAATGTATATTCAAAACTTTAAATGAAGTTAAAGGACCGGTTGATATAGTTTTGCCTAACCAATATTAATTGAATTGCTAGTTGGCATAGGGGACACATACATATAAGATGAAGACTTCCACACAATCATTCACTCACCCTGATCTGATCTTCCCCACCCAAATCATGTGAACGAGAACACTTGCTCCACTGAAATTCGAAGGTTCCCTTGGATTATAGAATCTCTGTTCTTAACCGTCTGATTGAAATCTTTAACGATCGAGATCGACTTAACAAGCAAATATCTGAAAACAAAGAGCATAAATGTAGGCATAGAAATAATGAAAAAGAAAGAAAAGCAAAGGGGTCCCACACACTCACACTCCTCCTACCATTCCATTCCATTTCACTAACGTAACTCTCAGTCACACACAAAACCTCTATTCTCTGCTATCTCAAATCAAAAACCGTAAGTTCTTTCTACTTCTTTGTTTTAAAAAAAGATTAACTAATTCATCGTTCTAATTAATTAACAACGATTTTCTTAATATTTATTTATGGTTGTAGCTAGGTATTATTAGCTGAGAAAAAATCAAGTGAATATGGCTAGCAATAGCAATAGCAATGAAGAATCCAAATTAACGAGTCCTGAGTTGCCTCGTGTTGTTACTCTGAATGAAAGAATACTTTCTTCTATGGCTCATAAGAATGATGCTGCTCATCCCTGGCACGACTTAGAAATCGGTTTCATTCCTACAACTCCAACACAATCTTCTCCACTTTTATATTAACTATAATTTTATTATTTCTTTTTTTATTTAATACATTTTTTCTCTCTTTTTTGTTTTTTTGTTTTGTTTTTGTTTCTGCTTCAAGAATCTCCGTTTATTTTTAATAATAATAATAATAATAATAATAATAATAATAATAATAATAATAATATATCTCTTTTTAATCACCTCTGAGTTTAGCATCATTGGGGTCACTCAATGGTTTTTATTTTCGTAATGCAGGGCCCGGAGCTCCATCAGTTTTCAACTGTGTAAGTTTCTTTATTTTTTTATTATTATGTTTGTTAGGATTTGATCCTCCAATTGTTGAATCAATTGAAATTACATTCAAGAAATTGTTGCAAAGATTAATACTTCAAAACATAAACTAATTTTAAGACTTATCAAAACCGAAAGTAAAGCAAGAAAGAAAGAAATCAACACGCACAAGCTTGGTAACCCAGTTAGGATTTTTCCTACATCTGGGGGACAGGATACGACTTATGAAGTTTTCACTATGTTCTTAAAAAATTACAGAGTGTATACATTTGCTCACTGAAACTTGATTGTGAAACCGGTCAAGTTTAGTTTTCTTCCTCACTTGTGCTTTTGCTCTCAAGAATGAATGAATGCCTTATTATAATGAGAAACTAACTTAAGTATAGCTCTAAAAGAGGTAACTAACTCTAACTACAGCTCCATAATCAGTTATGAGCTTCAACTGAAAACATGCAAGCTCAATCAGTTTCTCAACACAAGCTTGGACTGAAGATGGCCTTAGATAGAGCAGCCCAGAACAAATGTCTTAGTGCCATTAATCAACAAAACTCATCCTTGGTACTAAGCATTGGTCAAGCAATAAACAACTTCACAAGCACAGATCCCTTTGAGTCCGAGAATTAATGGTTAACACCAATGTTAAGCAAGTCCAAACAATGTTTGAACTTCCCAACTACTACAGCTTTTGTTAACATATCAGCAGGATTTTCACTTGTGTGAATCTTCATCACTTGAACTTCACCTCTTTCTATGCCATCTCTAATGTAATGCAGCTTTATATCAATGTGTTTAGTCCTCTCATGATACATATGGTTCTTGCTTAAATGTATTGCACTTTGGCTATCACAATGAATGCAGACAGACTCTTAATGAATTCCCAGTTCTGAGACCAACCCTTGCTCCATATTGCTTCCGTAACTGCATCAGCCAATGCAACATACTCTACTTCTGATGTTGAGAGTGCTACTATATGTTGAAGTGAAGCTTTTCAGCTTATAGGATTTCCGAACAATGTGAAAACATATCCAGTTAGAGATCTTCTTTTGTCTAGGTCTCTTGCGAAATCTGAGTCCTTAAATCCTTGAATAGGTGAGGAGTCATCAGTCTTCCTGCTATACACCAGTCCTATGTCTAGAGTTCCCTTTAGATACCTTAGTATCCATTTGATTGTTTGCCAATGTGTGTTCCCAGGATTATCCATAAATCTGTTTGTGAACTCACTGCATGTGAAATGTCAGGTCTTGAATATACCATGTCATACATAACACTTCCAATGACACTAGAATATGGGATTTTCTTCATACTTTCCTTTTCTTCTACCGTTGAAGGGACATGCTGGAGGACAGTCTAAAATGTGCTGCCAAAGGAACTGTTGTAGGTTTGGCTATTTCCATATTGAACATGTTGATTACCTTACTTAGGTAGTTTTCCTATGAGACAATTAGTTTGCATTTGTCTCTCATTCGAATGATATCCATTCCCAAAATTCTCTTGGCTGCACCAAGATCCTTCATCTCAAATTCCTGTTTAACTTGATCCTTTAAAAGATCAATCTTATCCATATATTTACAAGCCAATAGCAGACCATCAACATAAAGCAACAAATAGATGAAGGTATTGCATGCAAATTTTTTAACGTAAACACAACAATCATAATTGTTTCTAATGAATTTGTGTTTCAACGTGAAGGAATCAAACCTCAAGTACCACTGTAAAGCTGATTGCTTGAGTCCATAGAGTGACCT
Source organism: Cicer chorassanicum (assembly GCA_037974735.1). Taxonomy (NCBI): domain Eukaryota; kingdom Viridiplantae; phylum Streptophyta; class Magnoliopsida; order Fabales; family Fabaceae; genus Cicer; species Cicer chorassanicum. Next base: position 14,797,463 of record JBBPBP010000004.1, read on the forward strand.
TTTAAGATGATACACCAAATCTTCTTTTCCTTTAACTTTAAAACCACTAGGTTGCTTCATAAGAATAGTCTCCTTCAAATCACCATGAAGGAAAGTTGTTTTGACATCAATTTGCTCCAATTCCATGTTAAAGTGAACAACTATAGATAACAAAATTTTGATTGATGAATGCTTGACCACATGGGAGAATATTTCATCATAGTTTATACCCTCTCTTTGGGTGAACCCTTTTGCTAAAAGCTGCCTTGCATTTGGAAGGTTCAACTCCTGGAATTCCTTCTTTCAACTTGAAAATCCACTTACTCCCAATTTTCTTGGGACCTTTTGGCTTAAGGACAAGATTCTAGGTATTATTCTTTTCAAGTGAGTTTAACTCTTCAGTCATGGCTAGCATCCACTTTTGACTATCCTTGCATTTAATGGCTTCAGTAACACTCTTTGGATCTTCACTACTCAGTTCTTCAGCAATATGAAATGAATAGCTGATCATATCTGCTGAGAACCCATACCTTTGAGGTGGATTTATCTGTCTTCTGTCTTTATCTCTTGCTAGCAAATACTCATCTGTATTATCATGATTACCATCATCTAAATCAGCTGCTATAAGGTTTGTAAGTTGATCTTTCCAAGGGGTTTGGTTTAGATCAGACCTTGGCTCATTTCCACTTCCAGACTCCACCTCAAGCTCAAAACTATCTAATTCATTTTGAAACTCAATCTGGTCCTCACTGGTATATAGTGACTTGTAGAGTTCTTCAAGAAATTCGACATCTCTACTTATAATGCATCTTTTATTTTCAATGCACCAGATTTTGTACCCCTTCACTCTATCAGGATATCCAACAAAATATCATTTTTTTGCTCTAGGTTCCAGTTTTCCATCATTTACATGATAATATGCAGTACACCCAAAAAATTTAAGGTGACTGTAGTTTGGAATTTTACTAGTCCAAGCTTCTTGAGGAGTTTTCAGATAGCAGGCTGTGTGAGCAGCTTCAACCCAAAATTTAATAGGCATACTTGAGTTTGACAACATACACCTCATTCTTTCTAGGATGGTTCTATTCATTCTTTCAGCCAATTCGTTTTATCAAGGACTATGCCTAACAATTTTGCGTCTAGTTATACCTTGTTGCTTGCAAAAACTTGTAAACTCTTCACTACAAAAATCTAAGCCATTATCTGTTCTAAGGGTTTTAATCTTCCTTTCAGTTTTAGTTTCTATCAAATTCTTCCACTCCTTGAAGGTCTTAAAGGCTTTATTCTTACTTTTAAGAAAGTAAAACCAAACTTTTCTACTGCTATCATTTAGAAAAGTAATGAAATACCTGTACCTCCATGAGAAACTATCTTTGTTGGTTCCCATAAATCACTATGGACATAGTCTAGAATTCCTTTGGTGCAGTGTTGACCAGACGTGAATTTAGCCCTATGCATTTTGCCATATACACACTGTCAAAATCCTATTTCTATTTAATATCCCTCAAGTATAGGGATTCAGTTGAATAGGAGTACTAGTAGGGATTTAGAGTTATATATGAGTACTAATAGGGATTTAGTTATATATGAGTATTAATAGGATTTGATTGTTTAGTAATCTAGTATAAATATATATCTGATGTATTGCCAACATTATTCAATTCCAATAAATATAATTTTATTCTAATTCTTGAGATGGTATATTTCAATAAATATATTTTTACTCTAATTCTCAACATGGTATCAGAGCTCTCGATCTTTGAGAGCCTTGCTTCCGCATAAACCCTAGCCGCCTTTATGGCGGTAAACTTAGCCACCTTCATTGTGGCCCTTGCTTCCGTATAAATTTGCCGCCTTCATTGCGGTTTCTTTTTTTCTGAAACCTTAGCCACCTTCATTGTGGCCTTTGCTTCCGCATAAACATGCCGCCTTCATTGCAGTGCCGCCTTCATGCGGTTTTTATTTTCGTGAAATCTTAGCCACCTTCATTGTGGTTTTTTTGCCGCCTTCATTGTGGTTTCGCCTTCATTGCAGTTTCGCCTTCATTGCGGTTTCGCCTTCATTGCGGTTTCTATTTTCCTAAATCCTTAGCCACCTTCATTGTGGCCCTTTTTGCTGCCTTCATTGCAGCAACTTGAGATTTCGTTTTGGCCTAATTTGCACTCCATATAACTCCTCCCATGACAACCTTGCAGATCTTCTAACTAAAGGGCTAAGCAGTAGCAACTTTGAAAGAATTGTATTCAAGCTGAGAATGGAGAACACCTATTTACCAGCTTGAGGGGGAGTGTCAAAATCCTATTTCTGTTTAATATCCCTCAAGTATAGGGATTAAGTTGAATAGGAGTACTAGTAGGGAGTTAGAGTTATATATGAGTACTAATAGGATTTGGTTGTTTAGTAATCTAGTATAAATATATTTCTGATGTATTGCCAACATTATTCAATTCCAATAAATATAATTTATTCTAATTCTTGAGATGGTATATTTCAATAAATATATTTTTACTCTAATTCTCAACACACAGTGCTCACAAAATGGCAGCTCTCCAATACTGTCTCCACTTAAACCTCCTTGTTTGCTCAAAATCTGCATCCCTTTGAGACTCACACGTTCCAACCTTTGATGCCACAGACTTGTACTTTCTTTGATACTGCAGCCCTTGCATTTCAATTATGGTACTTCCATCCAGGACATAAATGCCATTCTTGTTGTGACCTTTTATCACCATTATGGCACCTTTCATTATCTTCAATGTGCCATGTTCAACTTTGTATGAGCAACCAGACCCCTCCAGCATGCCTAGAGATATTAAGTTTCTATTGAGTTGAGGAACATATCTCACTCCTGTTAGTACTCTCCTTGTACCATCTTCAAACCCCAAGTCCACTGAACCAATTCCTACAACCTTGCATTCTGAATTATTTCCCATGACGACCCTTCCTCCATCAATTTCTTTGAATCCAAGAATCCAATGTCTCTTTGGAGTCATATGAAATGAGCATCCTGAGTCCAAGACCCACTCATCATCAAAATATCTTGTAGTTGCCATTAGCACATCAACATTTAGGTAACCTTCTCAAGCAATTGACACTTTTCCACATCCTCTTCACCATCATTCTTTTTCTTGAATTTCCTCTCAGGACAATCTTTCTTATAATATCCCTCTTTGTTACATTGAAAACATCTCTTGTTTGCTTTATCAGTGTCCTTCTTTTCAGTTTTAAATTTCTGTTTGGATCATTTCTTCTTGTACTTGGTTTTTACAAACAAACCTTCATTGTTCCCTTCATCCTTTCCTTTTGATTTTCTTTTCAGCTCCTTTGAAATAAGTGTTGATTGAACCTCCTCAAGGGACAAGGAATCTTTGCCATAGACCGGTGTATCACTTAAGTGTTCATATGAATTTGGCAAAGAACTTACTAGAAGTAAAGCTTGGTCTTCATCTTTAATACTCACATCAATGTTTTCAAGATCAATAATGATCTTGTTGAATTCATCAATGTGCTCTTCAATAGATTTCCTTATTTTTCTTCTTCACTTGTGCTTTTGCTCTCAAGAATGAATGAATGCCTTATTACAATGAGAAACTAACTTATATATAGCTTCTAAAAGAGGTAACTAACTCTAACTATCAGCTCCAGAATCAGTTATGAGCTTCAACTGAAAACATGCCTGCTCAGTCAGTTTCTCAACACAGGCTTGGACTGAAGATGGGCCTGAGAGGCCTTAGAGAGAGCAGCCCAGAACAAATGTCTTAGTGCCATTAATTAACAATGTTTTATTCATGCTTACTGATGTAGCTTAGGGAAGAAAATTAAACCTTTTAATTATTAAGATTGGTTATCCGAGTCCCAGTAATAACGTAGCACCGACACTTTCGATTCAAGGCGTGTGTCTGTTGTCCAACACGTAGTGTCAATTAATACTTTTATCTGAGTTTTCAGTGTATTATAATAATAATGTCCATCATCAAGCATAGAGTGTTTTACTTGTAATGAATGCAACAAAAAGAAGCCTTAACAAGGACATGATGCTATTGCTAATAGAAAAATAAATTAATGGTTTGAGTTGCAGAGTGATAAATGTGGTGAAATCATTAGCATTCTTTAACTTGTATGTTCCATTGATATTTTTTAAAAGGATTTCTGTTATTGTAGGTGGTTGAAATTGGCAAAGGCAGTAAGGTTAAGTATGAATTGGACAAGAAAAGTGGACTTATAAAGGTGGCATTCCAATTCTTTCCTCTTATAATTTTTGATTGCTTAAATTCATCTGCTTTTAACAATATGCTTGATTCAATGGCAAAATATAAAGGTCATTTCTTTTAAAAAAAATCACATTGTAATTTACCATTTCTACAATCCGTCACGAGGTTATCGTCATCGTATAGGTTTAAATATTTTTCAAACCTGCGTAGCACCATGACAAGGTTGTTCGGTGTTCGACATCGACGCATTCAATTACTTGTATTTTCTCAAATTATTATCAGTGTTGACGTATCAATGTTAGTGTTGCGTCTATTGTATGTGACTGTGTCAGTGGTTCATTGCTTCAAACTCTTATCAAATTCTAAATAAATTCTCCCAAATTTGTGAGGGCTCATTTGCCTTTGCAAGCACCGTTTCTTAGATGTCTAAGTTTTTAGGAGTAAGATTGTTAATTTTTAATGTTTAGGTTGAAAAAGGTAATTCAAATACTTTGAATGTACTGTGGTTTCAGATTATCTGTATTATTAAGCTATAGGATGTTTCAATGTAATTGTCTGTCCTGCTTCGTGTAGATAATGGTTTGGTTTCTGGCTGTAAAATTTGTTTGTTTGTTTGTTTGTTCTGAAGCATAACTAACAAATGGTCGGAATAACTTAGGTTGATCGCATTCTTTACTCATCAGTTGTCTACCCGCATAACTATGGTTTTATCCCAAGAACCATTTGTGAAGATGAAGATCCCTTGGATGTCCTAGTTCTGATGCAGGTAATAACAATGCTTAAACAACTTATTCGTGGTATTTTCCAGAACTGGCTGTTTACTGTGAAGTTTACAACCGTGTTTAAATTGAAACTTGTATTTTGAATAGGAGCCTGTGATACCTGGTTGTTTCCTTCGTGCCCGTGCTATTGGATTGATGCCCATGATTGACCAGGTAATTGTTGTTTCCTGCTGCGCACGCTCACGCCCACATATAAGTATGGTTCAGTTTGGGAGAAAGAAAAAGAATATCTTGAGGAGTCCCTTTTAAAAATGAAAATTTGATTGCTAGTAAACCATTTTATTTGATCGTGGATTATTTTGATTGGTTACATGTTTTGGTATTGAATTAAACATCAACTCTAAGTGGTCTTTTTGTTAGAATGACGCAACCAGCAAGGATTAAACTTTAGTCCGCTTAGTCATAGAGACTCTAATACAATATCATATAAACCAAATATTCTAGAAGCTTACTATGCTGTTAGATGAAAATAAATGAATGACTTATTTTTTATACTCTAACAATGTGCTATAGAGATAAGTGAATACAATGATATGCTTTAATTTTTCCTCCCTTTGAATTCTGGCACAGGGAGAAAAGGATGACAAGATCATAGCAGTTTGTGCTGATGACCCCGAGTTCCGCCATTACAAGGACATCAAGGAGCTTCCTCCACATAGGCTTGCTGAAATTAGAAGATTCTTTGAGGACTGTATCCTGTTATTTGCATTTTAATATGTTGAATAAGTAATTAATTAACAGCGATTCGTTTGCAGATGATTCGTTTCACCGTGACCCTTTAAATGCTTATGCCATTGAAATATAAATCTTGCAACTTTTTTTCTGTTAGTGCTTTTAAAAAGAATCATCCCACATATATATTTTGTATCCTTAACTTTCCACACCAGACAAGAAGAATGAGAACAAAATAGTGAATGTTGAAGACTTTCTACCAGCTGAAGCTGCTGTTACGGCTATCCAACACTCCATGTAAGCTATTATCCTTTACTTTACAATTTGAGATCAAATGCGACTGTTTTTACTTTTTCCATTGGAGATCAAATGATTCATTTAGATTTCATACATGGGTCTTTTCTCTTCCTTTTTTGGCAGGGACCTATATGCTGCTTATGTAATCGGAACCTTAAGGAAGTGACTTGACTTCTTTGGAAGCTGATTAGCAAATTGGAATAACATCAAGTATATTTGTAAATGTCTATGAAAATCATCACTTTGATTTTGCTATGTCATGCTATTGCGCCTAAATCTTTTCATTTGTTTTTCTTCTATTAACAGTCCTTGTGCTGTACCTCCAAGTTACTTTAGATATATGGTAGTGTATGGTACATTCAAATAGTAAGCACTTTCTTTCTTTCTTTTGCTCTGGTCTACATTTTCCCTTTAAAATGTCCCCCTCCACAAGAAGATAGGATTAAATTGTAATTTACTTTTCTTTCATTAAAGAAGTCTTGAAGAAAACATAATCTAAGACCATAGAGTTCAGGGACTTGATTATAAGTGTTAATTTCACAAATCTACTAATTATTTGTCCAGTACAATGGGCCCCAAAAAGAAGCCTTCAAAGTTAAAAAGTCCCTAAAATTTTGTGGGTTAAATGTGGCCTATTGGTCAATTTTTTAAAATTTATCTTTTGATTAATTTTTAAATAAATTTTTTCGACACAATTTTTTTTTATTTTTTTCAAAAAATAAATTTTTAGATTTTTTCCTTAAAATTTTTTGATAAAAAATTATTTACAATTTTTTTTTAATCTTTTCCTCTAAATTTTTCTTATTCGAAAAAAAAAATCAATTTTGGAAATATTTTAGAAAACATTTTTCTTATTTTTTTCACAAAATATTTTTTAAAAAGTTTACTGATTTTTTTAAAAAAAAAACAAAAAGTTATTTTTGAGAAATTATTTTTATGTTTTTTTGAAAAAAATAAATTTTAAAATGTTTTTATAAAAAAATATCAATTAACAAAATATTGGTTTGATAAACCTTCTCATTTATTTTCACAAAAAATAAACGACCGGAATTTTAAAAAATTATTTAAATAAATAGACTTAAGAGGGTTTTAAAACCTAATCTCTGTTAGTTAATGGAACTGATTTCGTCCTTATGATTTTATAAATATAGATTTTGTTAGTTAATGGAACTGATTTCGTCCTTATAGATTTTATAAATATAGATTTTATAAATGGCGTGAAATCTTACTCCAAAAAAAGAAAAAGCAATGAAACAAAAAACTCCATTGCCGGGAATCGAACCCGGGTCTCCTGGTGAAAGCCAGATATCCTAACCGCTGGACGACAATGGATTGATGCTTATTTTGACATAATAACTTATATAATCAATACTACATTTTCTATCTATAGCTGAACAAATGTCTCTTTCGCAATTATTTATTAAATAATTTTTCTTGATTCAGATTTTTAAATTTTAAAATTGCAATGAAAAATATATTTATCAAGTTTAAGATGGATTATTTTTTGATATTTTAATAATTTGAATATTCTTCAGGAAACCTATTGAATATTTTCCTACAAATCTTCGATTTATTTTTGGATTTCTTTTAGCTTCTCTACTAGAGTTATTTTACTAAAATCAATAACTCCAATTTTGGATTCCATCAAATATCAAATTTTAGCAAATAAAATTTAACTACTATATCATAGAAATACAAAGAGAATCATAATTGTTTAACCACCATGAGACAGTATAAAAAAAAATGTTTATGTATTATAGAGTATAAACATATAGATAGTAAAAATGTTTAATTATCATAAAATAAAACATATAAAGAATAAAAAAAAATTAATTACCATATATAAGATAGTATACAACAAAATCAATAATGACTGATCAATAACGAAATATACTACCAAATTATTTTTGTTGCACGAAAAAAATTCAACATGTATTTCATATGAAAAATCAAGAAAGCTTCATATGAACAGTAACCATAGAAAAATCATAAATCCCAAAGTTAACTTTAACATCTTCACAAAAGAGTAGATCCACAAAGTGTGGCGAGAGTTTTGTTCGGATTAAGAGTGGTAATGGCATTGGCAACTCTAAATCCAAACAATATTTTTTAACTTATAAAAATAATTAAAAAAATCTAATAAAAAAAGTACACTAATCTTTCTACTTACATAAAATTCTGTGTTTTTGAGTTTTATTTAAGATATAAATATCAAATCAATAATTTAATAGATAATTGAAATCAATTAAATTGATTTTATGTTTTTAATATTTTAGTCCAAATTAAACTTAATCAAGTAAACCTAATCTCTATTGATTGGGGTATGATTTCACGCCATTTCATAAAAATTTATATGCAACTGTTTTAGAGTCGAACATCACAATCATTCATAAATATAATAAAAGTCAAATACTTTTAATGATTTAAGAGCCGTGATTGATATAATGTAAAAACTTTTTTTATTGATTGTGTATATGAATTAGATCTATTATTTTAATAGTATAAAAAATTTAGCGTTTAAAAAATAATAATTTTATAAAAATTAATGTCTTAATCTATCAACCTATTTAGATGAAACCGAATTAAATCAACACGTTATTTATCAATTTGGTTTGAATTTTGTAAAAGTTCGATCAAAGTGAGGTTTAGATGCTTGTAAATATGTATAATTTCTTAGTCTAATACTCTTTCGTTTTATCGTTGTATTTGCAATTTTTTTGTATTACGTTGTCAATTTGTAACTTGCAATTCACTTTTTTTATAATGGATAACAATTGGACACTATATATCTAATAAATCTTTAATTATATCTAACATTTATAATTACAACTATGTTGAATTTACAATTTTTTTTATTATATTGTCAATTTGTAACTTACAATTCACTTTTTTTATAATCCATAACAAATGGATATATAATTGCAACTATGTTGAATTTATGTCTAGATGGTAATAATTTTATCATTAAAAAATCTGAAATAAAAACTCTCATGCAGGAATGGACTCCCTCATTTTGAAAAAAACATGACAATGATATGTTTTAATCTCCATCATCTATTTCACTATCTTTATTTTTAAATCTATTTTCTCTTTCTTTTAAAATGTAAGATGAATAGTAAAGATTAAAACACGACTCTCGTGTTTTTTCAACACGAAACAATATATTTCCCTTCTCGCACAACGCAAAAATCCAACTTGTTGGGCACAAATACATTAAGGATGGTGCAGGTAGAAGGAACACGAATGAAGAAGTTCATGCTGGGAACATAACAAAATATATATATATATATATATATATATATATATATATATATATATATATATATATATATATATATATATATAATGTGAATAACTGTGTTTATTCAAATGAATTTCCAATTAAAAGTAAATTTATTGATATATGATGAATTGATGTCTAATATTTGCGTTAAAACTTTATAGTAGATAAAAAAAGACAAAATGTTTAATTTATGATGGAATATGAAATAATACTATAACATAATAAAATATTTGATTTGATCGTTTTTATATGACAATATAATTTTTTTTAAAATATCTTAACTCAAAAAATGAGTTTGTTAAATATTTATCAACATAATAAAAAAAAATTGTGCCCTAAAAGTTTGATATCCTGTTCAACCACATATCTCGAATATTCTCAAAGTCCCTCTGAATAAAAACATAAATTGAATAATATAAACCTAAACTAATTATCTCTTCATGGAGCTAATGGGCCTATAAAATAGCTAATGGAATGTTTGAAAACAATCATCAAACCCATTACACTACCTCTAGCATAGGTAACACAAGTATTTGTAATTATGTAAAGCATTTTTGTTTAAGATATGGGATTTCTCTCTGTTAGTCCCGATCTAAAACAAAAATTGATAAGAGAGATGATGAAATGAAAAAGATTCCATTGCCGGGAATCGAACCCGGGTCTCCTGGGTGAAAGCCAGATATCCTAACCGCTGGACGACAATGGAGCTCATGTATAATTTATATATTGATTTTATATGATACAATATTATATTGTTTAGGCACGTGGATTTTTACCGTTTTGTGTTGAGTGTGGAAGACTCAGAAAGTGGCATCCCACTCTCGGACCATCGTTGTTGACAAAGAGATTTCTATCCTTTATTCTTCATAATGGTTGAAATGTTATCTAAAAATATATATTGAGTATTTTTTTAATTTAAAAACTAATATTCATTTAAATGAATTGAATATGTCAATTAAATACAAATTCAAATTTTTTAAAATTAAAAGGATAAGTCTACTAACAAATTTACAACATTCGAGTTTAATAGTATAAAGCGACAACATAACATAAAATATTAATATGTTTATAAATATGACAAAATTCAACTGAGTCTAAATAATCATATATATATATGAATCAACGACGTCAAAATCGTTTATTAAAATTTATAATATATCAAAACAACTCTTTTAATTTGAGTCAACGAACAGTACAACAAAACGAAAAACCTAAAAGTGTCTCACCAAAATGGCAAACAACAAAACATTATATTCAGATGACGAAATAAAAAGTAAAAAAAGTAAAAAAAATAAATAAAAAAATAAATTAGTGTAAAAATCATTATTTAAATAAACTGATAAAAGAAAATAACTTACACGATGATTTTGGATCAAAAATATTTGTAAACAACTCTTTATAATGGAGGAAAAAAAACATGTGATATATTCTTTTTCGTATTGGATACTTGTTTAGAAATTAAAAAAATTACTAAATTGATATTAAGAGCAATAAGATCGGTAATAAAAATAAGATAGAATATTAAATTGCTAAACCCATGGTCTAAACAATGCAACCCACCTGATCAAATTTTAAACAGCCACAAGAAAAAATAGTGTATAACATATGTGAGCCGCATGTTAAACTGGTAGATCCTCGTACCTTAATCCATATAACCCAACTGTAAATGCATGTGTTTGTAATTTGGTCGTCCAATGGAATTGTAATGTTCTTTCAACTTCAAGTCAACATTGTGCCAATTGCCGAAAGCAATCATTTCACCAATCAGTGGACCCCACTAATCTCATCCACTCAGCTTTATGATGACATCTATTCGAGTTTAATAATGGTGTAAGGAATCATGTGTCTCTATCAAAATCTTCTTCTCAAGGTGATACTCCAACATTAATTAATGCAAATGCCAATTCCATTTCAATCGTATTGATCATGCCATTGCCCAACTACTAGCCTTATTGGAAATTGCCAACAACACCACACCCTTTACGTTTCTATAGTCATCACATTTAAAGTTCCTTGTCTTATCTCATCCAACTCAAAATATTAGTCTCCTCCTTCTAATATCATTTTCGTGGTGATAAAATCAAGTATTTTACCGTCTCCATTTTAAAATATAAAAATAAATTGGTTAAAACAATTAATGTATTTTATTAAAAATTTATATCATTTTCTCATACTCAAAATATATTATCAATTAGCTAGACCTTTTATATTGTGTTAGTTGAATTGAGTATTTTTAAAAGTCTCACGGTGAGATATAAATTAAAAATATGATTATAAATGAGAATACATGTCTATTTAGAGATTTATGTTAGATGCAATCTTATATATAATAAACTCATTTGTTGTTGATATTTTTAAAAATAATTTTAATTTTACAGTTTAAAAAAAATTAATACAAATTTACTTAAAAATAATAGAAGTTATTTCCAAATTATTTATTATTGATTAGAAAAATTAATTTTTATATTAAATAACCTATGATCTATTAGTAGTGATTGTAAATTTCTGATTGGGATAAAACTTAGATAAGTTCTATACATGCAATGATTATTATTCTCCAATAAAAAATTCCACATGTATTATTTATTTTATTTCCAAAAAATAAGTTAACTTTCCGTAGCGTCATTTTCTCCGCTTTCTACTAGTTTGTTGAAATGGCAGTGCACCATTGTGGCTGACATGGATCGAAGCACAACCATAACTTTGTCGAAACTCAAACCTGTTTGTTATGTAAGTGGAATCTCACGACACCGGCGAAATCGTTCCCAGCCGGCAAATATAGTACCAATGGGGCTTTTGTTAGTCACAAGATTAGACATCAGAGCACTTCTGACGTCGTTTTCAATCTTCTTTGCTCTTTTCGAAACCACGTGGAAATGTGGTTCTTTCCGGCAAGGCGCTGCCTTAAAGACAACGGGGGCTTTACTTCACTATTTCTGAAAAATCGTATTTGTGACCACGTTTAATTTTTATTTCTTATTTATAATTTTTAATTAAAAAATAATGAAGTAACATATGTTAAACAACAAACATATGTTGCGACGACGTTGAATGATTAATATTTATCAAATTACATTAAAATAATCTATTAACTTTTATTTTAATTTATGAAATTATTCAGTTTTATAATTTAATTAATAATATATAAATACTTAGAATATCTATATGGTTCTACGTCGTGATATCGTACGTCACGTTATTTAAAATAGGTCAAATCGTCATTTTTTAATTAAATAGTTTGATGAGGAGATCAAAATTATCTAATTTTAAAATATAATGACTAATTTTAAAAATAAGTAAAAATAGAGGAGCCAAATATGCTTGTTGGACCAAAATTGAGTTGTTTGATAATTCATTTCCTCGTATAAGTTTAAAGCATTTTTTCATTAACTATAATATTTTTTTTGTTTAATAGCACCGCGGTCCCTTAACATAATTTCAGTTAACGTTTTAATCTTTTATTTTATTTTATTTTCCCAATTTGGACTGTTATTTTAATTTTAAGTGAGAATTTGATCTTTTGTGTTTTAAAATATCAACAATGTTATCCTTTTTTTTACAAAAATTCAAAAAATTAATCAAAATTTTCAAACAAAACTCATAAAATTAATTACGATATTCAATATAATGCAAATTTCATAACTCAAATATTCAAATAAACTCATATTTTCATATCCAACAACATCAAATTAATCGAATAAAAAAAAATAAAAATATGAGTTTATTTAAAGATTGAAGTTATGAATTTGATGAAATTTGCATTATATTGAAGATGATAATTAATTTTATGGGTTTTGTTTGAAA
>JBBPBP010000004.1:14810938-14828416 GCA_037974735.1 Cicer chorassanicum
GAAAAAAAAAAATTTAGTTGCCATAATCGTAGTTCAAATCTTTATTATAGTAGTAGTTAGGTCATAAAGTCATTTTTTTTAATTAAAAAATCAATCAAAGTCAATGTAATATCAAATAAACTTATTAATAATAACAACAACAACAACAACAATAATAATAATAATAATAATAATAATAATAATAAAACATATAATTTTGAATCAATTATTTGAATATATAGTAATGCAATAAATGCATATTGTTTATACTAAAAAAATAATATATGTTGTTAACGATCAACAGTCGAATGAAGTTTAATTGATATTCAGGTAGTTGAATGAAGGTCAAACAGATTAGGAATAGAAGAATGAGATTAAAGTAAATCTTTCTCAAGTTCATGAAATTTCAAAAAAGTCACGTGATAATCAAAAGTACGTTGAAATTGATAATTCAACCATAAGACAAGTGTTCCAGGATTTTAACCTCAACTAAGTAAAGTGGTTATTTTTGCGGGGAGTGAATATGAAGAGAAAAACGTCATGCGTGGATGAGAAAAATTGTCGCACCACAAAATGAAGGGAGATCAAGAGACAAACTTGGAGCGTCACGTACGCTCCAATAATGGGCAAAAACACGCATTACATGCGAGATTAACCAATTAAGGCAACTCATGGTCATATTTTGTAAGCCACAATTTTTTGGCAAGTAGGATCACTTTTGTTTTTGAATACCCATTGTATATTTCAATTTACATACAAACAATCAATCAAACTTACAATTTCACAATATATCTCTTTATCTTTCTGCTTTATATTTTCATTAGTTTAGTAGCTAACAACAAATCTAATTATGTATTTAACACTATTTGGCAAATGCTGATATCGTTAAGTTGAATGTCATATTATAGATTTAAACTTGAAAATTCGCAGTAATATAAGTTAATTATAATAATATTTATTATCTCTTACAAGACAAAAAAAAAATCAATAAACATAATTATTTTCTTAGCGTAATCTTTTAAAGTAAAAGGAAATTTCTAGTTAAAAAGTATTAGGTAATTTTTGGACTAATTGTCAATTTCAAGAACCCTAATTAGCATCGAGATGCCAATATTTCAGCAATATAAAACATTAAGCTGACATTGATTGAACCAAAAGGGGAGTTGATTTCTTATATCCCAAAAGCAACCCACAATTGATGTAAAATTTCTATACTAACTTCTAATATCAATATCTTTTTTATAAGCAAATATTAGTAATCATTATATTATCTGCACTATTCAGGGACAATTTAATTAAGATGCTCAATTTAATTAAAAATAAATAAAATCTCTCATATGGTACCCTAACTAACTGGTAGGAGAAAGCACCTAAATTGGAATTAATTGGTATATGTAATATGTTATAACTAGTGCAAGCAGAAATAAAACTCACCAGTTGCGATTAAGAGGAGAACTGTCCATGAATGTATAGTTTGGTATTGTAGTTATGTCCAAAAATTTGAAAACATAACCTCCAAATGCATTTTCAATATAAAACTTATATTTTTAGTTCATTAATAAGTTCTCGTACTTCTTAGTATTTTCCAAAAAAAATTTACTAAAAGAGACTCATCAATGACTTTTTTTATAAAGACAACCCATAAATTTATATCACCATAGTTTAAAAATATAAATTTATTTTAATATATTTTTGGAGTGACACTCTTAAAAAGTGAAGAGAGAGACGATGCTTATAAAGATACAAATTTCTATAAGCATCTAAATTTATGATGTCACAATGAGGACGATGTTTATATGACATAATCCTTATTAAGGAGATCAACCCCATTGTGGATGACCTATGAAATTTATAGGTTGTTTGCTATGTGAAAATATTTCATGTTTTTATTTTTTAAATTGTGTGTTCCTTTTATCTTGACAAGATATTCTTAAAGTAAATCATTGTTATAAAGATAAGATGTAATTCTAGCTAATGGATATGTATTTTCGAAAATAATGAAAATATTTGTTTTTGTATTTTTATTGTTTTTAAAAATGTAGACAATTGTTTATTTTAAAAGTCTTTTACCTCTTCACTAACGGATAAAATTAACACAAATTTTAAGAAATTTAAACAATAAATGTTCTCACAAAGTAAATTGTCCATTTGTTCTCACCAAATCTCGTTTATTGACTTAAAGTTCTCTATAATGTGTTTGATTCGAGGTAGATTGAAGAAAGATGAGGAGATCAAATATTTTAGATGAAATATTTTTGGTTTATTTTGTAAGAAGAAAGTGGATGAAAACAAAATCCTTCATAAAGTGATTTATGTTCTTTCTCTATTTTAGAAGTGAGAGACACAACACAACTAAAAAAACCATTTAAAATTTTTCCTTTCTTATTTAATCGAACATAAAATTATTAAAAATAAAAAATAAATAATAAATCATCTTTACCAAATTGTTGAGAGAAACATAGAGAACAAAAATTGAAGAAAAAGAAAAAGTAAGAGAAGAGAGAGAGGTGAATATAGTTTTTGGTGGAAATGATCCACATCCTTAAAAATATCTCCCCCTCCCCTTTTTAAACCAATCACGTCTATGTTTGCTCTCTCTCCACAATTTTCTTTTATTAAAATGTCTTATTTAAACCAAACACTCTCTCATTATCTCCCTTCCACTAAACTTCCTCCACTGTCATTAGTTAAACCAAACACACGTTAAGAGTTATTAATCAGCCCAATCTGATAGAAAAAATTATTTCATTGACATAATCATTTGATGCAAAGAAAATAATTGTTAAAAGTTTTTAACCAATTAACTCTACTAACTTTCAACTTCCAAAACAGATCTAAACATTGTTTTTTGGATTTGAATATCTAAACATTTTTTAACGAAACATTTCAACTAAATCATTACCTCACCGTGCTCTTAAGAGATTTTGGAAAATTTTCTGTCGTGTTAATTAAGAAAAATTGTGGTGCACTCCATATATAGTTAACTCAATTTAAAAGGAAAACACGCTCTTACGTTGTACTTTGTGTGTCTTTGTCCTATCAAACAAAAGTGGCACGAACTCAGTTTTGTTTCATAGCTTGATTTTATGGACTCTAAACACATCAATCACGTAGATGTAAATAAAGTGTTTATTTGGGTCGGATTATCAATCCTCTAAAATATTTTTTTTCATAATTACAAAATAAATTTGACTAGTCAAGGGGTTTTGTTTGCATTTTTTATTTTAATATTTATATTTCTATCAAGAAAATGTGACGGACCAAAAAAAAGCGAAAAATGTTTATGAAGTTTGTAACTTCTGGATGAATCTATAAAATATGAAAATATCTATTTTAACATTATTCAATAGTTTAAATATGAAAAAAAAAATTATATAGTCAGAATAAATCAATTTTACACTTGACAATTAATAATAATTATTAACTATGTCATCCTACCAAATAATTATAATTGTCATTATAAAATATATTTCAATCAACGATTTGTATTATCTATTAGTATGAAACTATTTTCACTAGCCGTACAAGTCATTATCCCTTTAAATGTTAATATATGGAAATTATATTCGGTAAAAAAAAATCTGGAAATTTGCAAAATTATAGCATAGAAAATTATTTTCCAATATTTTTTTAAAATAAATCCAGATGTGCAAGAAATTTTCTTAGGAAAAGTGAACGGACACCCTCTTACAATAATTGCAATTGATTGGTGAACATTTTAAAATCCTGTCGGATAGCTTCAAAACAAAGCAACTTGATTAACTTTTAAATCAAAGTTCAATTTCATTATTATTTTAAAAGTTTTTTATCAATAAATTATTTGTTAAAAAATAACCGTTGGGAGTATGCTAGTGTTCTAAACAACAATTTAATAATTCTATAAAAAAACAATTTAATAATGAGGAATTCTACTATACATGTGTAAAACCAACATGTATCAATATAATTGATTTTTGAATCAATAGTTAAATAAATTCTTATCTGACAAAAACTATTTAATATAATTTTAAAAATTATAATAATTACATAAATGAATATGCAAATTCATCTCTAAAATTGTAAACGTCGGTCAAATTAGTCTCTTAATTTTGCAAATTAGCAAATACATATCTAAAATTGTAAAATATCAATCAAAATAGTCCTTCAATAAATTTTTGTTGTTAAACATTTTGATGCGGCAATGTAACTATATCTCTTGATTAAAATAAAGGGATTTATAAGAGATATATATAAATAAGAGATATATATGTTGCATTTGATTTCACCATAATAAAAATTGATTTGAATAAATTAATTTTATAAAATTAACTTTAGTTAAAATACATATAGTGATATTTTGTTGAAAGGATTTAATTCTACTTTTAAAAACGAATATCAATCTTAATTATGAAGGCATTAATTGGAAGAATTTTTTTTCTCGTTTTTCTTTGTTAATTGTTTTTTTTTTTCAAAATTTCAAATGATTCAAATTCATTCACATTCAAAATATAGACATGTTTGATCATAAAAAAGAATGTAGACATGTCTGTGAATTTGTTTAGGACATTGGAAGCACTTTATGCGCTAAACTATTAGTAGTATACTATGATGGGTTATTATTATTTATTAAAAATTTAAAAAAGTAGTAGCAAGGATGTCTCCGTCTCGTTGACGCTGCCCTCAACAACTCTTCATCTTTCCCGCGTATTCACCGGTTTGCCTTTCATCATTTCTTTATTTTTTATTTTTTAATATATAGTATTCCATTCCATTAATTAATACAGTATAAAATTCGTTAGAGAAGAACAAAAAAACAAAAAACACAAGCCCTCTTCGGTCATTTTCACAGTCATCAGTTCATCACCACCTTTTTCCCATTTTCAATCTCTTCACTAAATTTTTGTTCTTTCGTCCTCCTCTTCTGACGCTGCACAGTGTCTGCACTCACACAGAAGAGTCATACATAACAAACAAGAGAGAGAAACACGAACCCTAGAGAGAGAGACCAACATTTTCCATGGAAAGCGTCACGCATTCTCGCCAACCAAACAAAGTCTCCGTTACGCTTCCCAACAAAATCATTAACGGTAATTTCTCATCTACCAAAACTCTTTACGACGACGTTTACGGTGGTCCACCGAAGTTCACTGCCTCCATCTCCCCGCGTTTCGAAGACTACGGTGAGATTTTCGCCAGCTTCCACTCCGCGCGCTCCTCCTCCATTCCGGTGTTGGATCTTCCGGCGGTTGACGCCGGCGAGGTCTTCTTCGACTTCCGTAAAGTTGCTTTTGACTATGGCGAGGTCTTTGGAGACTTCGGCGGCTTGGATTTTTTGTCTTCGCACGAGGACTTGTTTCGCGAAGGTGACTCTGTTGAAGAAGAAAAAGAAGAAGAAGCCTGGTATGTATGAATACGATCGAGGTCTGAATGTTACCGTTTGATTCTGAGTTTTTTTTTTTTATGAAATGCATGATCCATTTGCATAACGGATTTGGTTTTGTTTAAAGCGAAGTTGGATTTGTAGAAACTCTTAACTCACGTGTTGATTTGTCTCTAGGGGTAGATAACTAGAGTTTGTGATTTTAGTTTCGTAGTTGAGGTTGAGGTGTTTGTGTTAATGGTGACCAATCAAAGCGTTCATGAGAAGTAAAATATTGTGGAAGGTGATGTGGTTGAGGGCTCAGTTTAGGTTCAATTCAATGGCTGATTTCCATGAGAAAATTTGTTGTTCTTTACAATATCTAAAAAGTGGAAGACGCCACATTTTTTTAAATCCCCGAGAAAAGATAAGGGAATTAGTGATACTTTTTATTAACTAGTGAGCTCATTGGATTTTGATTTATACAGTCTATATGAACTCATGGTATGTGCCAAATGTGTTTTTTCTTCTCTATGATACTTCTATAATACGAGTAAGAGTTCTTTGTTGCATTGTTTTTTAGGCTTTGGTTTTAGTTTATCTTTGAAGCGTTAAGACTTAAGCAGACTGTTGCTGTCTTCAATCTGTTTTTTTTTTCTTCAAAATTTATTTTAGTTTACTGGAATTGGAAAGTGATGTTGTGCATTGTAATAATATAATCATGTTCTTCCATCATTGGCAGGACTCCAGTAGAAACTGATTCATTCTCTGGAGACTTGGACCATTTTGGAAATCAAGGCATATCAAGTGGAGGTCTCTTCCAGTCTGTTGATGGAAATATGGAGTTCAACATTTCGTATCATAAGGTCAATGGTACAAGCAATGAAGATGCGTCAAAGAGGAAAGCTCACACAACTCAGCTGCACGCTGTTCCGGGTGTCACTTGTGTAGTTGATGAAACCACACTCTTTCCTAGGACTGAACCATCCTTGCAGGTTGTGGATGACATTGATCTTGATATGGAATTTAATGCAGGCAAGGAAAAGAGAAATCGTCATAAGAAAATGATGCCGCAACCATGTAATGTTACTTCTGGTGAACAGATTCTCTGTTGTGATCTTGATCTGCATGATGGATGCAATAGGAATGTTTCTCATTCCAGTGAGATGTTCATATCTGTGTCTGACATCAGCCTCAGAACTATACCGTCTCAATTGCCACCCCCTTGTCGGCCACCACCTGTATTAGATGCAAGCAAGGGATACACTAGTGAATTTCATTCAAACAATGAGCGTATTGATTCTGAAGATACATTAGATGATGGTTCACCACCTTTCTTTGACGTGGAGGTTGATATTAATTCATCTGCTTCTGCTGTGAAACAAGCCACAGACAGACCAGAAGCAAAAGTTAGGAGTGCAAAAGATTTGAAGGGGAGAAAGAAGCGGGGTTCTGAAAGCAGCATAAAATCAAGTTATGATGTAAAGACTAATGAAGCAAATATGTGTCAGAACATAACTGGATTTAATAGTTTGAATGATGAGAGAGTGCTGGCAACTTGTGATTGGAGATCTGCCAGAGTGAAAATTTCTGCCCCAGATGAAAGGCAGAAAGCTAGAATGGCTGCTCCAGTAACTCCAGAATCATTAGAAGGAGAGAGACTTTTAAACATGAATGAGGAAAAGCACATGAAGGAATCCAGGTCATCTCAAGAATCAGATCAAAGTATTGGAGTTGGGATATGGAAAGAAGCAACTGAATTTTTTGAATTGGTTGGAACAGAAGAATCTCGAAAGGTAATTCATCCTATAAATCCTTCCAAGAGTCTGGTGGAAGATGCCAGAACATTTGAGCATGTGAGGAAAGAAGGAGAAGCATCTAATGTTCAAGAAGAATACAGAAAGGTAAAAGCAATCCTAGAAAGTTATCAGCCTGACGAATACAAGAAGAAACCTAAAGCAACAAGAGGGGCTTATGAACAGGGCAAAAACATTAGGAGGTCTAAATCATCTAATGTGGAATGCAGGCAGAGAGAGCCTGTGAGGAATGACGAAATTACTGAAACTTTAGGGCTTGAAAAGAGTGAGAAAAAGATAAGAATGGCCCATCAACATGGAAAAACTGAAAAGAAAGTAAGTAAAGCCAATCGAGTGGGAAGTGAGATATCAAAAGAGGTTGATGGACAAGAACCAAGTGAAGTTCAGTGTAGCTTGAAGCTCAAAGAAAATGAGAAGAAACTAAAACATGATGAAGAGCAGCATCTGAGTGTAAAAAAGCATGAGCAATCTCAAATAATGAAAGAAAATGAAAAAACTCAAAGAGAAGCTTTTGCTCCTGAAGCAACAGAGGGCGAGGAAAGAGTGAAAGATACTAGGGAGCTTGAAAAGATTAATGGAAGATCACGTGAAGCTATTAAGCTGGATAAGCCAGAAGAAAGTGCAACTTGCAAAAGAGAAAATGAAATAATCTCAAAACAACTTATACAGAACAGAAGTGGACTCAAAGAGGCATGTGAAAGTGAAGAAAATGAAAAAAGCCTAAAAAGTTCTTTTAAAAACGAAGAAAGTGGTGAAGGCCAAAAGCACACTAATGGGCAGGTAGTGAATGAAAATGGGCTTAAAGAAGAAGACTTTGAACCAGGTTTGAACAAGACAAAAACTAAAGAGGCATTTGAGCAGGGGACAAATGAGGCATGTGTAAAAGATCAAAGTAAAGAAAACTTTAGAGAGGTTTGTGATAAGTATGGAAAAGGAAATATAGTTGAAGAAACAAGTGATAGCCAAGGGACTTGGAAAGTTCAGAAACAAGCTCAAGAGCTAGAAAGGCGCAGTGAAAATGCGGCTTGGATGAAACAAGAAACTGAGAGTCTTTCAAATCAAACATCTGACAGGGAAGGAACTTTAGGTATATCAAATGATAATAGTCACTCCAAGCAATCTGAGAAGATACTCAAAGATGTTAGTAGGAGTGAAAAAAATGAGGGGTTTGATGAAGCTTTGGAGCAAATGGAAGTCAATAGAGAAGGTTTGAGCTCGGAGTTTGCTAAAGAAACCAATGCGACATGTAAAGCACAGAGTGGTGAAAGTCTTCTAGCAGCTCACTCATCTACCATTCATGAAGAAAATATTGGAAAGCTGGAGGTACCTCTTGAACCTGTTGCTGATTATGAAATTGGAGAAGCTACAACTGACTGCGAAATTGGTGGAAGGAAATTGGAAGAGGTAGGGGTAGAAAATATAACAGCTAATGGGAACATAACATCTTTTGAAATGTCACAAGGAAAAGAGGGTTCAGGGACACAATCGGGAAAGGTGGATTGTAGCACGAGAAACACTGATGAACTTTGTTTTAGTAGAGAGCAGGCGTGCTCTGAAAAAGCTAAAATAGTCCCTGAAATGGATTTTGATTCTGAAAGTCAAGAGAGGAAAATTTCTCGTGAATGGGGTGAGAGTAGAACGATTAAACATCATGTGAATGTTGCACTAAACCAGGAAAGAAGCAGGAACCAGAAGTCATCAAGCCAAGGAAACACATGTGATGATTACAGAAGGAACACAGCAGTGGATGAACCTGTTGGAGTTCAAGAAGTAGTAAATGTCCACAGCACTTCCCAAAGGTCTCGTGTAGCCCATTCCACCAAAAGCAAAGAGAAGTCTCGTAGCGAAACTTCTGCCTCAGTAGAGAAAGATGCTGAGAAGATGAGAGTAGAAAAAGAGATGGAAAAAGAACGTCTCAGAAAGATAGAAGAAGAGTTGGAGAGAGAAAGGGAAAGACAGAAAGACAGAATGGCTGTTGACAGAGCCATGCTGGAAGCTGAAAGGGAGAGGGAAAGAGAAAAAGATAGGACAGCTGTTGATAGAGCAACTTTTGAGGCTCGTGATAGAGCATATGCTGAAGCTCGCGAAAGAACAGAAAGGGCTGCATTTGATAGAGCAACAGCTGAAGCTCGACAAAGAGCACTGGCTGAGGCCAGGGAAAGACTTGAAAAGGCGTGCGCTGAGGCTAGAGACAAATCATACACTGATAAGGCAACTGCCGAAGCCAGATTGAAGGCAGAACGTGCTGCTGTAGAAAGAGCAACTGCAGAGGCTCGAGAGCGTGCAATGGAAAAAGTAAAGGTTGAGAGAGCTGTATTTGGGTCCAGAGAACGATTAGAGAGATCTGTATCTGATAAATTTGGCGTTTCTTCCAGAAATGATGGAAGGCAGGGCTCTTCATCCTCAGTAAGTATTCTCTTAAATCTGCAAGTAATTAAATTGTATAATTGCATACTAAATTTATATAGTCGAATTGCAGGATATGCCAGATCCACAGTTTCATAACTTCAGCTCTGCCACTGGTGCCAGATATCCATATTCAGTTTATGGTGGTATGTGATGTGAAACATCCCTGCAGTACTTTATAAACTGACTATGTTGATGAATGTTATACTGCATCCACTTGATACAGTACTAACCAGATATTGTCTTTGCTTTAAGCTTCCTCTTTTTCTGAGAGATCAGAAGAAGGTGAATCAGCTCAGAGATGTAGAGCTAGACTGGAGAGGTATCGTCGAACAGCGGACCGTGCGGTAAGATCACCAATCTTGCTATATTAGTGGAATGTAAGTTGTACTTATAATAAAATGATCATAACCATGAGTTTTATGAAAATATTAGGCTAAAGCTTTGGAAGAAAAGAACATGCGAGACCTTATAGCCCAAAAGGAGCAAGCTGAGAGAAGTGTAACTATCTATACATTTGTTCTTCGAAGGTCCTGAATTGTTGTTCATGTTTCATTAATTGTTGAGTCTGTTTCTCTTAGCAGAGATTAGCGGAGACTCTAGATACTGAAGTCAAGAGGTGGTCAAGTGGAAAAGAAGGAAACCTGCGTGCATTGCTTTCAACCTTGCAATATGTAGGTGTTCTTATGCTGGAATTCTGAAATAATTTGCATATGCTTTTCCTCTCTTCCCTTACCCCCAACATCTTATGCTCACATATTGGGAGTGGCTTTTATCAAGGTCTAGTAAGCAGAGTTTTGAACAGATGAATTTATCAATTGGTTGCTTGATCCTGATATTCATGACGCTCTGTCACCTCTTTTGATTTTTTCCTGTTTGAGACCTTTGTCGGTTCTTATTCTGAATAGCGGTTAACTGAAGACTGATACATGGCTTATTTTCTGATTTGTCTACTTTGTCAGATCCTTGGGCATGATAGTGGGTGGCAGCCAATCCCACTGACGGAGGTCATTACTTCTGCTGCTGTAAAGAAAGCTTACAGGAAGGCCACCCTTTGCGTTCATCCTGACAAATTACAGCAACGTGGAGCAAGTATTCAACACAAATACATATGTGAAAAAGTCTTTGATCTCTTAAAGGTTTGTTTGGCGTGCCATCTTTCACCTATTTGCATATGCAATTTGGCTGTGGTATTATGTTAGAGATGTTTAAGTTTTGCTGGAGCAAAGCAAACCATAATGCTTTTACAGAACCTTGAAATCTATCAGGTGTGCATGCACATCATCATGAACATATTATATTAGGATATAAAACTATGCAGACACACAAGCACCAAGCACGTAGACACATGCTAATCTTCCTTTTTCTTAACCTCCTACCCAAGCTTGCGTGTTAATGTTAATAAATGCTCACTCATCTGGGATTTTTTTCTTCCTTCTTATACTTGGCAAGTTGGTCTATTCATTATCACTTTTAGGTATGATTTATGAAAATGGATATGGTTTAGGTATTAGGATATTAGAATATCTATGCACATGTGTATATTTAAGACGAATCATACCTGGACATAAACTTGCATACTCGTAGAAATTGATCCATTACTTTAATTAACTTTGAAATATCAACAAAACCAGGAACATTGACTAAAAATTATTACATTAAACTCAAGTAAAAAATATGAAGAGAACTTCTAAATTGTAATTATGAATATATTGTGGGAATATGAGGCTGATTAAGTATTATAATACCTTGGTGCGTACACATTCCCTGCATTCAGACTCATTTAATAGATAAAAGCACCACTCATTTTTGTGTGCACTAATCTAGTTTGACTATGTATCCAAATTGCATCGGTATTCGGTAACCATTTCATCTGATGATAAAACAGTGTTGTTGAATATCTGACATTTATTTATTAACCATTTTCATCTGCCTCTCATTTCTGCAATTTTTTTTTCAGGAAGCTTGGAACAAATTCAACTCGGAAGAAAGATAGTACACCCGGTTCTGTTTCTGAACCTTGCCCCCTTTGTATGCTGCTAGTTAGTAGTTCTCTTCCTTGTGGATGCGGCAATCCCGTAGTCAATTACCTCAGTAATTATTTTATCATAGCCCACCTTCTGTAATCATATTTCTTAATATTTATTGTAAGAAATTATTCATCCCACTTGAAGCAAGAAATTAAGAAATTCAAGTAAATAGATAGAAAAACATATATAAGACTCGGCTTGCATTTCAATTACTGAAGAATATTAATGAAATTTTAGGATATAAAACTCTGCACGAAATTGTCATGTTTGTTGATGTAACGGTTTAGTTTAGTCGACTTTGACCGATGTTTATCCTACCACAAGGTTAGTTGCTGAATTGAGATGTTAACTGGCTGCTGGGTGAATGGTGCTACATACTTCTGCTAGCTTTTATGTTTAATAACTCATTATCATAAACTACCGAGTGGTTAATTACTCCGTGCACAATACGAGATCATCCATTGGACAAAAATAATAAGCTAGGTCATAAGTTAGTTGATACGAGATAGTGTATAGCTTAAAATTGCACGAAAACACAACTATCTGATGTATTGGACACCAGATAGTTCGCTTAAGAAGTGCAAAAGGGCCCCTAAACTCCAGGAGATCATTGCTTACCTTGAGAAAAACCTGACTCTAGACCGAGTTACTCATATCAGAATGGAATTTTGTTATGATGGGTCATTCCGTGTATATCAAGTTGGGTTCCCTATTTTTTATATTGCACCCTTGAATGGACACTGGTTATTAGTATATAACATTCAGGAGGTTATCTGAAAACCTTTATTCGATTGGCATAAAGTATATAAAGTGCCTGAGTATGTCAACTTGTGGTGTTTGTAAGAGACAAAATTACTTGGATGTGCCCCCTGGTGCTTTTTTGGTCTCTACCAATCTCTGCTCATGGATGCAGTCAAGGTACTAGGTTGATATCAACTTGGTTATTTAATGGACCACGGGGAGAAACCAGAGGGTTTTATTTATCTTTTCAATTTAACCCATTAAATTATCAGAAGTTTATAACTTTTTCCTTTCCTTTCGTGCTCCACCACAAAAAAGAAATCGCTCTCTTCTGCTGTTCTTCTACCGTAATGAGAAGAACTCTTCACCGTTCTTCCACTATTGCGAGAAGATTTTGTCTCACTCTAATTCGCTCGTATTTATGTCACGGTCGTCTTGATGTCGTCGACCACGAGTCGTCATCGTCGTACCATCATTTCTAGATTCGTATTTGATTTTTAATAAATTTTTCGTCTTTGATTCTTAGTGAAGAATGGTGGAGAGAGATAGTGAAGGATGGTGGAGCGACGGTGGGGCGAGAATAAACTTTGTTAATTTTTTTATATAGTTTAATAAATAAATATTAATTATTTTAAAATAGAATAAAAATGTAAAACTTAAAAATTTGGTAGCGTTAAATTTACAATATGGTCAAACTTAATCATATGTGACATGTCATTAGATTATTGGTGATTTAATTTGATATTATCAAAACATACTAATTTTTAGAAGTCTCTTTTCAAAATACGATCACGATACATTATAAGTAGATTTAATATATTCTCGGCCAAAAATAGTGATGTAAGGTTGACCAGTGTTTATTGTCTAAAATAAAATAATAATTGTAGTTTTAGTCCTTTATTTTCACCAATTCGTGAAATTAATCTTTTTATTTTAAAATTTAACATTTTTGATCCATTCCTCTGAATTTTTAACTAAAAAAGTAATGATTTGACATATTTTAAATGATGTGACGTATGATACAATAGTGTTGAATGATCAATTATCATAAAATTGCAATAAAATATTTTTAAAACTTTAGTTTTAACTTATCAAATTATGTATTTTTGTAATTTAATTAATAACATATAAACAATTAATACATCTAATTGATTCTACATTATGACTTCATATGTTGTATATATCATTTAAAATATGTCAAATCATTATTTTTTAGTTAAAATATTTGAGAGGAACTAAAGTTGACAGACTTTAACATAGGAGGACCTATTCTACATATTAATAAAAAAATAAAGAGTTCCGCGAATTAATAAAAAATAAAGGGAAACTGCAATTAAATAAATAAAAAAAGCTATTGCTCGTTGTAACATCTTTGAAACATAAATTGATGGAAATAATATTTGACAGTAAGAACCGGTTCTTATTGTTTGTTTGGCTTTAACTCTTCCATTTTCAAAGAAAAATACTTTTAATAATAGAGAATTCAATAGAAAGATAAATAAAATTTAATTAATAATTATTTTAGTTAGAATTCACAATTGAGTTTTAAACAATTTATTTTTAATCAAAATTCATTAACCATTTAAATTCAACTTCTTAGTTCTCACTTTGTTTCCATTGTTGCACAACTTTTTATTTATTTAAAATATTGTATTTTGTATCTACCATCTACCAAAGTGGTCAAATATGTACAACACATAAAACCCAACAATATAGTAAAAAAAAAGGTAGGGAAATTTGATGCAAATGAATTGTTTGCAGTCACACAAACAGTGGTTGCAAAATGTAGGGAAGATTTAGGCAATCAATTGACTACATGAATAGTAGAAGTAAGAGATTGTATTATTATGCCTCTGTTTGTTTGTCTTCATTCTTCACAAATGAGCCCACCTTTCCTTAAACAAATTTAGATGCATTTAATTTTGACTAGTTCAATCTAAAACGTTCATCATGAATTTCGATAAAAATGAAACAGTGACTTTAAAGTGAACAAGTCATTGTTGTTTAGAATATTCACAAAGTTGCAATTAGAAGTAACACCAAGTCATTAAGACATTATATATCATTATTCTAATTGATCTTGTCCACTCTCAGAAATTTATTTGAATGATTCAATGTACAAAATGTGCAGGCAATACAATCTTAATTAAAAGGCAGACGCTGTTGAGTCTAAGGGGCAGTTTGACTGAGAAAATGAAGATTAGCATACCAATAAAAAAAACATAATTGTCATATTCATATTATATAAATAAATAAATAAATAGAAAGAAAGTGATCCATCTTTTTTATGGTACCTTGGAGGTACCGTATAATTATTGAGAGAATTTGTGGGGAGGGTTGAAAAAGTCAACATAACACTCACAACTAGTTCTGTTTTAAAATGACAAAGCTATTATTATTATATCAAACATTCAAAGATGCTACATTATAGAATATTTATTAAAAAAAACTAGCAAACCAAACTTGACCATGTAGATGCATATATAAAGCCATCTATTATGTTGTTGTACTCTAAGTTAACTCCTCACTAGCAAACCAAACTTTTCCCTTCATCTCATCTTTCACACAAAAGGGTTTAGGATTCAAGCATGTTTAGATCAATGAGTACTCGAAGAGGGTTTGGGACTGGAAGGTATGAGAGATTAGGAAAAGAATCATCAACCACAACACTTTTGAATGAAGAATATAAGAGAAGCACAAGCTTGCCTTCTAAGGCATCCAATAATTCTTCAAGAAAAGTGAGTCTAGGTTCAACTTTTGGTGACATAAATCTACAAAGAAACAAAACAAAAAAGGCTAATAATAACAGTAACAAGAAGAGTCACCCACTTCTTAGCTTTTTGGATCTTCGTAGGAAAAAGAAAACAACAGCTAAGCCTGAATTTGCAAGGTATCTTGAGTATCTCAAGGAAGGAGGCATGTGGGATTTGAATTCCAATAAACCAGTTATCTATTACAAGTGATCATAGCTTGCTTTTCTTTCAATACTCAATCTTTATTTTTGTGTAAGAAATTGGTATTGGTATTGGTATTGGTTTCTCACATGTTATTCATCATTTTGAATCCATTGCAAAACATTTGTTCATCACTCTTGGTTTGTTTCATTCTAATAATTTAGATTTATCTTCTCTGTGGTTGAATTAACAATCATATTAACTTAATTAATAGAGATAATAAACATATCTAAACAATTACATTAAATCTGCTTGGCTAATAACATTTAAAACCGTAGATGATCTTAATTCTTAATCTAATATGACTCCGTCTCTAAACTCTTTAAATTTTGTACATAAATATTAAAAAATAATAAATTTAGATAAATTTAATCGTTTTTTACCTTTTATTAAAATAAAAGTAAAATTTATTTAATACATGTTTTTTTATTTTTAAAAATATAAAAGAAAAGATATTATTAATTGTATCTTGGTTTTTTAAAAGAATAATTTTTTTTTGAAAAAAGTAAAATATTTAAAGAATCAAAAATTAGAGATAGAGGAAGTATATTTTTTTGCTTCATTTCCTTTCCAACGATAAACATTGTATAACTGCTATAATTTTATTGTAGTTTTGATATGATTTGAATTTTTCAGTTCAATTATTATATTTACTTATATATATGATTAATAAAAATAAATAAATAATTTGTATAAAAAATTAAAATAGGACACTAAATTCAAACTTTGCACAAATCACCTAAATTTTCTGGGACGACCCTATTTTTAGTGTAAAAAAATTTATATTGTCAAGTCATCACAACTATTTATCAATATAACTTTAGAGATAGCTATAGTAAAAATCTAATATATCTAATGATCTCACGGTTGTAATTGACTCACAATATAAAAGTTAATTAAAAAAAGAATATAAATTAAATTCTTTATATATTACCTTAATATTACTTTTTGTAATGATTAATTTACCCCCTTCATTTTTTTATCCTATTTTTGTTTAGAACTGTTAAAACATGTTTGATACCATCAGACGAAGTTAATATATTATTGATTCGTGCAAACGGGACTCTCATTTTGCCTGTCTGCTTTATTTTTTTATTGCACTAATATGAGTTTATATTTTACTACGTTTTTTATTTATTTATGTATTATATATGTGTTTACATTTACTAATAATACATTTATAAATAATGTATTAGGATTTAGTATACACATACACAAATATATAAAAATAAAATTGTAAGCTAGTTCATGGTATGCTGTTAGAAAAAAAACACATAATTTGTGGATAAAGTTGATTGTAAATATATAGTCAGTCGATTAAGCATTGTATTAGATGAAAAACTGTTAAAGAGTAATTTAGAAATTAAAAATAGGCCAACACCAAATTAAAAAGTTATCACATCATAGTTATAGATATTGTGAATCAAATCAAATTGTGAAAGAAATATAAATAAGGAAAAAATAAAAATTAAGTAGTATTCTTAGTAAAACTGTTTTTTAAGAAGAAAAAAGAATTAAAGGAGTCGAGAGATAAGAGTACCTTTTAGAATTTATTTCTTCTATGAAAAAAGGAAATTTTGGTTGTGATAGTGTTATCCAACCCAAAGTGTTTTTTCATGAGAGATACTGATTAGTTATGTTTAGTATATATATATATATATATATATATATTTTAGAGAAGTCTCATCTTAAACTTTTATTAATCGCTCTACGTATAAAATCAAATTGTAATGAAAATATATATCCTAGATTTTTAAAATAAGGAACAAAGTATAAAAATATTATAAAAAATTGTCAAGTATAAACGCTATCTTAATTATATCTTATTTTAAATAAATAATTTAAATATAAATTTATAATTTTTTAAAAAATATTTAGATATATTTTTCTAACACTTTTAATTAACTCAGTATATGATTAGTTTTCCGATGAGATCAGTAAAATCACACTGAACAATCATGATTTTATAAAAGCTGAAACATCTTTGTAGTATGATTTTGTTGATTACAAGGTAAGACTAAACATGTGAAATATCTTTTGTGCATTTCAATTTGAATTTGGATTCATTTTTTAAAACAACCGAACTATATATATATATATATATTTTTAATATTTACTTTTTTTTTAATTAGTATGATATCTTGCATTAATATATTATATGTCGGTTTTAATTTTTTAATAATATTTATTTGTTTAATTTAATATATTATTTA
>JBBPBP010000004.1:14834209-14845675 GCA_037974735.1 Cicer chorassanicum
TTGTATCACATTTCACTCATTAAAGATTATGAAAAAATAGAACAAAAAAAATATGTAAAAAATATCTACACATTAAAATGTAGTAATAAGTATAAAATTAATAGTATATTAACCATTAATCATTTATGGTCTATATGATGGACTAAATAATCTCTTACGGTTAATATGTGAATCAATAATCTATTAAAATTTACATATTTCTAATTACTACATTATTTTAAAGAAATACTAATCGCGAAACATTCATCATTCTCTCAAATGTTCAACCAAAAAATAAATCACTCTTAAATGTGTGGTTAGGATAATAAATAATTTGTTTTCATAAAAAGCCATAGTGAAGAACATCCTACAAAGAAAGTCATAAATTATATTTAGTATTAAAAATCTTTAAAGTATTTTAATAAATATTAATATATGTAATTATCTTACGTAAAATCAAATTAGTCATGTTCACTTTTTACTTTTGTTGTCGTGTAATTATAATTTTCAAATAATTGAGTAAAAAATTGATTTAAATTGACACATTCTTAAGAGGACATAAAAGTAGAGAATACAAAGTGAAAAGCAGAGTTAAAAATGGCAAAATAAAATGAGTGTTGTTTTAATTGCAACTAACATTTTAATTTAACTCTAGTTGCTCTCTTAATAAAAAAAATATTATTAAAAAATGTGAAAGAACGAATCTAAATTTATTGTTAGAATATTGTTAAAAAAATATGTATATAATTTTGATATTTTGTATTCATTTCATTCTACCCATGTACAATAATAACACAACTATGAAGTTGCATACGAACAATCTTCTCTTTCTTTTGGAGAGCCACTATACTTTTATGTCGTAGATGAGATCAAATATGCCTGCAAAAATAATATTCTAACTAACAACAATCAATGTTTTGAAAAAAAAATAGGTAGAATATGTTACAAAATACCACTTACTCAAAAACTATTTGTGCAAAAGAAATTTTTTTCAAATCTACCCACGTCGAAAATATTGGGGCTGCAAAGAGTTTACCTTTTGAGTTGATAAAAAGGGGTTCTGAAAACCACACAGATTTTCTCGTGGCAGTGGTGGACCTGATCCGAAAGCGAGTTGCATAAGGTGTGTGAAAATTGTTACAAGAAAATTTTAGTTGCATAAGGTGTGTGAAAATTGTTACAAGAAAATTTAAGCTAATTGCATAAGAGCATAATGCAATAATAAGAGTTATTAAACAAAATATAACGGCATACTAAATATTGGAGGAGTAGAATAATATAGATGTGTCAAAAAAAAACTTATATGACAAAATTAATAGTGAGATAATAACATCCTAGTTTGTGGGACTGTTTTAATAAAATCGTATATAAATAATGGAGTATAAATATTTTAAAAGATAATTATATAATATTTTATAGATCTCATTAAAAATGAGTTATTTTATTCGTTTGGAGTAGAAACAAAAAAATGTGGAATATATACACATTAAGTATTTATTATTCTTCATCCAAGTAAACTTAGAGAGTTTTGTGCTACACTTGGAGAGGTATGTGTAGCACTATTTGACTCTATGTATCTAAAGATGAGGTGAAAAAGATAGTATAGTTGTCATCATATAATATTTCATAAATTATCTATTACATCACTGAAAATGCGTATTGGTCTTAATAACTTAATTCGGCGTATATTTGAAAAATATATTGGATGACACGTAACTAATGAATTATAAGCACAATTTGATCAAAAATATTGATGCATTTCCACCAAATGTCTACACACAACAATTGACCATAAACATATCATAACCTATTATAATTATAAATAGAATTAAAACTAAAAAATGTAAACTATAAAAATATAAAAATTCTCACAATTGCTTATCAAAAAGCACGAAAATACCGCAAATTAGATGCAAACAATTACAAAATTGTCGACAATCAATCTAAAACAAATTATAATAGAAAAGTTGTATAGAGACCAAAATATGTGTGTCATTGTTTTCCAATTCTCATATAAATATAAGTGGTATATGATATAGAATAACTTCTACAAATTATTGTCATTTATATATTTATTGAAAAACATTTAAAAGGACCAATATATTAATTGGAGTTAAAACAATAGAAAAATTGTTACCAATAATGATAGAAAAACAATGAATGTCGATTAACTAATATTGATTGTATTTTAATTTGTAACTCATGACACATGAATAATTATACATAATATTAGATGTTAAATAGTAATATTAATAATAAAATGTGTCTGAAAACAAATTGGAAGTGTAATAATAATGAGCATTTAAGAGGGAGGATGAAAGACTATCTTTTAGATGCGCCACATCAAATTTTTTTGTTGATGTGACAATATTTAAATAAAATGGTACAATATATGATGAAGTCTATTTTAATATATTATAATAGATACTAGTATTGTCAAATTTTTTTTGGCTTAATTGCAGTTTAGTTTTACTGTTTTTATCAATTCACAATTAAAATTTGACAATTTTGTTTCCTTATTCTAAATTTTTTACTAAAAAAAAGACGATGCGACTTATTTTAAACAACGTGACATATGATAGGACGTAGAATGATTAACACCCATGAAATCACAATAAAACCTTATAAAAATTTAACTTTTAACTTCAGAAATTTTTTATTTTCATAATTTAATTAATGATATATGAATAATTAAGGCATTTATATGATTCTGTATCATCAAATCCTATAGGTCAAATAATCATCTTTAACTTCAAAGATCCAAAGGAGACAAAAATTATCGATTTTTAAAATAAATAAATTAATTATATAAATTGGTGAAAATAAAAAGAACAAAACAACAATTAAGTTTTTTTATTGATATATTTCACATAAAGTTAATCATATTTACTTTAGACATGGTACTTCTATAAAAAAAAATAAACAGAAACTTGTTACTTCAACTTTTTCTTATTATATGAGTTGTATATTTTTTAACAGGTTCATGTTTGGGTTCAGTTTTGTGAAAGAAAGATGATTAAAAATAATTGTAGAACATTTGAACATCTTTTAAGTAAAATTGTATTTATCTAGAATGGATAATAAATATAAAGTTAAGATATAGAATATTTACCCCAAAATGTGTATTTTTAATTTAAAAGTATTGCTCAAATTCACTATGTACAATATTTTGTGTGGTAACAAATTTCCTTAAGCGTGAGTGATGCTTTGGTCATTAAATATTGTGCTAGTTTGAAATTTGAATCGACATTTTTTTCCCGTTGAAAAGATAATAAATATAATATAAATTTATACAATTATGAGGTTTGAATTTGAATTTGAGATAAACAGTTTAATTTAATAATATCGATATTTATTAATTAAATTATGATTTAAAATAATTTAAATGATATTTTATTATTTATTTTTAGTCTTAAAAGAGATGATAAATACAACTATATAGTATTTATCGGTTAAAATAAAATTTAGTGACATTTAAATAACATTTTATAAGTTGAAATATTGTTTAGTTTTTTGAATTTTATGATTGATTTATCTTTGAGGATGTGTAGTCCAACTTATTTTGGTTTCTCTTCTTTTCAAAAAGAAAATTTAGGGGAGACGGTGTCTTTATAAGAAAACTCACATGAGGTTATCAATATCAACGTGTTTGATAAATAATTAGAAATTCAAAAAAATATTTTTAAAATTTATTTAATTTTAAAATCAGAAAAATTTAAAACAAGTGTCAAAATGATTTGATAGTGGAAAATTATGGTTAATCTTTTATACAGATGGAATGTAAGATTTCCACCTTTTGAATAAGGGGAAGAGGGGGGAGAAATATGTGTAAATTCTATTCTTTTGAATAAAAAATTCATTGATACAATTTATTAAAACTTGTAACAAATATCAGAATGTTAGATTTTTAAAATCACATTCCTTAAAATAAATTTGTAACCATGAAACAAACACAAAAAAAATCTCTTAAGTGATTAATGATTGATCATCTTGATTTATTGTCAGATTAAATATCAATTTTATTAGATTTCATCATAGTTAGCACATCAAATGTCACTTTCTCCTCTTCTTGTTTCCCTTTTTAGTCTATCACCCTTCCACATATGAATTCGCTCTTTCACATATGAATTCTCACTTCGTTGCCATTCCTAATCTTAGTGGAGAAATTGCAAGGTATGTAACTCTTTGGTCGGACTATAGTTTTCTCTATGTGCGTCATATTTTTCTGTCGAAGACATAAATATTTTGATTTTTTTGATTTTATCACATTTATAATTATTTTACTCTTTGAAATCATTAATTTGACTGTCGTTAAGTTGTTCGCACAATCATTCATTTCATTTAAAAAAAAATTATATTCACTAACACAAAAATCGAGAACGATAACATTTAACATTATATATCAAAAATGAATCTAACAAAGAAAAATGTACATAGTGTTTTAAAAAAAGAGCATTCTATTGCTTTTAAATTTTTGATGCATTCATTTAAATTTTAACAATAGTAGTATTATTATATAACATTTATCCTATCTAATTTTTAAAGTGCACTTACATCCACCCGTACTCACTAAAAAATTGGTATAACATTTTTTTCTGTCACACTTATCTATCTGTTATATGTTAAAAAGACTCTAAAATACACACTTCTTAGAGTATACACTAAAAATATAATTACACATTTCAAAATTACAATATATGGTAGTACAAGTTGAAATGAAAACTTTAATTGTGTTATTTATTAAATGACTAAAATAGACGTAAGTATCGCAAAGAAAATATTTGATGAAGTTTTTTTTTAATAAGTAGTGAATATTTTTTTAAATTTAGAGAGAGCGTTTGTGTTATTTAAAGAGAATTTAAAGAAGAAGAATGTAACTATAACACTTGGAAAATACATTAAAAAACGAGGCCGTGAAAAGGGTTCCATTAATTAAAACATTATCTTACGAGTGGATAAAGAAAAGAATAGTAGTAGTAGAATGGAGAAGTTGGCTTCAACCTCAACCGTGCTTCCTCCCACACAACAATTCTTTCAACACTCTTTCTTTCCATTTACTACTCGAACCACCTTCATTCTAAATCGAACCGAATCTACTCTACACCTTTGTTGCCATCGAACTAGAACTAGACACATTCGCTCCAAACTATTTTCAACCAAACAAGACTTTATTGGACTTCAACAACAAGAAGAAGCAGAGGAAGAAGAAGTAAGAGCTTCACATTCTGATGATGACACATCATTCTTATCCCTCAGCGAAAAACCCGACCGAAATATGGGTTTACTCGACGATTACGAGACCGAAGAACTCGATTACGATTCTGGTCTTAACCATCGAAGTGGTTTGTCTACTTTTTATTTAGGGTTTCCTTATTCTCGTTATTTGAAATTTTGGCTTTTTTGTCTGTTAAACAAACTTGTTATCGGAGTGGAAATTTGTAGTTAATTATCAAAGTTTAACGTTTATGGTGAATATGTTTATGCTATGTTATCTACTTGTCTTCTGGAATCATTTTCTTTATTTACATGAAGTAATTCAAAAAAGAAAATTCAGATGAACAGTTTGGTATTTTAAGAAAGGTCAACAGAAAATTTCTTACTTTCATGAATGTAATTGGCAAACATTATACCTAGATATTTTGTTCTTTTGTTCAGGTTTTACGAGTGTAGGAGGATTTTGGATTCAAAGGTTTTGTGTTTTTCTATGTGTGCTTTGGTAAGTTTTGAATTTCTGTCTTCTGTTGTATTGCTTATTCTGTGTGTAAAAATGTTATGCAGGATATGTGGCTTTACTTGGCAAGCCAAATGTTGGGAAGAGTACATTGGCAAACCAAATGGTTGGCCAAAGGTTGTCAATAGTTACCGATAAACCTCAAACAACAAGGCATCGAATTCTCTGTATATGTTCTGGCTCAGATTATCAGGTTTAATATTAAGCTGTACCTCATTCTTCTATTTGATTTGATCAGGATCTGATTTCGTTCTAGAGTAGATGGGGTCTTCATGACATTGTGCTCAATGTTTTTCATATTTCAAAGAGTTCTATTGTATCTCGACATTTTTTCTTGGTTTTTATCCTAACTTGCTCACTTAGAGATTAGTTATCTGATATCAACATTTTTCAATTGAAAATGTTGTGCCGTAATATAATTGAATGGGGAAATTCAAATCAGTTAGTAACTCTCTTAACATCTTGGAATTCGTAAGGTCAACCATCGGGTTCTAGGTAACAAAGTCTGTTTAATTGTTAATATAATTCATTAGTTCTTTTTCATGAGGTATTAATACTAAACTCGTCATTCTTAATGCATGTAAAGCAGCATTTATGTTTTATCATCATTTCTGTGACCTGTGAATCTCTTACAGATGATACTTTATGATACTCCTGGTGTTCTAAGAGAGCAAAGACACAAGTTAGACTCAATGATGATGCAAAATGTTCGCAGCGCTACAGTTAATGCTGACTGTGTATTGATTCTCGTTGATGCATGTAAAGCACCTGAAAAAGTATGGTTTTTCGTTTACAAAACTGTTACTTTTTTTAATCCTTTTTTCTAAATCGCTTATTGTCTCTAGATTGATGAAGTGTTGGAAGAGGGCATAGGTGACCTCAAAAATAAACCCCCAACTTTATTGATTATGAACAAGAAGGATCTTATCAAACCTGGAGAAGTTGCAAAGAAACTTGAGGTTGGAACTCATTCATTAGTATTTATATTAGCATGTATAACTTAATCAACTGGTATAGACATGATTTTTCCTGTGTTTGCAGTGGTATACAAAATTTACTGATGTTGATGAGGTTATACCAGTTAGTGCCAAGTATGGTCATGGGGTTGAAGATGTCAAGAACTGGATACTGTCAAAGCTTCCTAATGGACCAGCTTATTATCCAAAGGCATGTTTAAAGTCAATTTTGTTTCCATTATTCAAATGTTCATTGTTGCATCATCACTGTCCCATTTCACTTTTAGAGATAAAAGCAGGAACCCATTAGACACTGAAAAAGAACCATTTTTTATTCTATTAGACTCCTGAATATGAAAAAAAGTAAATGTATTTGATTTTACAGTTTAAATTTAGAGTGAACTTTAGTCAAAACTGGCTAATTACCCTGGGCTGATGGTGATTCTCAATAAAGCGAACCAGGTCGGATGTGAATGTGAACAACAGTCACAAATACACATATTGATTACTTGATTTTAACAATACCTGTTAATTTTACCAGCTATCACTATAGCATTCTATTAACTACTGTTAATATTATACTGCATACCAGTTTTATTCATGTGCTATGCTTTCCTTAATGTTGTTCCTGAATTCACAGGACATCGTCAGTGAGCATCCGGAAAGATTTTTTGTAGCTGAAATTGTTAGAGAAAAGATTTTTTTGCAGTATCGAAATGAAATCCCCTATGTGTGTCAGGTAGTCATTGAGTTCATTTTCTATTCATGATTTAGTTACTTTTCCCTCTGCACCCTTGCACAATGAGAAAGAAGAAAAAAAGAAAGGAAAAAGGTTTACAAAAGCAAGAAAGAAATTGATGGAATAACTATTTTCTTTTCATAGATACATTTACAAATATTTTCTTATTTCCAACTTTTCCAGGTTAATGTTATAAGCTATAAGGCTCGACCAAATGCTAAAGATTTTATACAGGTGGAGATTTTGGTTGAGAAAAACTCACAAAAAATTATCGTAATTGGAAAGGTGTGTCACTTATATCAAAATTCCGTTGATCATTTGTGAACATATGGTATTGATTGCGGCAACATATTATTATGATTCTGGATTTGTAGCATTAGCTTTAAGCTTAATTTAACATTGAGTTTGATACAATTTAGCAGAAAAGTATTATGTTTTTCTGGGTGACCCTTGACATGGCTTGCAACGGCTAACAGTAACTTACATGTATGTTGTGCTCAATTACTTCAGGAAGGAAAAGCTTTGAAACTGCTTGCAACAGCTGCTCGCCTTGACGTTGAAAATTTTCTACAGAAGAAAGTTTATCTTGAGGTGCCTACTTGCATAATTTTTTCTGTATCTATGCTACATTTGAACCTCGACCTCGTTATTTTTCTGTTTCATATACTACTAATCTTGACCTTCGAGTAATAATGGGGTACAAGCATCATACATATGGTTATTAAAGTTGAAAAATATTTACTCAACACTGGTGTTTGAACTTTGAACAGGTTGAAGTAAAAGTTAAAGAAAATTGGCGACAAGACGTAGGGTTTCTTAAGCATTCTGGTTATGGGGGTCAAATAGGCATTGTATGACATGCACATGCTAGAAAATTTCACCTGGCATGTATCATGTTATGTAAGTTAAGATCCTATAATATTATGTATCATCAAAACTTGCACTGAATATGGTTTTGGCAGACGCTAACCCCCTTTCCTCTCTTTGTAGGTATGCCCAATAATCAATTTTGTAAAGCAAGTCTTGTTATGCTCTATAGTGGGTTTGATATCACATTTTGAATGATTTGAAGTGGTTCGCCAGCGAGTTTATAAATCTTTTCACGTATATCTTTTCCGCTGATACTAAACCATTTTCATGTATGTTTTACTTTCTCAAACATGCCTATTTAAAGTTTAACACTTGAATGTCCAACAGAGAAGAGAAAGCAACCAAGCTAGAAGGAGGAAGTGATTAAACGATGGAGTCAGCATAGCTGCAGTTATGAGCTCATTTGATAGCTAATCATTTGTAAACAAATTATTTTGAATGACCAAAGTAAAATGATTTAGCCCTTACATCATGGTACAATACAATGCTAATTTAATGTTATTCATCAAGTTCAATTTCATTTGTCTTTAAGCCAATGGTGTATCACATGTGAAAGGAAACCTAGCCAAATTCCCGCAGAACCCAAAACAACAATGATTCTTACCCACAAAGAGGATACAAAAGCATCTAGCATAAAACCATTCCATAGCCAATACCATAAGATAGAGCAAATGGATCCAATAACAGCTCCAACAATCACTTGGCTCACTGTATGAAGTTTTTGCGACACCCGCAGATATGACTGGAAACATAGAATAAGCATGAGAATAAAACACTTAGACATTGGGTATCATGATAGTAAACTTAGAATTCAGAAATTCAAGTCATTTGCACAATCTGCACACTCTAGATAATAAATAATCTAACAAGGGAATTTTATAAACAGCATCAACTGCAAGAAATTATGCATTTTAAGTTGGATTTAATTTATATACATTGTCAGTGTAAAGTAATTTTATACTGTTAGTTAGCATCTAAATTCGTTTCTATAAATGGTTGTGATGTGCTAACAGTGTAATTACACTGACAAAATATTATACACTGACAGTACGTAGTAATTAATAGGAAAATCTTGAACTTCAATACATTTATAACTGAATTTATATATAGTCTGCCAACTAGAAAATTTCAGACTTTAACCTAAGTCACATACTTTACCTTGAAATTTCAATTTTAGACTTTACCATGCAGTTTCAATTGATAACTATGGTTATTGTTGTAGATATATTTGTAATAAGATATTTGAATTACTATATGCTTACAAAATAAGAACCAAATGCCAAAGCCAGGCCGCTGGTGGTAATGGTGAGTTCGTTTATTCTTAACAATTTAACACCTGCAGCATCACCCAAGAAACATACAATTAAGTCATGCAATTCTACTATGTCTATTTGAAAGGAAAATAAAAACAAGAAATCCCATACATCTGCAAGTGGAATTTGTGTCTTTAAAGTAAGTAGTTATTATATTGAAAAAAACCAAGAATTGTTGTTATTTCAACCATACGATTTGTTATGCATCTACATATAATAATAACAACTAATTTGTTTATCGGCAGTTAATATTATTCATTAGTAAAAGAAAATTTCTTCTGAATTAGATTCTTTCTGATAAATATTTATTATGGACTAAAATGCAGGTATATATATCATACTAAGAACCATTATTAATTTTTGTAATTTGATCATCTGAATGGAAATCAAAGGTGTGAGAAATTACTTGACAATATAATAAACATGAGAGTAAAGAAAATGGATTGAGCATGTGAAGATGGCATTCCAGGGTCAGATTTGAGGGTTGAAGGTCTTTTCTGATTCAGTATTTGTTTGAGTGAAATAGAAAACACTACATTTAAAATGGACCCTGCTGCAAACCATAATGCTTCTCCATCATTCCTCCATATAATGAAAACACCAAAGAAGACACTTATCATCCACTTGCTCTGTAAACAACAACAACATCATTACGAAATTGTTTTCACAAAGTAAACAGGACTTAATGTTAACTTAATGCAGAAAATTAAAACAATCTACATCAATAGAAGCCAAAATACTACTCACTTTTTTTTAATTGTCAAATCATAGTTAACTTTGCATTGAATTTTAAAAACAACAAATGAATAAAGATAAATATTTTCTGCAAAACCGACAACTAAAAAAGAACAGAAAAACATGCTTACTAACCAATTGATTAAGAGTTGATTCCACTTCATGGGAGAAAAACTTTGGCTGAAACTCAGATGACCTATCAACAAAAGTTTCTTGTTCAAGCACTTTCACTATAGCTTGTTCATCACTCTTTCCATCTCTGTAAGGAGTACTTCTTATGAATCCATTCATTGCACAAGTGAATGATATTCTTGATGCAGAAAAATCAGGAACAAATGAAGTTTTTTTCAAGCATATTTGTTTAGGCAGATTTGTCCTCAGAAATTTGTTAGATGGATTGTAGCATAGGGTGGATGTTGCTGTCATGTGTGGAAGGGATTATTGCAGCATATAGTTTGAATTTAGAAAGAATCTAATGTATGGAAAAAGACAGTAGTTACTTACTATAGTGATAGGCTGAAAAGGTTTAAAAGACAAATATTTTTATTAATGATATACTAAATTCATAAGGCACACCTAGATTGAAAAGTTGCAATTTTTATAATTTAGTTAAAAATAGAAATTGTGGTTGTAGCTGATCATGGTGTCTTTTGTTGTGGCTTATGTTGCTGTCATATGTATTTGTTAATATTATCTGATGCAGAGTAAGACAACAGTAAACCCAATATTTTGTTTATTTCAAACAAACTGTTCATTTAATTAAACAACCTTTTTTACAAGTTTGAGTTTTAGGACATTATAGAAAGCATGATTGTGGTTACTAACGTGGATGTCTAGCATAGAAGTTAGCGTAATTTCTATGGAATCATCAATTTCTTAAAATATTTATATATTAATAAAGTAATATTCTCCGACATTTTAATGAGTTAAATTCATCTATAATTAAATCTATATAAATTAGCAACATTTTTTATAATGTACAAATTTTTTAATAAATACATCTTTAATTTTATTTTTTAGTCATGTGCCGACAATTTTTATTACTAAAAATATTTTTTTATAACAGTAATAGAAATTAAAAATATCAAAACAATACAAATAAATATATTAATCAAGTGGTAATATTTTACTTTTTATTTCTTT
>JBBPBP010000004.1:14854018-14869556 GCA_037974735.1 Cicer chorassanicum
TTAATATATATATATATATATATATATATAATATTAAGTAATTAATTTTTCAGTTGCAGTAAATTTAAATAAGTAAGATTGAACTTTTAGATAATTGAAATTTAAATTTTCAAATCATAGTAATTTTAGTTAATTAAGATTTAACTGTTGGATCGATAAAACTTAAATTTCTAAATCATAGTTAGTCTAAATAGTTAAGATTGAAATATTGGATTATCGAAATTTAAATTTATATACATATTTATCTAATTAGTTAAGATTAAACTGTTGTATTATCAAAATTTAAATTTGTAAGTCATTGTCATTCTAATTAATTAAGATTGAATGTTAGATTGTCAAAATTTAAATTTTTAGGTCATAGTGACTCTAATTAGTCACAGTTTAATCATCGTATCACGGTGAGTCTAATTAGTCAAAATTAGAACCTATTATTGGATCATTGAAATTAAATTTCTATGTCATATTTAGTTCAATTATTTAAGATTGGACTACTAGATCTTTAAAATTAAATTTTAAATCATAGTTAGTCTAATTAGTTAAGATTAAATTTCTAAGTCATATTTAGTTTAATTAGGTTTCGGATTTAGGGCGTCGAAATTAGAATTTCTAAGTTATAGTTAATCTAATTGGTAAAGATTGGACTATTTGATCTCAACATTAGAATGTATAAGTCATATTTAATCTAATTAGTTAAGATTAGACCACTCGATCGTCGAAATTATAATTTATATGTCATATTTAGTTTAATTAGTTAAGATTGAACTGTTGAATCATCGAAATTGAAATTTACAAATAATAGTTAGTCTAATTAGTTAACATTAGACCGTTTG
Source organism: Cicer chorassanicum (assembly GCA_037974735.1). NCBI lineage: Eukaryota > Viridiplantae > Streptophyta > Magnoliopsida > Fabales > Fabaceae > Cicer > Cicer chorassanicum. The sequence continues at coordinate 14,854,849 of JBBPBP010000004.1, forward strand.
ACCGTCAAAATTATAATTTCTAAGTTATATTTAGTCTAACTAATTAAGATTGAACTGTTTGATCGTCGAAATTAACATTTATAAGTCATAATTAGTCTAATAAATTAAGATTGAATAGTTTGATCGTCGAAATTAATATTTATTAATCATATTTAGTCTAATTAATTAAGATTTAACGGTGGATCGTCGAAATTAATTTTTCTAAGTCATAATCAATTTAATTAATTAAAATTGAACACATGAATCGTCGAAATTAAAATTTCTAAGTCATTATCTATTTAATTTATTAAGATTGAACTGTACGATTAAAATTAGAATTTTTAAACCGTATTTTGTCTAACTTTAATTATCTAATAGTTCAATTTCAACTAATTGATTATGACACAGAAATTTAAATTTTTCAACAGTTCAATATTTATTATATACACACCATATTATAATTTCCTAACCTTAAAAAAAATTAAACTAATCTAATATATAATAGATTTGCTCACGTTTTTTACAACATTCACCGAAACTTAACTATTCACAATTTAGCTTAGGGTCTTGAGTTCACCCTTGTGCTCTCTGTTGATTAAAAAAAATTCTCTAACAAATAAAAAAAAATTAGTTGAAAATCAAAATAATAAAATAAACAATCTTATAATAAATACAAAATATTAAAGGAAACAAAATTTACACAAACTAATTACTCGAAATTATTAAAAAAATAATTTAAAAAACTTAAAAATTAGGATTGATATACAAATAATTTTAAAAAATTGTTAATAAATATGAAAAATAGGACAAATATGCAATTACTAAAAAATTTATCTATTATTATTGTAGACCACCAATCTACAATACACTATAAGAATTCTCAACTATACCAAAAATACAATTTTGTCCTTCATAAATTTAACCTTTGCAAACACTAGTATAAAACTCGTGCTATCGCACGGGTGGTGCGTCGTTTATATATTTTTATTTGATTAAATATTTTTTATAATAAATAAAACAAAATAAATGAAGTTAATTACCATAGTCGATAATTACCAAATTAATATGTTAGTTGTATTTAAAGTTATTATCATCACAACAAAATAATTTATGATGTGGTTGTGGTTGTGAGAGTTAAAGTTAAAATTTCATGAAGATTTATTAGTGATAATATTGTGGTTGCTATGGAGTATCCCAAATAATATTGATTTGTAGAAAACAATTTGACAATGGGCATGCAAGTTCCAATGAAACCATCATAATATTATGATTTGAATGTTATTGATTAAGACATATAATAATAAATCATAGTTTACTAAAATATGTTTTACATGTAAAAACATCTACAGTAGAAATGTCATCCATACATTATCAATCGTTATAGGTTGGATATTGATGTTAAATTAGTAATGTATCATCAATAAATTTTGTAATATCGAAAGACAACTTCATTTCTTGAATTTTTTCGCATAAGAGTCATAATCTGCACAAAATCCCTGTAATATAATATGCACCAAAGCCGTGTAACATAATCTGCATGTTAATTAATATGATCTTATGATGTAATTTCAATTGTATTTTGATTGTTTGATAAGATAACAGAATGTGAGAAATAGAGTTAACAACATACTTTAACTTTTAATGGTTGGACTACATTCTCTATAGTATATTCTTTCTATAACATGTTCAATGTTAGTTGACAATCCATCTCAGCAAAATAATAATGATCGAAAATTGTCTTTCTATTGTAAAAATCCACCCAAAAAATCCAAATTGTTAATTGTATTCTTTACTATAAAACTAAGCACATTTGTTAAATTAGATTTATGTATACTATGGTAAAGCATTAATGTGGCATATCCATGATGGAATACTCAATAGATTAGTCTAAAGTACAATATTTAATTACAAAATAATTGAGCAAGACCTTTTAACTAATTGAAAAGTTGATTAAGTGAGTGATGATCTAAATTTATAGGTTATGTTGATCATTTAGATGTTTTCAATGTTTATAATTGTATTTTTTTTAAGTCTGCACATGGAATAATTAAAGAAAATAATATACTTACAAATCAAAGAGATTGGAAAACCTCTTTGTATACAACATTGTTTGTTGTATATGATGTTTGCTTATATTTGTCATGTATTAAGATCTTCAACTCATTCTTGCTTTTAACTATTGAAATAGCTACATATAACTGACCATGACTAAAGACTAACTTTTGCACGTATATCCCAACGTAGTCCAATGATTGTCCTTGTGATCTGTTGATTGTCATACCATAAGAAACAACTATGGGAAATTGTCTCCTAATTAGCTTGAAAGGCCAATGTGATTGAGAAGGTGACAGAGACATTCGTGGGATATATATCAAGTTCTCAATATTTTTTTCCTCAAATTATCTTTGCTTCGAGCACATGATTTGCAAGCCTTGTAACAATAAGTCTTGTTCCATTACACAAACCTTCAGATTGATCAAGATTTCGCAAAAGCATGATTGGAGTTCCAACTTTTAGTTTTATTTTGTGGTTTGGAAGGCCTGAGGTAGTTAATGTGTTCAAAAATTTAGGTGTAAGGATATCAAAAGATTCATTTCCATGACTTTCTGAACGATCAACAAAATCTGAACTTAAATACTCATTTTCTTCTCCTATAATTAGTGCAATAAAGCAATTATATTAATTAGATATACACATAATTCAATAACTATAATTATATAAATAAAGGTTTAATAATAATAATAATAATAATAATAATAATAATAATACCTAGTATTAAGCTCATCACATATTCATTTATTGAATCAATAATCTCTATTGTTGATGCCAAAATTGCTCTATATTGCAAAAAATCTTCATTCTTGTAATTTTGGATTAAATTTGGATATGTGCTCTGAACAATTGCTTGAAGTGGATCATTGAAGTTAGTGATTGTCAACTCTGGTGGTATTTGGATATTTGCATGACCGTCATTAGGCTCTGAAAGCTTCCCATCTCCTAATTTTAAGATCCATTTTGAAAATTGTTTAAATTCATCCATATTTTCTCTTTGCATTGCTGGCAATAAACACATGTTTTTTGTGAGTCTTAACACTTAACAACGATCCCAAATATAGGAAGAGTTAATTGTTGCATTAACAATATATGTCTTCTTTAGCTTTGACTGTGCAATTAGTGCAACTAAGATTAAAACCAACCAAATTTGTTTGGCACAACCTTTGACAGAAATGTCATAGTGACACAAATCATTTCCTAAAAACCATGTTGTAATTAAAAAAATTGTAACAATTAAATAATGTATATATCTACATAAAAATAATGTTATGAAATTATAGTTACATGCCCAATAGCCTTGATTTGACGAAGAGTTTTAGGTTGAGCATTGTACATAAACTTCTCTTGTGAAGTGTATTGAGATGAAGATGTGATCTGAGTTTGTAGTTGGCTGCCCTGAATGTAGTTATCTATATCATCTATTGCAGGTAACCTGCATTCATTGAAAATTGACTACTTAATAGAAAAAAGATTACTTATAAACAAAACTGCTAACTGAAGATGAGTGGTCGACATCATTAAAATCGCTTGACCTCTAATGAGGCTAAATCATAACTGCAACTTTTTGGAATACACTTGTAAAGAGTTGGTCAACTTACTGATTTCTGAATTCCTTGATTTGGTGCGTGTTTTCATTTATAACAAATTTAGCTCCACTCCATGTATTAGTGATCGTGTGCCAAATGTTTCCTGTCATATAGAACTAATTAATTAACAACTACATTTAAGAAAATTGTAACAAACGAAATATTTCATTAAACAATTAGTGCTTGTGTTTAGACTAATAATACCTTCTGGAGATTTGACTCGTGCATGGTGGAAGATTATAATGATGGGACCAGAGTTTGAGCATTAACAAATTTGAGGAATTGTGTACCATAAGTCTCCCATAGGGAGCAAGTAAGGATGTTTCCGCTAATCAAATAAATAATATCATTTGAAACATGCTTTGTATAGTATATTAATTAAATGTAAATATTTTGTTACCTGAGATCTTTGATTTTGACGGTGACACAAGTTTTTTTTGGTTGATGATGTTGACATTGAAGAAATGATCACATCCACTACCCCAATAATATCTATAAATAAAAAGATATTATCCATTGAAACACGAAAAATATAAAAAAAGAAACACGTATATATTATTCAATTAAAAAAAAAAGAAACAAAGAAATGATAATATTACCAATTATGTTGTTATGAGGGTTCTGCCCATTCAAAATAGTGCTAAAAGACACAAAACACTACTAAGTCGGTGGGATTTCAGGGAGATCAATCTCTTCTTCAAAAGTAGCAGAATTAAACCATTTTAGTTCTATTCTTTTTATTTATTTATAATGGAATTGATTCTATTCTAACAAAAGGAAAATCCATGAAACTCTATAAATCAAAATTAAGCCTACATGTCATGCTATTAATTTAACATTGAAATAACACCAAGTCTAAGTATATGCACATAGAAACCAATAAGTAATTGTTGAATTATAATTTAAGGAAATATAAGTAAGAGTGAATAACAAACCACAGAAATCAATATCATTCTTCAATCCATTTTTAGCATCGTGAGAAAACTCTTCCTCGTTCCGTATAACACTATTGCCCTAATTAAATTTATTATTGGATAATTGATTAAGGGCACTAAAGTAATTCTCATGTTTAATCACTTAAAACTGCATTTATCTATTAACTATGACAATATAATAACCACCCTCTAAAGTGAAGTTTTACATAATAGTATTATTCAAAAGAAGTGCACATTTTCACCAAAATTGAGAGCAAAAGAATCACAAAAATGTCTTTTTATTTTCATTCAAAAACGAATAAGATGGGTCATAAAAATAAATTGGTTACTTAATAGTGCTAGAAGAGGGTTCTGCCCATTCAAAATAGTGCTAAAAGACACAAAATGGTACTAAGTCGGTGGGATTTCAGGGAGATCAATCTCTTCTTCAAAAGTAGTAGAATTAAATCGTTTTAGTTCTATTCTTTTTATTTATTTATAACGGAATCGATTCTATTCTAATAAAAGGAAAATTTATGAAACTCTATAAATCAAAATTAAGCCTACATGTCAAGCTATTAATTTAACATTGAAATAACACTAAGTCCAAAGTATATGCACATAGAAACCAATAAGTAATTGTTGAATTATAATTTAAGGAAATATAAGTAAGAGTGAATAACAAACCACATAAATCAATAGCCTTCTTCAATCTGTGGTTAGCGTCGTGAGAAAACTTTTCCTCGTTTCGTATAGAAGCATTAGGTCCACCGGTCTTCGTTTTAGCATTGTAAGTGCTCGCATCGTGTCACCTGCATGGGATTAAGAAAATTATCAAACATGGAAATTAAATAATATAATAGTAATAAAATTGCACTGCACGATCGAAGCGTTGACAGTGTAATTAACGAACAGTAAGAAATATAAATCGTAAAAAAATGAAATCTGAGAATGAAGAGTAATTGGTTGATTGAAGAAAAGAAAAAAGAGAATATACATGCCAAAGTCAGTCTTTAGTCATGAGCAGTTATATGTAGTTATTTAAAGAGTTAAAAGCAAAAATAGGTTGAAGATCTTAATACAAGACAAATATAAGCAAACATCATATACAAAAAAAATGTTGTATACAAAGAGGTTTTCCAATCTCTTTGATTTGTAAGTATATTATTTTCTTTAATTATTCTATATGCAGACTTAAAAAAAAATACAACTATAGACATTAAAAGCATCTATGATCAACATAACCTATAAATTTAGATCATCACTCACTTAATCAACTTTTCAATTAGTTCAGGTCTTGCTCAATTATTTTGTAATTCAATATTGTACTTTAGACTAATCTATTGAGTATTCCATCATGGATATGCCCCATTAATGCTTTACTATAGTATACATAAATTTAATTTAACAAATGTGCTTACTTTTATAGTAAAGAATACAATTAGCAATTTAGATTTTTTTTGGTGGATTTTTACAATAGAAAGACAATTTTCGATCATTATTATTTTGCTGAGATTAATCGTCAACTAACATTGAACATGTTATAGAAAGAATATACTATAGAGAATGTAGTCCAGCCATTAAAAGTTAAAGTATATTGTTAACTATATTTCTCATATTTTGTTATCTTATCAAACAATCAAAATACAATTGAAATTACATCATAAGATCATATTAATTAACATGCAAATTATGTTACAGGGTTTTGGTGCAGATTATGACCTTGATACAAATTGTGTTAGAGGGCTTTGGTGCAGATTATGACCCTTGATGCAAAAAATACAACAAATGAAGTTGTCTTTCTACATTACAAAATTTATTGATGATACATTACTAATTTAACATCAATATCCAACCTACAAAGATTGATAATGTATGGATGACATTTCTACAGTAGATTTCTTTACATGTAAAATATATTTTAGTAATCTATGATTTATTATTATATGTCTTAATCAATAGTATTCAAATTCTATTATTACGATGCTTTCATTGTAACTTGCATGCCCATTGTCTTGAAAAATTGTTTTCTACAAATCAATATTATTTGGGATATTCCATAGCAACCACAATACTATCACTAATAAATCTTGATATTAATAATTTTAAGTACAACTAATATATTAGTTTGGTAATTATCGACTATGGTAAATAAAAATATATAAACGACGCACCACCCGTGCGATAGCACGGGTATTATACTAGTTACTATTAAAAATAATTATTATGCATTGCCTTTCTTACTATTGGCTAAAACAATTAACTTAACTACACCAAAAAAAGTAAAATTAAAGAATGTACCATAGAAGTCTGTACAATGTTGATGTTATAACACATTTTGATCAAGTTTCATTCCTCTTTAAGCCAATGGCGAATCACATATAAAAGAAAACCTAAACAAATTCCTGCAGACCCCAAAACAACAATGATTCTGACCCATAAAGAGGATATGAAAGCATTTAGCATAAAACCATTCCAAAGCCAATACCACAATATAGAGCAAATGGACCCGACAAATGCTCCAACGATCACTTGGCTCACCGTATGAAGTTTTTGCGACACCCGCAGGTATGACTGAAAACATAGAATAAGGATGAGAAGCTGACACTAAACATTAGACATCAAGATAATAAACTTCAGATTGAAAAATTCATTCCATGGCACAATGAACAAGCTACACGCTCTAGATAATAAATTATTATTCGGCTTAAATATTTTTAATTTCTATGTTATTATAGATTAAAATGTAATTAATATTCTCCCTGTATGAGATCAAAAGTTAGGTAGTAGCCATGATGGAAAGTTAAGGTAACCAATGGCATGTATCACACAGAAAAGTAGAAAGTAAGGGACCATGCCAATGAAACGAGAATAAAGGATATTATACCATTCAACTAAATTGGAAATACTGTATTCTTACCATATAAGAACCAAGTGCCAAAGCCAGGCAACTGCTGGTAATGGTGAATGCATTGATACTTAACGATTCAACACCTGCATGATCATCAAAGAAACATATAAAATTAAGTCATGCAATTTTACTATGTTTGTGTTTAAAATAAAAATGAAATCCAACACATTTGCATTTCCATAAAGTGGAGAGAAGACACATATCTAACTAGAGAAAATTTTCTCAGTGAAGTGATTCTTCTAGATGAATATTCTGGAAACTATTTGGTTATTCTCTAACCATTTGGTTTAAGAAAGCGTTTTCTGATTTTACTTTTAATTCAAAACTACCCCTTGTTGTCACTCAAATGCATGTTGTCAAAGATTTGTACAAGAAACCATGACAGCAACTTCTAAGTTTTGAAGACAAAAAAGAGGGCAAATTTGCAATTAAACAAGAAAAACGAAAAACAGAAATTGTTTTCTCAAACCAAACACACTCTAAGTTTGCTCGACTAAGCTCAACTCTATCCACTTCAATTGTCAACAATATAAGATTGTATATATTAGGAAGTGATAGAGAATCACTTCACAGAATTTACAATTACTAACAACAAACCAATATCAGTTCCTTTCACTAGATCTATGATCTCATAAACTTCTGAGCTTCTAGAATGAAGAACATATGCTACAAAGGAAAGCACAGAATGCATATTTTTGTTTTATTTGCATTAACTTCATATAAAAATTACTTTATCAGTTTTCTAAGGGATACAGAATAGAATGCATTTGAACAGACATGAGCTTATCACAGAGCTAAGACAGTTGATCTTCGTAATTGATTATTTGAATGAAATAACAGGTGAGAGAAATTACTTGACAAGATAATAAACATGACACCAAAGAAGATGGATTGAGAATGTGAAGATGGCATTCCAGGGTCAGATTTCAAGGTTGAAGGTCGTTTCTGATTCAGTATTTGTTTGAGTAAAACAGAAAACATTGCATTTAAAACAGACCCCCCTGCAAACCACAAGGCTTCTGCATCATGCCTCCAAATAACGAAAGCACCAAAGAGGGCAGTTACTATCCACTTGCTCTGTAAACAACAGCATCATTAGTCAACAAAAAGACAATTACATCTTAACGTGTTCACTTAATATATATACTTTCCTTTACAATGGCAGCACCTTTTTTAATTGATATGTTTTCCTTTACAATTACAAAATATTAACTAATCTTCAGATTGTTTCTTATTTCAAGTTGTGAAGAAAATGGTAAAAATAATAAAAATCATGGTCATATTTTTGTAATTATTGTTAGTTAAAACATATTTAACTGAAGATGAAAAACACTGTAACTAAAATGCCACCTAAGAATCTTAAATCAGTTTTTTAGTTCCAAATGGTTTATCCTATTACAAAGTAGAGTTGTGTTGTGGAAGACTTTATTAGTATATTTCTTCACTAAATGACAGCACTTGGAAGCAAACAAAATGATCACGGAGGCAATGATCTCATTCTCAGATATACTGTTGTTTGAAATTGCTCCAAGAAGGAAAATGAGGTCTTACCACACCCTGAACATTATCCAAAGGACATCCTAAAACAATGAGAGCAATATAATTGCAAATGTGCACGATTCCAACATATCAGTAACAGGAACTCAATAGGAGCACTCAAAGCTTGAACTGATATTCAGCATGCAGTCAATGACTATAGTAAAGTATGCTCATTTTCTATAGCTTTGCATTCAGTTAAGTATGAACACTAAGAAAAGGCTACTACCAAAATCCAAAGCACTAGAGTTGGTTTTAGATTTGTATGATAGGATAGGCTTGGGAAATAGGCAAATAGCAACCTTTTCAGTTTTTATCCTAGTCATTCACTCTGGTTGTTCAATCAGTTTGGATACTTTTTGGTAGTAATAAGCCCCAAGAGTGTCCATAGTAAGCTATTAAGAATGAATAATAGATGATTGTTCCTAACCAAGTTTTTAAAATCTTTTTGTTTCCTTTCTTTTGCAATAAGTATATCATCAATGAATACTGATGAATCTCTGGATTCTGCAATAAGTCCTTTCCTACAGATTCTCACCATACAATACAATAAAGAGCAGAAAAAACAATATTCATCAGTAGAAGCCAAACTAACATGGAGTGGCAATTTGGGAAGGACATGGATTACCAACCAGTTGATTAAGAGTTGATTCCATCTCCTGGAACAAAAACTTTGGCTGAAGCTCAGATGAACTACCAACAAAAGCTTCTTGTTCAAGCACTTTAACATGTTCATCACTCTTTCCATCTCTGTAAGCAGTTCTTTCGAATCCATCCATCGCACTTTTCACCCGGAGGTTGAAAGGAACAAATCCACAAGTGAATGATCTTGAAGCAGATAAACTAGGAGAAAATGAATTATTTTTCAAGTATCTTTGTTTAAGCAGATTTGTTCCCAGAAATTTGCTAGATGGATTATAGCAAAGGATGGTTGTTGCTGACATGTGGAAGGACAATTGCAGCATATAGTTGTAGGCTGAAAAGAATAAAATTTGTTTATTGGCAGGAACCCATGCACTTAAGTTAAATGCATACCATCTATTGCACCTATGCAAGTCTATAATGCATAATCCAAATGAAAAGAATCAAAACAAAGTAATATGAATAAGTAAACAAGAACCAAATTGCTTTGAAATATACTCTTGTTAGAATACATAGAGGATCTAAGTGAAGAATTAACTAATTGCTTGTAAAAGATGAAAAAACACTTATATTTTTTATAAAATATTACATTCTGATTGTATCTGGGATTCTCTGAGGAACAACAAACCAAACCATTCAGTACAAGAGGACAGAGGAGCCAATGTTGGTGAAGCAAAGCAAAAATGCAAGTACAAGATCCAGCACTATCAACAAGCTCAAAAGTTTCTCATAAACTAGATCACATTAGAACTCACCTATCAGCTTCATTGCTATCAGAATCTTATGAAACATTTAGTCGTTTTTCGATTCATTACAAAGTTGAACTCAAATGATATGAATCGTTAGGGTGTATATATTGGACATGAATCCTAATTCACTCTGATTGAAACCCAATTCACTGTGATGAGTCTATATTGTATGTGAGAAGCCAGAAAAACTAGGAAAGTAATATTTCTTTCCTCGCTTTTGATTTGCTAATGACTTCACATGCAGCTAGCTGGTTTGAGTATCAAAGGTTAGCCAGAACCTCCTCTTCTTGAATATATCTCAAATTTGACGTTTCAAGTAGGCAGTTAGGTTGGTGAACTGATAGATATTGAAGGAATTCTAATCAGAAGGTTCAGAATTTAAATCCTATGAATTAACATAACAACTGATTACTAATTTGCCTATACAAAAATAATATAGCTCAAATTTGACAATTGCCTTAGCTCCACTATCACGTAGCTCCACTATCACGTAGCTCCACTATCTAGTTTTACTCTTTGTACTGATAATCATTACCAAAACTGAAAATGAATGATTTCTTACAATAATCTAATTTGCCATTTCATTCTCAGATATCACAAAAATGGAAATCTCCACATAAAGAAAACAGGATGCCACCCAAGCGCGGCACAAGAAAGTCAACGAATTCAAGTCAATTGTTAGTAAATCAGCACCAAATTCGAAATCCACCAAAAAAAAATACAAGACGAGCATGAACGAACGAGAAACGAAACTCCAATTAAAAATTGAAAAGGGAATTTACAATCATAGAGTTGCATCCAGCAATTTCACAGAATCATGACACAACATAAAGGGTTATAAAAGGAATTCCAGCAAGAAGAGAAATGAAAATGTAGGTGAGGTATGTTACCTGTTCAGCCGTAAAGGCACGAAGAATGGCGAAGGCGAGTTAGGGTTTTGAAAAATATCAAATTGAGAAAGAAGTTGCAATTTTGAGTTAGTTAAAAATAGAAAGTGTGAATTGATGACAGGCAGTGGCGTAGTAAGTTATTTCAGAAACAAAGCTCATATCTTTTCCTTATCGTATCTCACAAAATTAACACAACATTTTTGTCTTGTCTTATACATTTTTTCTTATAAGATTCTTTTTTTATCAAAGAATTCTAATAATCAGACTAATGCACTTAAAAGTATAAACATGAAGAAGTGAATAATCTGGTGTTCGAAGTGGATCCCATGCATGTCTGGATTGTATTTGCATTATTTTTACAAGAAAATTTAGTGCCAGAGAATGGCGATTAAGGAAAAAATTAGAGTTTAAAGTTCATCTTTTTACTATTAGACTAAATCAGTTACATTTTCAATAAACAATTTAACAAAAAGAGTTTATTCAATAAAATTGCTTATAAATAAATATTGTTCTACGGATTATACTGATTGAAAATGAAAACTATGTTCAATTTAACGAATATACGAGTTTATTTGAAAATTTGATTTATTGGTTTAATGAATATATAAATTTTTTCGAAATTGATAATGAATTTTCTGAATGTTTGAAAACGATAATGAATTTTCTGAAATTTTATAAACAAAATAATATTATTGACATTTTATGATATAAATGATCAAATTGTTACTTAAAATTAAATACATGATTAACTCGGAAAAAAAATAATAAATGACTAATTTATTACCTAAAATTAATTAACCGCAAGAATTATTTTGCTTATTTATTATTGAGGCCATTTAATGATATTGCCTAAAATGCTTCGTAAATGTTTCTGCTAAAATAAGAAAGCTAACATTTTTGGCAATTATTTAAAATGAACTAAAAATACCAAATTGATTTCCCTATTATATGTGTCTTTTTGGACTACTAATCTATTATAGATGTTTTTTTTATTGTGACTGTTCTATTTGATTTTTTTTTTCTTCGAGACTATTATAGCTGATAAAACAACACAATAATACAACTTTTCTTTTCTTAATTTGATTCTTAGTCACTAATTTTATTTTATTAAAAAAAAAGGTTATATAGGAAAGAATAAGTTACGAACATTATTTTCGTTTTCTTGCCATTTTCATCTTTCCATTTCTCTGGTAGGAAGTTATGAACATTTTTTGAGCTTGCCCCACATGAATCGTTTGTGTAGATTATTTCACAAATGTTTAGGTTGTTTGAACTTTTCATATCAACGTTGCAGTTAGTATCTCACATTGGATGTGCCATTTTCACATGCAAAGCTTATAAGACATATTAAAAAAATAAGTATTACTTGGTTAGATGTTAATACATATCATATATATTGGAAACACTAATCATAGGTATGTTACTAGTATATTCAAAATGAATAAGGATCAAAATGCCATCACAAATATTGAAGATTTGGAATAAATGATGACTTTAGAGTAGAAATGAATTTGGTCTGTATACTTACTCAATCCTTACAAATCTAGCATTGGCAATTCTTCCTTGCAAATTTAAATCGAGACACCACATGATTAAAAAAAAAAGCTAAAAAAAAATTAGTATTTAAAAAGAATACCTTTGGGAAGTAGCGGTGGAGAATAGAGATAGAATAATCAGTAGGTGAGATCAAAGTGAGTACTAGACAATTTTTTTTATTCTTCTCTAAATAAAGAAAACCAAAAAGAAAAAGAGCTAGGGAGTAAATTACGCAAAAAATCAAACCAAAAATGGCAATTTAAATTCAAATTTCATGCTAATTTACCCACATTTTATGTCAGGATATTATAAATTGATTGTAAAATGATTTAATTAATTGGAAATAATTGTTTTCCATATATATGATTATTATTATTTTTTAATTATAATTATATTGATTGTGAAATGATTTAATTGCTTGGAAATAATCTACATTATAAATTATAAAATAGATAATAAGGTGGTCAAAAGCCACAAAAATACAACAAACAATAAGAAGAAAGATAAATTTTTGGCGATTTCTTGGAACAAACATGAAAGGAAAAATCTTACACAATTAAATATAATATATTACGGCCATATTTAACTGGAATGATTGTTTTATATTTTACTGCTATATTTATAATTCTGATTGGAGGTTTGTTTTTTTATTCGGTAGTGTAACTTTTTTGATACAGTGATGCTATTGTATTTAATGTAGGCATTTAATTGTGATTGAATAATTGATAATTAATTGGATAGTAAGATTAATAGATTAGCAGAGCTCATTTAGACCACACGATAATGAGAGTTTTTGAGATAGATAAAGTTTTTAAGTCTTCAAAGTATAATCTAAGAACATTTTAAAATATTCCCTTTTTTCCACATAGGCACTTTCCAGGCAAGAATGTAACATCTTATATTTCATAAAAGAAACTTGTGTTTTGTAGACAAAATCCCTTTTCAAGATCATTGTTCTAAAGCTTCATTTTACATTCATTTCATCTTTCTATAATGCGAGAGAACCACGAAACAATTTGAAATATGCATTGCATAAGATTCCGGTTAAGCTACTTTCCATCATTAATATTAATTCAATTCTGATGGATTTATCAATTATCATTTAATATCATTTATATTATTAAGGTTTGTTTCAGAGTTTAGGTGGGAGGGGAGAGGAGGATTCTGAAGAAAAAAAAAATTGAGGAAATGCAAGAAAGAAAAATCTTTGAGAGGGGTGGACTTCTCATCAACATACAAAATTCTAAAACTAAAAAAGAATGCAGAATTTACACAAAATGTATAGGAAGAGGGTTTTGGAAGGGTTTAATAAGTTATTCAAATCATTACAGTGTTGTAATTATACTTTAAAAATCAAAGATATATGAATTATAAATATTATCTTATTATTATCTATAAAGTAATTATTTCAAATACGATGAGAAATTTATATTTATTTTTATTTTTCTAACTCTTGAATCCAATTTTAGGATTCAGAGACATTACAGCTAATTAAGAGAATAAGAATGAGAAGTGAGCTACATTCATTTTCTTCTAATTTTTTTTAACATCATCTGTAATGATAAACAAATGAAACACTTTCAAAAGATGATTCCATTACTTCATTGTCTAATGAGATAGTGATTAAATAGCTAAAATATTGGTTGGGATAGAGACCTTTCATTGGATCTAACAAGATGTTCAATTCATCATGATCTATTTTAAAACAAAATTCAACACATATTAATTAATTAATGGACTTATTTGCTTAAGATTTAAAAAAAATGATTTTTACAATATTTTATCTTTTTTATAACATTTTTTTAAAAAGAATTTTAAAAATAAAACTTCAAATAAAAAATTGATTTAAATAATTTAGGCTAAATAGCACCAGCGGTCCCTTAACGTTTTAGTCTTTTATCTTTTTTTTT
>JBBPBP010000004.1:14869956-14883199 GCA_037974735.1 Cicer chorassanicum
AATTTTTTGAATTTTTGTAAAAAAAGAGGATAACATTGTTGACATTTTAAAACATAAAAAATCAAATTGTCACTTAAAATTAAAATAAAGGGTCAAATCGAGAAAAAAAAAAGATAAAAGACTAAAACGTTAACTGAAATTAAGTTAAGGGACCGCAAAGGCTATTTATCCAATAGTTTATCTATTTTAAGTATTTTATCTATTTGCTATAATATTTTTTGAATAATGAAATTTTAAAAAATAATTAAAGTGAAAAACTATTTTAAGATGGTATTCATAAAAATAAATTTTGAAATGTACCTTTTTAAAAAAATATAATTTTTATCATGTTAAAATCTCTAATAATAAATATATAAGTTATTGAATGTCAAAATTACTTTATTTTATCGATAACAAATGAGTCTAAAAAAATAAGTAAGTTTTCATAACAATCATTTAAAAAAATATAAAGCCAAAATTATTTTTTAAAAATCTTAAACAAACGTCAAATATTTAATAAAAATAAAACATAATTTATATTAATAATATATAATTTTTAATAATTAATTATTGTCAATTGATAATTAATTAATTAATTATTGTGAAAACAATGTTTTTTTTTTAATTATTAATGAAATGAATGAATCTTATAAGTAATAACTTTTTTCAGTCTCCGGTGTAATTGATTTGTGATGGTGTTTGTCAAACACCCTAACATTAATAGCCTTAGGTAAGGAAAAGACCTGACTATATATCTTTGATATTTGGAAGATCATGATAATCCCATTTTCTGTTCAAATCAAACTCTTTGTATAGTCTCTAATCTCTATAGCAACAGCAAGCAGCTGCACATTATTCAGCGCTGATTTTCAACAGGAAATTTGGTGTTGTCCAACAGTACTGATTCTAAAATTCATATATATCTGCCCAACTGGGAGCATTAAATTTGTTCTACCTTTGCAAATTCATATATATATATATATATATACGGGGTGAAGGAATTACATAATTTTTGCGAATTATAGACCATCTTTTTCAATCTTATAAATTTATTATATGGTAAGTTGTGTAAGTGACCAGGGTACTATTATGGGTGCCGTGGTTCATGGTCAAAGTCTTTAGCTTCAGTTTCATAATTGGTAGCAGTTCATTAATTATTATGTATTCAAACTTTTGAATTTTGAAACATCATGTCAATCTTAAATCTTAAGTGATTTGATACTTGACAGACGAGGACTTGAAAAAAGGGTAACACTTTAGATGTGTAATGTAGTTTCTCAGGTGACATTTGGTTTGTCAAATAAAGTACGCTTAAATATAATCACATATAAATAATTCACTTAATTATACTTTTTTATCCTTATAAGATTACATAATTAGTTGTGTTATTTTAAGATTTTAAAGTTTTGATTTCCGTGTCAAATTTGTGACTGTAAAAATAGTGGCATGATGTACATTAAATGTCGTTATATATAATTTGATATATATAATTTGATGATATAAAATCATTAAGATGAATTAGTTATATATTATTAATTAAATTATAAAAATAAATAATTTTTAAAGTTGAAAATTTAGTTTCTCTAAGATGTTTTCTTGTAAAATTATTATTATTAATAATTATATATAATTAAATTGTGTATTACGTAATTTAAAATATGTCATATAACTATTTTTTAATTCAAAATCTAAGTAAAAAACCAAGAGAAAATTTAAAATAAAGAAACATATTTCATGAATAGATAAAAATAAGAGAATTAAAATTATAATTAAATCTATATAACTTAAAGGTTTTGCTAACGAATACTCTAATGATATTGGTTATTGTCTAAGAGTACTGACAATGTCTAAGAGTACTGATTAGTATTTTCCACAGTTCAATTGATGCAAAATTTAGTTTTTAAATATGTTTTATCTCTTCCTTTTTACTTTTTGATTGGAAAAAATTACTAAGATGAAAGATCCAAAGCAGAGAATATCTATGAAATTCAAATAACATTTATATAAAAAAATTATATTTATTAAATTTTAACATTTTATATATAAATCATCTCACCAACAATTGAGAATTTGATATGCTTGTTTTATTTCCTCTGTTTGATGTATGAATATTACATGCAATGCTATATATAATAATACAAAATTATGTAATTCAATTTGTTATTTATAGTAGGTGATTAATTAGTGCACACAAAAGAATTTGTTTTAAACCATATAGGAATAAAACACGCGACAAGAATTGTGGTGTATTCTGAGGTGGTGCAGTGGAAAAGTGATAAGGGAAAGGGTTGTACCAACAATTTACAATGACAGGGTCACAAAAAAAAATTTACTGAAAATAAAAATATTGGAACTCAACGAAAAACAAGCTAACAATTTTAGATATTGTCATAGACAGTGTCAGGTTCTGACAAATTTCAGTACCAACAGTAATATAAATAATGTAAAAGAGAAAGATTATATTATATGTAAATTAAAATAACTATATATAAATTATAAGCATAGGCCCCTTCTGTTGATGTTCCCCTGAGTGCCACGTGATAGATGTAACCCACAAAGAGGGACCGTTCCAATTTGCAAAGTAGCAAGTGCAATAGTGTGTACGGATTCCTGCAACGCATTGCACTTTAAAATATTGGACCCCAATTCCATATTAATCCACATACAAGTATTTCCTTTTAGCTGGAGCCTCAAGTAGATAGGCTGACAATTTTCTATAACATAATCAAAACACAAAAATATAATTTAAAAACTTTAAGATAAGAAATTTTAAAGTTGTTAAATTTCTCTCGAATATCAATAGCATCTAATACAATTATAGTTTTTAGATAAAATATTTTAAAACATTAAACATTCTTTTAATCACAATCTTTATTATCTATTACAAACTCTAGAACAAGAGAGAAATAAACAATTAAATATAAATTTATAGTGTATCTAGATGAGATAATCAAAAGTTTTAAGAATATTAGAATTCTAAGTAATTCAAATGTTTTAACTAAATTTCTTCCATTTTTAAATTTTATTATTTAGAAGAAAAAAAAATGTTCTTTTAAAATTATACTATTTTTATAAATTAATAGACCCATTATTGTTTATGGTTTTTAATTAGTTTGTATTATGTTAGTTGTAAGTACTAAGTATAGATTAGTTAGTTAGTTTGTTATCAGTATCATATATTTGTTTTCTCTTTATAGTTCGTATATATTACTTTATTGAATAATGAATCAGACTTAGGTTCTTTTCATCAAACACATTGTTCTCTTATGCTATTGATTATAGACCAATTTTTCCTCCACACATTCATCCATGGTTTACTTTGATTTAGACGATGAATTCATCAACACCATCCAAATAAAAATTCCACATCAAGATCCCCTTCCCAAAGGGGTTTCTCAACCCACACAATATCATGTTCTCCATCAATCAAATCCATATTATTTGCATCATAGCAAAAAACCCCGGTGCAAAGCTTGTATCACCTCCATTAATAGAGAACAACTATGAAACATGGAGTCGCAACATGAGTCGTCCTCTCCTCTCTAAGAACAAATTGAAATTCATCAATTGCAAGATCATAGCCCCTAAAGAAGACGAAGATCTTTTCGATGCATTAGAACGTTATAGTACCATTTTTATCTATTGGATAACCACTTCCATCTCCCTTGACATTGCGTAGAGTATTCCCTACATTGGAAACACTTTCAATCTATGCAGTGAACTCAAGAATCGATTTTCCAAAGGCAACCACTTCTGCATGTATGATCTTCTTCAACAGTTGCACTATATGTATCAAGGCAACAAAATTGTGCATACTTATTACAATGATTTGAAAACCATGTGGGAATATTTGGAGAACTTGTGAACCCTACCTACTTGTACTTGTCGTGCCACACACTCCATCAAACAACAAGGCGATACTGAATTCATGATTTGCTTCTTGAAAGGCTTGACCAATTATTTCATATTGCTAAAACCCAAATTTTAATGATGGAACCCCCTTGACCTCAACAAGGTTTGCTTCTCCGTCTTTCAGCAACAATGCCAGACTGGGGGTTAATCTTTGCTCGAAAACCCCAAGATCTTGCTCACCAATTCTAATAATGGTCAATGATGTTCTTCCTCTCCAGTGTCTGGTGGGTAAGGTCATTTCAGTGGTCAAGTTTGTGGTTCCAATTCGAAACAATGTTCTTTATGTGGAAAATTCGGTCACATTGTCAACACTTGTTATTTCAAACACGGATTCCTTCCAGGCTTCAAATTCAAGGATCTCAACTCTACCAACAACACAAACACAAATTTATATGAAAAGGACATTTCTTATTCACCTCATATCAAAGATGACTCCAAAAACGCATTCATTAAAATCACTTCTAACATGTATAACAAACTTGTTTCTCTCATCACCAAGGCTGAAGATTTGAGCAAAACTAATTCCATTGTTAGTCATGCTTCTAATCAGGTATTGATCTTAAACTTACTCCTTGTGAATCAATAAGTTTCCCTATTCACAAATGGATTATAGACATTGGGGTAACTGGTCACATTTGAAATTCTTTACATCTTTTTCATTATTACTATTGCATTAAACCTATCAAAATTAACATGCCAAAAAATCCTCAAACGCTTAGTATTGAGTTATTTCTTTATGATGTTATTTATGTGCCTAATTTTAACTACAACTTGATTTCTACTTCTAAGTTTTCTAAGTCTCTTCCTTGTCAATTAATCTTTAAAGATACATCATGCATCATTCAAGAACTAACTTCATTGAAGAAGATTGGGCATACTAAAGCTTCCATCAACTTGTACATCGTATCTCAATCAAACAAATACATTGTTGCTTTTGATAATTTTTTTCATTCTATTGTTTGCAATAATACCAATGTTGCACATAACTTTCCTCTTTAGCATCATAGGTTAGGCCACCCTTCTAATGTTGTAATCAATCATATCGATCATTCTTTTCCTTTTCAAAATAATAACACGAGTTTCATATGTGATTGTTATCATTATGCCAAATAACATAAAATGCCTTTTACTTCACAAGACCTACTTGGATTTTCTCATGAAATCAAATCTAAGACACAACCTCTCATCATTAGTTTTCTCAATTTGGTCAAAACTCAATACAACAAAACTGTCAAAATGATAAGATCAGACAATGGCAAAAAGTTTCTTATGGATTTCTTTTATCAACAATGTGGTATTCTACATCAAAGAATCTGCGTGGAAAATCCTCAACAAAATGCTGTTGCATAACGGAAACATAAGCACACACTCAATTTCACAAGGGCTCTCTTGTTTCACAATCACTTACCCAAAAGTTTCTGGTTTTTTGTTGTCAGTCACATTGTTAATCTCATAAAAAATTACCTTCATTTGTCTTTGGCAAAAGATATCCTGAAGAGGTCCTTCATGAAAAGATTCCCAACATTGAATATTTCAATTTTTTTGGATGTTTGGCGTTTGCATCCACAATTCAATAGGGCAGATCAAAGCTTGATTCTCGTGCAAGGAAATATGTCTTTTTAGGATAAAAACTTGATGCCAAATGTTGCCTCCAAATGGATCTTTCAACAAGGGAAATTTTCTTATCTAGAAATGTAATTTTTTATGAAGATTTCTTTCGTTACCCATCTAAGACCACTCCCACTTTTTCAACCTCTCATGATGTCCATGATTCTACTTTTTCACTTTATGACCTTGCCCTCACCCTCCACAACCTACTCCACCTTTGTTAACATCTCATCCTCCTCATTTTCTCATCATCTCACCATTGCCATTAAAAATAACCCCCCACCTATCTCACCTAGTAATAACATCCTTAGAAAGTTCACTTGTACATCTAACCTTTCTTCATATTTTAATGAATATCTTATTCAAACTATCCATACAAAAACACCTTACACTCTTCATTATATTCTTAATAATGACAGATTGTCCATAACTTACAAAAATTTCACTTTGTCCATATAGTATCACAAAGAATTTGCAACTTACAAACATGCCTCTAAATTTGACCACTAGAATGAGGCCATGACTGATGAATTAGACGCCTTGGCTCTTAACAACACATGGATCCTCATTGATCCACCCTTTAATAAAATAATAATTGGATGCAAGTGGGTCTATAAGATTTAACATAAAATCAGATGGCTCAATAGAGAAATACATGACACGCCTCGTGGAAAAGAGTTACACTCAAACTAAGGGCATTAATTTCATTGACACCTTTTCTCCGGTTGCCAAAATGACTTATGTCTGACTCATCTTGGCCATTGTTTCTTCTAAAAATTGGCACCTACATTAGTTAGATGTTAACAACGTCTTCCTTCACGACAATCTCGATGAGATGTATATATGGAACTTCATGTCTGGTTGATATCTTCCACACCTAACCAAGTTTGTAAGCTCCAAAAGTCTCTTTTTGGCATAAAGCAGACCAGTCGCCAGTGGTTTGTCAATCTATCCTTTGTATTGCTTCAACTTGGTTATATTTAATCATATTCTAACCACTCTCTTTTTACAAAGGCATCCTCTAATCACTCTCTCGGGGATGACTTCTACCTTTGAGTCTTTCAAAAAGAGCCTAGACAATGCCTTCCATATAAAGGATTTGGGAACATTTAAATATTTTCTAGGCATAGAAGTTGCTCGTACACCCATTGACCTATTTATGTGTCAACAAAAGTATTCTTCAGACCTCTTAGATGACATTGGTCTACTAGGTGCTAAGCATGTTCCCACACCCATGATTAAGACTGCTAAGTTAAACCTTGATGATGGTTCTCCCGTTACGGACATCACAAAATACATAAGGTTGATTGGACAATTATTCTACTTAAGGACAACTCGCCCTAACATCAATTATGCAGTACAACAACTTGGTCAATTTATGATTTCCTCTTCTACCATTCACATGCAAGCTGTTTTCACAGTTTTACTATATATCAAACTATGCGCTGCTCAAGGACTATTCTATCCAACATCCACTCCATTATAGCTCAAGGCTTTTAGTGACTCGGATTTGGCTTTACAACTCTTGTATATATTACTCTATTGAATAATAAATGAGACTTGAGGTTCTTTTCATCAAACACATTGTTCTTTTATAAATTTTAAAAAAATTGGGACAAAAATGAAAAGAAAAAAATTTGGGTCAAAATTGAACTTTTGTCAAAGTTGAGAGACTATTTTGCATATTTTTTTGGGCCAATTTGTAAAATTTGAATATTTTTAAGGACTAATATGCATATTTTGAAACATATAGGGTCAAAATTTAAATTTGAAAAATTGTAGGGACCATGTCATGATTCATATATTAAAAAGTAAAGAGGGAATTTGAAATTCTTAGGTTTTAGGTGATATTTGAAATTATCTAAATTTAACTTTAACAAAATATCTCACGAAATCCATTTATTTTGATAATTCTTAAAATGTATCATCCAAACAAGGTAATTTGCATTGAAGAATTTGAATTCTATTAAAAAATTATACTTCCTAAAAAAATCATGTGATCCAAACACACTCTACAATATTTCTGATGCGTGCAATTTGTAATTAAAAATTAACACACTCTAAAATATTTTAAGCAATGTGTCCGTATTTTTTAATATAAGTCTCATATATATATATATGTGTGTGTGTGGTGTAATAGCAAAAATTACATCATGCGCGTCTTTGGAATAGAGGTGAATTTGTAAAAATCACGTTATATTATATGTAACTTTGACTTATAAATTCATATTTTTCATCATAGTTTTAGGAAATTTGCTATAATTCCGAATATGCACATCTGCCTAATATCTATATAATATTTATGTATTTTGTAATTAATTATAATAATCAAGTAATATTGTATATAAATAATTAATATTATTCTTTATTAAATTTTTCATTTTTGGTAAATAACAAAAAATTAAATGGCAGAGAGGGTTGCATCCCTACAATTTTTTTTAAATTAATAATAAATATATAAATATATAGTCGCGTCACCATAACGTGACCTAGTAGTGACAGTAAAATTAGTTCTTTTTATGTATTTTTAAAATTGATTTATTGGGAATTCAAAAAATATGATATTTTAATTTTTTTTAAAAAAATACTTTGGAATTTTTTTAAGAAAATATAGTTAAAAAAATCATATTAAATTCAATAATAAGTCATAATATAATATTAAATTATATTAATTTGGACCATCAATAATATTATTCATGTATCACGACTATGAAGTGTATTTAAAAAGGAAAATCTAAAAGATACCCCTATACGGTTATACCTAGTCCTCATGTCGCCATAATGCCCGTAAATTCCGATTATACCCCTCACAATTGTTTTTCTAAAAAAATACTCTCAAAATCTTCGAAAATTCTCTCCATCATTGTGAAATTTCAGGAACATAAGGTGATTACTAAAAAATATATCAAGAATAAAAAACATATTGAAGTGACCTAAGCGTAGGGTAAATCAATGGTATACCTAAAAATGAAACGCCTATTCTCCGTTAATTTAGCCGACGCTAATATTTGTAAGGATATGTCAAATATTTTTTTTTTTAAATCAAACATTCTTTATTTTTCTGTTCTAAATTTTTCAAACTTAAATTACCAGAATATATTAGTAAGTTTTAGATCGATGCCAACATTTTTCAAATGTGAAAAGAATTATGTTTTGAATTTTTTAAACTGTGAAAAATCTATAATTTCATATTTTTCAGAAAATTAACCATTTGAAACATATTAGTGTTCGGCTTTTCAAAATATATGAAAAATATGAAACTATTTTTTTTTCCTGAAAATACTCACTCTTGTTCCAAATTTTTATAAAATATTGTAAATGAAATCAAGTTTTTATTAAAGTATTTTGTTGAAGGATTATTTTGTAGTTTTATAGGGTTGGTCGGTGTGGGGTACCTAATTTGTAGATTTTTCATTAAAAAAGTTCTGGTTCAGAATCTTAAGTTCACAGCGAGAATGACACTTCTAATTACTTGTTGTTTTCGATTAAAAAATAGTTTTTAAAAAGTCATAGAAGATTTTTTGAATTTAGTTGTGAAATATGTTGTCCTTTTTAAGATGTTTTATAACATTATTAAAATTGTATAAGTGGATTATCAATTATAATATTCTTAAGACAAAACAACTCAACTACAAGTTGTATCAGCATCCTAGTGCAGTGTAAGAATTGTTTTATAATCACATTCTCAAATATAGTTTGATATGACTACTTTAGAAGTACTAAAACCACTCATAAATTGAATGGACTATGGCACAAAGACCGCTATAAAACAAAAGCGATAGCACAATTAGAACCACTCTGAAACGGAGAAGCGTGTGGTATTATGACTACTCTTAAAATATCAAAAGGACATAAATAAATGTGAGAAATGACTCAGTAGTGCATCGAGTAAAAGAGAAAGAAGAAATAAAGTTAAGAATTGATTCAATTTTAGTGTATTTTTCACAAGAGTTTTGACATTTTTTATATAGTGATGAAAGTTATACCACGTATAAACTATTCAATACGAGACTTGAATATTTATAAAGTTGAAAGTTAATCAATATATGAAAACTTTTCAATATGAGACTTTAACAATTTTTAAATTTATACATTAATATACCATTTATGTTCAAATATTACCTTATATATAGGTTTTGTAAGAGTTAACTAGACTTTTTAATTAAAAAACATGATACTAGTTTTGTCTTGTGCATTTACTTGATAACTTAAGTGTTTAAAGTAATTTATATATTCTTCTCATCGGGATAAATAAATGTTCTCTCTTATATAATTGCCTTTTTGTGGTTTCATGCTCTCTCTCTCTACATATTGCAAACTGTGGATGAATTCCGATTTGAGGCATAGATTCTCCTAATTGGAGGCAAGTGGGAAAGGAAATTGTTGATGCTTTATAAGTTTAGTGGTAGAGGTGGAGCTGACATAGAAAGCTCAAAACCATTGGAAGTATAGAATGTTTCCTAGTTGGCCATTGCAGTGTTACCACATGACAAGAGGAATCGCATTTTGAATTCGTGTACACTCAACTCAATTGACTCAAGAGACTACATATATGTTTTAAAATAAATTATCCAATATATATATATATATAAATACCTACTTTAAAACTTATATATTAAATATTATATATTTTATCTTTTAAGAGGTCCCCCAGGAATACGACTATAAATTAGTTTTATTTTTTTAGGTCTTTCAAGAGGTCGCATCTCCAAGATGCAACTATGTTAGGTTATTTTTTTATTTAAAATAATTAAAAATATATTAATCAAACATATTATATTAAATGTAGAAAAAAAACACATCAAAGTTAATGCGATTGAATTGATATGTCATCGGCTTTTGGACAATGTTTTTTATTATGATCAGGGACCCGACATAATCCACACCTTTTTGATACTATATCTATGGATTTGGATCATCTCATTTTTCTCTATTTTTTTTCCTCTCATGTATAGAGAAGATAGACACACAATCTATTTTTTTATTCATTTTTATTTTTGTGTATAAAATTTATCAAAATTATTGTTGTGTTTATCTCTCTCCAAACATGAGAGGAAAGAAGGATAGAGAAAAAGGAAAGAATCCAAATCTCTTTATCTATAATGTATATTCTTTTTATAATGTGCTTACTCTTTGGACAATATATCTTAACTCTCCCTATTTGAGAATTGTGACACACCCTAACACCTTTATATTTGGGTCAATATTATTTGTGGGGTATATGTTGGTATGTTTCGTTGTAAATTTTTTAATACCGTTTTTACTTTGTACACATCAATTCTAAACATTCAATAATCGTACTTTATACCAAAACATACTATTGATACATGTGAATAAATAATATGTATATGTAGCTAGAGAGTATAATTTAGTTATTTTTAAGTTTTCATCACAATCAAAAGTTACTTAAAAATGTATTTATTTAAAACAGTTGATATTAACTTGGCTCAACAATAAAAATAGGCTAAATACC
This sequence comes from Cicer chorassanicum, assembly GCA_037974735.1. Taxonomy (NCBI): domain Eukaryota; kingdom Viridiplantae; phylum Streptophyta; class Magnoliopsida; order Fabales; family Fabaceae; genus Cicer; species Cicer chorassanicum. The sequence continues at coordinate 14,880,929 of JBBPBP010000004.1, forward strand.
ACCTGTGGTCCCTTAACTTAATTTCAGTTAACGATTTAGTCATTTATTTTTTTTTTCCCGATTTGATCCTTTATGTTTTTAAATAATTTCAGCGTTACCTTTTAAGTGAGTTTCGTTAAGAAAAGGTTAAAAAAATCCCTCCTTCATGTTCAGAAAAAGTTATCCTTTATGTTTTGGAAATATTTCAGAAATTTTTTTAAAGTTTGTTCCAAGTTTGATAGTATGATTTATTCGTTAAAACTGAAGCTATGGGTATTTATACTCCATAGAAATCACTTCAGATCAGTGGCAATCATTCCTAGAGGTTTGATGAACATATGCAATTATCTAAATAAGGGATTTTTTAACTTTTTTTTTTTTAACGGAACCCCACTTAAAGAGTAACGCTGAAATTATTTATAAACATAAATGATCAAATCGAGAAAAAAAAATAAAGGACTAAATCGTTAACTGAAATTAAGTTAAGGGACCACGGATGGTATTTAGGCATAAAAATAATATAATTCAACCTATATGTTTCAAAATGTTTCATGTGTAAGAGGCTCGTCCAAGCCATCAATCCGTAAGTGGCGGAATTTGAATATAAATATTAGATTGGTCAGATTTTTAAAATTTTAATAAATAAATAAAATATATAATATTTGTTGTATGTAAAAAATTTAAATAAAAATTTACAAAAATATGTTGACAGTTAAGTTCTTAACGCTAATTAGAGATAGTTGATCAAATTTGAGTTGACATTTTTAATAATTAAAAATTAGTTTTTAAAAAATTAATTTTTTTTAAACACTAAAATTTTAATGCTATTAAAACAAGTTTATTAATTACAAAGACAAAAAGAATATATTATTAAAATACATTTAAATACAACACAGTTTTTTAATTAAATATATTAGCATAATGTGGATAAAAGATAATGATTTGATTTGAGTATTAGATAATCTATTTTAAATTACCTGAAACTATACTCAAATCATTAAAATTCAGATTTATCGATTTGATTCAATTTGAACTCAAACCTATAAAAAAGTATGACACCAATTTAATTAGTTTTGGTTAAATTTTTAAGATCATCAGATCATTTGGTTTGAATTTTATATAAATTACTCTCTTATGTCCTTTTTATATGAAACATTTAGGTTATAATTTGGTCAACAAAATTGATATGTATTTGGTCCATAATATGGAACAATTAGATTAACTTTTGTTAACAAAATTATAACTTAAATGTCTCTTATAAAAAGATCGGAAATAGTTGCATTTTTAAAAAAATCTTGAGAAATAGTTGTATTTTAAAAAAAAAATCTTGAGGACTTTGGAGTGGTCATGACCACCTTATGTCACCAAGAAGCTCTATCTTTATGTCCCTTATTCCCTTTCAACCTGCAAGAATAATTTAAAAAAGATTTTATGGCCGAAAAAATTCTCACAGGTTACTGAAAAAAAAAAACTCTCACAAATACTAAAATTTAAATTGACTGTTATTTGTGGTTGAAAAAGTTTTCACAAATCAAAAATATATTTTTTGGCTAATTCTAACTTTTGTGGCGGCCTAAAACAATCACAAAATTGTTGAAAAACAAAATTATTTGAATTTGTGACGACCAACATATTCATAAGAGATTTAATTGATCGGAAATTTCAGCATTTATTTGTGGCTGCACAATCAACTCAAATATTTGTTTTTCTTGTAGTGAACATAGTCAACTCTTAATATTCCTTGTCTTTTGTCCAATTTGGTTTTCGTCTTCTATTTTTATAATGGATAGACCATTATTGTAGTCATTTAGAGTGTTGTAGGAAACTGTCAGATTAATCTTTGTCTTAATCCGTAATTCAAATTAATAATCAAATAATCAAAATAATTTCTAAAAAATATAACTAAAAAATTTAACGTGTCTATATATAGTCTAAATCCATTATAACGTCATAAACTAAAATGAATGATATTTTAATGATTTAAAAACTAATATAAATTTTAGTTGATTTAAAAGTGACAAAGGCCTATACTTTCATACATTTTAAAATTGTACCTTTATCCCTTTTTTATAATGTGTATTTGAAACTATTGCATATGTTTTTATTAAAAAACCAAGATGGAGCTGTAATCTTTAAAATAAAATAAATTTCCACGTGAAATTGAAAACTAAAAGAGGAAAGACCATTTTAATGTTTTGAGAATAACTACAATAACTAATTTGCTCGTTGAGAAAAAAAATTAATTTTAGTTTTAAAAAAATGAAATTTGAATAACTTAGTGTATACTTAAAT
>JBBPBP010000004.1:14892674-14910905 GCA_037974735.1 Cicer chorassanicum
AAATAAAAAATTAAAGATTTTAACATTAAATTGAAAATAATTTTGTAGATAAATCAATTTTACACAATAACAATAAAATATGTCAAAATCAATATCGCACTTCTAAAATTAATTTACTCTCTTCTAAACTAGAATCAAACTTATATTTAGTTGACATGTGATCTTCATCATTATTTCTAACCATAGGGTATCAGATTATGAAACAAATATATATATATATATATATATATATATATATATATATATATATATTTTAATTTCCAATCCCTTTTTTCAGAAGAACCTTTTTTCACATTGTGAGTGTTTTACCTTTTTAACACCAAATTAAATAGACACTCTAATTGTGGAAAAATTTTTTTTGGGGCATATAGAAAATGGTGGCTAAACAATCACTCTTTTTTTTCTTATTTTTTGTGGGTCATTGATCATATAAAAAATAAATCGTATTAAAATAAATGAATGTTATTAAAATATAATAATATAGAATTATTAATCAATCTCATTTAGTAATTTTTTATTCGTATCTAGTTGTTGTAATTGAGTGTTTATTAATATAATTATCATTATAAAATGAATAATCTGTACCTGTAGGATCTATTTAAACACATGGAGAAATTGATCATGATGTATCTTTTGTGACCAATGAGTATCTATTTTCTGGGAATTAGTACAAAATAACCCGTACGTGGGACATAGAAGTTTCTAGTATTACTAATTAGTGTGTTAGCATGTATGTAATTTAGCCTTTTGGCTTAGTTTCTATTAAGGCTTGTGGTAGTATATTATTAAGTATAGTCATTACATACCTAAACAACAACTTGAGACTACATTTACTAATATCTAATTAATTAAAGTTTCTTATGACAAAATGCATTTGAGTTTTTGGGGTAGCTAGATATGTACTCTCCAACCTTAATCAAGTGAGTTTATGAAAATTAATATATTTAATTTAAAATTTAAATTAAATACATCAATTTTTTTATTTACTTTTTTTACTTATATTTAAAATTGGAGATAATAAATTATATATCCTCTTGTCTATGTGACTTTACTATTAAATATACCTTATTATTAATTAAGTGGAGTGATGTAGAAATTTATCAATTATATTGGAGAAAAGCGTTCGATTGATTGATCACATTGCTTTTTCAAACCAAAAAAATCAAGCAATAATTCATCAAACATTATTTGGACATGCTGATATAGAGAGTAGAGAGGCCAAACTCAGTAAACTAGCTAGTCTTTTTTTTTTGGGTACAAATATTTTTTACAAAGTAAATTAGCTAGTCTATAGCCTTGATAAAAAAAAAATGGTTTCTCTAATATGTGAGAGTCATGCTGTAAGGTGGGGCCTTCAACAAAGCAAGCATATGACATTTGTTTTCAAGAGCAGACAACAAAGGCAGAGTAAAGATATATCCTATATTGTAATGTAATTAATGAAAGGATGTTGGTCCTATGGGTGGCATGCTGGAATTTCCTGTTCTTTACTATGTTTAATTTCTACCCATTTCACTAGTAGGTTCACATTTAAACTGAAAATTTGGCATGAGTTGTCATTCAATTTTACATATTCATCAAATTTTTACTTTGCCCTTAAATGTAGGATGTCCTAATTAAATTATAAGAATTAATAAAGTTAATACTAGTGTTAAATTAGTCTATAATTGATATTTCTTTCATCATACAATAATTGTCATATTTAATACAAATAAAAAAATAACAATAAATGAAATAAAAATAATAATAATTTTACTAATTTATTTTTATTAACTATTAATTAATTTATTTCCATTATCATAGATGGAGAGTAGATAATAACAATTTTGGAGTTAGGAAGATAATAATAATTACAGGGTACAGTTGAAATATATAAATATTTTATTGAAAATAAAAAAAAATGGTATTTAGTTTAAATTAAATATTTTTTCTAAATGTGACACTTATTATAGGACGGAAGAAAAAATATTATTTTTCAAGAGATGGTAAAAAAATGTGCACCTACTTATATAATACACGTATACAAGACAACGTATGACGGACGCCCATAGTTAAACTAATTGGGTAGTTAGATTATCCATCAATAACGGAGTGGTAGGTAGTGAAGCACCATGTGTGTAGATAGGGGTGTACAAAGTACGGATTATGTCAGGTTTGATGTGTTTCTTATCCGGTTCCAATATTTGATTGGGTCAAATTTTAAATCCTAACCTGTCTCTTAACCTGATCGAACCCAATGAGTTGCAGATTCATTAACGACGGGACAAAATAAAGACGAGACCGGGTTGGTCTCAAGAGAAGACGCCAAATAATAATCCTTAATTTTTTTTTAAGAAAAAACAATTAAACATAAAGAAACTCATAATAAGTGACATATGTTACCACTTGTCAATTCATTCTAGAGTAGTAACTCATAATATTGTTTTACAAACTATAAATTACTAAGTTAGTGATTAATTTTTTTTAGAGAGGGTGAATCAATAATAATTTAAAATAACAACAAAAAATAATCATTTGTCCTTAAATTAATTTGGGACGGAACGAGTATGCCGAGGAGTAACCCAAACCTGGTCATTTTTCTACATTGTCTTGTCCTTATATTTTTGTCCTTAATTTTTTTTGGGACCGAGTCAGACTCATCCATTTGCTACCTGTAGATACCCGCACCCACAACATATATACATAATTACTCTCATATTTATACTTAGTTTAAATACAAAACTCTAAATTTTTTCCTCAAACTCAAAGCGCAAGCTATCTCTCATACACCCGATCTCATGAGCTAATAAATAAATGATAAGTTAAATTCATAACATAATGTCTATGTTTTTTATATGAATAGAAAAAACAATGTTTTAAAAGTTAACTTTTTGTAGAATTTTTTTTGTTATTTTATGATTTTTTATTAATTTAATAAATATTTATGGATATCCATATATACCTTTGAGGAGACAATATATACGAAAAACCTTTCACACGGGTAACCTCATGGATATGGGTTAGAGATATATACTATTTTTATCTAATGGAGCAAGTAACAGAGGGACTAGTACATGTGTTCGTTCTGCCTATTGACATCCCTAATTCCAAGTTTGTATCCTTAAGCAGAGATGATTAATTTATTTTTCTTATCACATTATTTATTAGAATTTATTTGTATACATGTTTAAATTTTTTTACACATGTATTCAGTCAAATCACTTCATGATACCACTTTTTTAGGTTAATTCCTAAAATATCTCTATAAATACTTATTTGATATATTTTTGATTCGATGCATGTGTAAAAGAAATTTAAAGAAATTTACAATGTCAATGCATAGAAATTAATTGCTATTTAATATTGTTTACACAAATAATTCATTCAATTGAAAATTTGAATGAAATTTTATGAAAAGGGAAAATATCTTTTGAATGTCATATTTTAATAATAATTTGGTAGTAAGAATGTGAACCTAGAGGGGTTTCCTATACTATCCTTGCATGGACAAATTCTTAATTACTTATCCCGAAAGTCATATCTAACCTTAGTTGTTGGATATTTAAATATTGTTTAATTGAATATATGAAAATCCTAGGATATAGACACGTAGTGCGGGACTGTGTTTACGGCTAGTCACGTATGACTCCATTTGGTTCTATCTAATTTTATTGTTGATTTCTTTACTTTTGATTGTAGGAATTGGACTTGATGCTTGGGATTGGAGCTTTGCTTGTGAATTGAAAGACAACTTTCATGACTACTTTGTTGGTTTTTGTGGATGTGGACTAATAAAGTCATTTAAAAGATGATTGTCAACAACCAAATAACTTTGTTTTGGTAATTCAAAATTTTGCTAGAGAGATTAACTTGTGTTAAACTCAACAGCTTCTTTTATGACTACTTTGTTGGTTTTTGTGGACGTGGACTAATAAAGCTATTTTAAATTCAAAATTTTACTAGAGAGATTAACTTGTGTTAAACTCAATAGCGATGATGTTTGCAAATGAGGTGAAGATAGTCTTCTAATTGTGACGGTCTTTTTCATAATACTGATGGGAGATGGATAAAACGCTATATTAGGAAGATTGGTGTGTGTGACGCCCTTCGAGCATAATTATGGGGCATGTACCTAGGTTTGGTAATGGCTTGAAAGGAGCGCATTCCGCAGCTCATTGTGAAAAGTGACGGCAAAATTTTGATTGATATGGTTACAAATAACAACAAGTTTAGTAGGGCGATTCCCAAGTTAGTGTGGTGTATTCACAATCTTTTAACGTTAGATTGACGTGTCCAATTTTAGAACACCTGAAGAAAAGATAATAATTGTGCTGATTAGTTGGCTAATTTTAGTCTATCTTTAGATTCGTTGATTTATACTATTGTAGAGACTCCTCATAATGAATTGCGTTGTTGGATCTTTGGCCCACTTTTGTTATATATATATAATGTATTCCCTCAATGCATAATTAGACACTTATAAAATTTAGGCTTCGTCCTCAAAAAAGAAATGGGCTTATGATACCTACTCAGTACCTTTTATAAGAAGCTTATGATATATCCTTCCTTCATTCCTATTTAATGTTTCATACGCATATTAAAAAAATTAATAGTATAATTAATATGTATAATTTATGTATTTTTATCACTATTACTAAATTATATTTTGTTTATAGATTTATTTAATGTTAACTTTTTAAGTTCAAACACAATTTACTAAGACACATATTCAATAGGGAGGGAGGGAGAGCAAGACAAACTAGCAGCAGAGAATACAAAAAAGAACAAGGAGATCAAGAAGATGAAGACATAGATTGATAAATTGCTAAGCAAATTGGATTCAACGGCAAAGCTAAAATACGGAGACATAAAGACTTAAGAAAGAAGTGGAGGAAGCAAAAGTGGAAATAGAGAAACTGAAGAAGATTATAGAAGAAGAAAAAAGTAAAATTGAGGTGATAGAAAATGAAAGGAAATAATTGAAATAAGGGAATTGAGAGATGGAAATGAAAGTTACGGATTTGGAGAGGAAAATTGGATTAATCGAAATGAGAGAAGTTGATCAGAATACTAAGAAGGTTAGGGTTGATGAAGAGATGAAGGAAAAAGTTAATGAGAAAATGAATGAGATCGAGGAATTAGGGAATGTGTTAGACAAATGGTGGAAAGAGAATAAGGATTTGGAAGAGAAAATCAGGGTTTTGGAATTCAGTTTAATGAGTACGAAGGATAAAGGGTTGGAGTTGAATTGACCGGTTTGTTCAGCTGGGTTTGTTGGGGTATTTCCTTGGTAGTTGCTATTATATGTTTCTTTTTTCCTTCATCTTCTTCTCTATTATAATAATCCATGTATTTCAGTTATGGGTGTGGTGCAATAAAAATGAGAGATTAGAATTTTTAGGGTTTGGATCTAATGAGAATTTGCGATTTGAAGATAAAGAAATTGGAGTTGAAGATGAAGATGAAGATTGTTCAGTTTTTATTAAAAAAAATTGGGGTTTAAGATGAAGTTTTATTTTTTTTAATACCCCATTTTTTTTAAAGAAATTACCAATATACTCCCTTTTGAAAACTATATACCAAACTAACATTCTTTTTTACTTAGTTAGAAGTCGTCATTTGCAAAGGTGACTTCTTTAAGGATTTGTTTTATTTTTTTTCCCCCAAATCGCCTTTTGAAATGGACACTTTCCAAAGACACACATAAATCGCCTTTTGGAATGGCGACTTTCCAAATCACATCAAAGTCCAACGAAAAAAAAAAACAAAAATCCTTAAGGAAGTCGTCATTGCAAACTCGGGCTTCCTTAAGGAAGTTGTCATTGCAAACTCGAGCTTCCTTAAGGAAGTCGTCATTTCAAACTCGGGCTTCCTTAAGGAAGTCGTCTTGGCAAATTGCGACTTCTAACTAAGTCAATAAAAGGGACAATTTGTTATATAATTTTCAAAAGGGAGTATATTGGTAATATTTTTTTTTTTAAATTGGGTTATTAAAATCAAAAACTCTAAAGATGGAGATTATTGAATTTTATTATTTAATTGGTTTATTAATTAATTAGTTTTAAGTTTTTAATTAAATGAGTTGATAAAATAAATTTTAATTTTAAATATTATATATTGTCTAGTCAACAACAATTATAGAGTCACCATGTGTCACTTCATCCAAAATTAGTCATGTTACCATTTTTTTACTAAAAAAGATTCATTGATGACTTTTTAAAAAGTTGTTAGAATTTGCAAGGATCTAAATCAAGGACATATTTAAACCTTTATAATTTTTATCACTTAATTTACTGAAATACCCTAAGTAAATAGTAAAAATTAAAATAAATTCGGATTTCTTGAGCATACCCCCACATTCTAAATATCTAGAAATTTCCGATAGGTATTTTCAACTAAAAATTTGAAATTTTCAAGAGTTATGTTCAACCAAAAATTTAGTGTTTCGAAATATTTAGTAGTGTAATTTGTGTAGTTAATTTTGCCAAAGAAATTTTTGATACATATTTTTTTTTTGATGTAGGGATGAAAAGAATATATTATGTATAGATCTAACTAAAGGTTTCTGAAGTTGCAATTGAAGTTGTATATCCATTTTCAACAAATTATTTTGTCAACTTCGTATCAACAAAAATATTGGAGGCAAATGCAAAATAACATATATTAAAGAAAGACATGCATAAACTTATTCTAGATTTGTGGGGGAAATTGTTTATTGTTGTGAAGAAAATGTTAAAAACAATTGTATTTTTTCATCCCTACATAAAAAAAAAGTTAAAAAAGAAACTATTTTTGTGTAAAACATTTCCTATCGAAAATTTATAATTTCAAAATTTCCGATAGAATAAAATTAACTACAAAAAATTTCGTCAACAAAATTTTCGAAACACAAATTTCACTATTGAAAATTTCATTGGCAAAATTTTCAGTTGTTAATTTGATTCTACCGTAAATATCAGAGTTTGAAATTTTCGATACGTAATTTTAAAAAAATTATTAATTTTTTTATGAAGGGATTGAGAAAACTCTATTATATATACACAATCTTGGAACGATTTTTTTTTCCTTGGAATAAATGAAAATTAAAGAATAAAAATGAATTATTTTTTTCATATAAAAGAGGTACAAGTCTTGTTGAGAGTACCAAATCCAATTTTTACTTTCAGGTCACATGGGCTTAGGTATAAAACCTTTTATTACAGCCGATTAGTGTTTCAAAATGAAATGAGCCCTAAACCCTAAGTCATGCAGTACTGGACATCTTGCTCCTAATTTGGTTCTTTTTTAATTACTTTAGGAAAATATTATTTGGTACCTCTAAAATTATATTCCTACCCCATATTTTATTTTAAAAAAAACCCAAAAACTTCAGAACTTAAAAACCTGAAACATGTTCTTCATGGAAGATTTTCAAATGACACTTTTGAAAAGAAAAAGAAAAGACCAACAAATTTAATTTAAATTTTTCAGAACTTAAACGTGTTTTAGAAAAAATTTAAGTATAAGTTTTTTGAAATATAAATATACTTTTGAAAAAAAGTAAATTTATTTTTTTCAAAACAAAAAATTGTTGCAAAAACACTTCAAATTTGAAGTACCTAGAATATTCCAAAAAACTATGTTCATATTTTTCAGAACATAAACTAAATTCCAGTGGGATAATTTTTTGTTTTAAAAAAGAATAAATGAGTAGTTTGAATTTTTTTTTGTCAAAAGAGTAGGTTGAGTTAAATGTGGGGTAAAGGTATCGGTTATAACTTTCTTACTTTACTTTAGTTTTTTTTCTTTCTTTTTTAATTTTCTGGTTCTTAGAAAAAATGGAGCATAGTATTTTAGAATTTGGAAAGAAGACAAATAAAGTATGATAAAAAATTATTTCAGCTCCGATTCAAATTTCTTGCTTTAGTTTAGACTACTTATTGTTGGACTATAACCCAGACTATGTATTAAGTTGCTCCTCTAGCTTTGGGCTTTGCCTTGGTTTTATAAACGTGGTAACAAATGGGCTTTCTTATAATGAATTTTTTTGAACAATGCTTGACTGTATCCACATTTTTACTTATATTCCTACAAATTTTTAAAAGTGGCAATCATGTCTTTAATTTTTTTTTCCTACTATTTTACCAACTCAAATTCACTTTTATTTTACGACTCCAATATTCTGGACCAACCAAAAAAAGATTTTCTATAGGTCAAAGTTCTCTTAAAGTTACTGAAAAATATTTTTGAAGATTTCCGGTACATAGATGTTTATCGAAAAACTTTTTTTAAGTTTTCCGGTAAAGAAGAGAAAAAAGTAAAAAATAATTATACTAGCGGAAAACTTGTGAAAAAGTTTTTCGGTACACACCATTTTTTTTAATTTAATTTAATTTTATAAATTTTAATAGATATGGATAAACCGCTACTATTAAGTGATAAAACATTCGTAAATACTACCAATATTTTTGACACAGATCAGGTATGAATAATTATAGTTAATATTAATATTGTAAAAATCTATTATTGTGATTAATTATTATAATTTATTTTATATTTTATTTTAGATATTTGATACACGGGAAGCTGTTGTGAATTGGGCTAAAGAAATCGATATAAAAAATAAAGTGACCGTTATCTTTAGAAAATCAGATAAAGAGACAGGAGAGATAGGGAGAAGAAATAAATTAATATTATGTTGTGACAAAGAAGGAAAATACAAGTGTGTTGATAATTCAACTCGAAGTTCAATAAAAAAGTGTGGTTGTCCTTTCAAGCTTAGATCAAAACCATTAAAAAATGGTTCAAGATGGACAATTAAAAGTAATTTGTGGAGTTCACAACCATGAATTACCTGATACTTTGGAGGGACATGTATTTGTTGGACGCTTAGGTGAAGAAGAGAAAAAACATGTTCATGACTTAACAAAACATAATGTTGCACTGAGACACATATTACTCTCATTGCAAGACCGAAATAAGAACAATGTTACTAAGATATCACAAATTTATAAATAGGGGAGTATGATTCGATTGCACGTGAGAGGTCATAAGACAGAGATGCAACATTTATTTATGTTAATTGAAGATACAAAATATGTGTGTTGGAATAGAAAGCGGGAAGACTCAGATGTTATGAGAGATATTTTTTGGGCCCATCCAGATTCAGTGAAGTTTTTGAATTTGTTTCCTATTGTGTTGATTATGGACAACACCTACAAAACCAATAAATACAGAATGCCATTACTTGAAATTGTTGGTATGACATCAACTGAGATGACATTTGTAGTTGGATTTGCTTATTTGAAATGTGAGCGGTAAGAAAACTTGTTTTGGACATTAGAGAGGCTAAGAGAGTTGTTTGTTACACAAAACAAATTTCCTCATGTAATTGGGACAAACAGAGATTTTTCTTTAATGATAGCAGTTGTTATTGTATTTCCACATGCTATTAATTTGATTTGTCGATTTCATATCGACAAAAATGTTGGAGCAAAATGCAAGCAATATGTCTAAAAGGATAGACAAGTATTAGTATTGAATATGTGGAAAGAAATTATTTACTGCAGTGATGAAAAAGAGTATATCAAGTGCTTTCACACGTTTGAGCAATCATGTGTCGATAATCAAATGTTTGTTGATTATGTGAAAGAAACTTGGTTGATTCCTCATAAGCAGAGGTTTGTTGAAGCGTGGAAAAATCGAGTGATGCATTTGAGGAACACAACAACTAACAGGTATGTCATGTCACTTTAAAACTTTGATTTTATAATTTTACTATATATTGTTGGATTGCTCCATGTGACAATTTACATGTAATGATAGGGTTGAACAAGCACATTGGAAACTGAAGTTAATGTTGGGACACAACATGGGTGACATGTGTAAATGTTGGGAGGCTATGAATAGTATGATAAGGTTGCAACATAAAAAAATTAGGAGCCCATTTCAGAAAAGTTGTTATGATCAAGAGCATGAACACAAAAATCAATTTTATCAGAGATTGAATGCATTTTTATCAAGAGAAGCTCAAAGACGTATTGCTGAAGAATACGAGAAAGTTGAGTGGGTCGGTACCAAACAATCTGTATGTGGGTGCTCTCTTAGAAGAACATACGGGTTACCTTGTGCTAGTGAATTGACACAATATAAATTGATGGGTGAACCAATTCCTCTAGATTATGTGCATATTCAATAGAGGATATTAAGCATGGAATGTGAACTCACCCAAGACATAGAAGATAGATCAGAGTTAGATATGTCTAATGAGATGAATGCTTTGTGAAAACATTTTCGATCACTTAATGTTATAGCAAAAAAATTGTTGAAGAGTAAGGTGCATAACCTTGCTTTTTCAACTACAAGTTCAATGTGTCCACCACCTGAAAAAGTTAAAACCAAAGGATGAGTGAAGAAGAGTACGTGTAAAAAGTTGGATGGATATGATGTATATCGAGACCCTTCTTACTTTGAGCATGTTAATGCAACATATTGTGAAGATCCTGGTTCCCAACTATCCCAATCATAAAAAAAACAACCATCTCAATCATCAAAAAAGATACATTTGTTTTTGAGAAAATTTCCTGATGTTATTCAACCATACATTGATGACATATTTGATGTGATAGCAGATGGAAATTGTGGCTATCGCGCTATTGCATCATTGCTTGGACACGGTGAGGAGTATTGGTCTTTGGTCCGCCATAGTTTGGACCAGGAGATTGCTTCTCATATAAGTCCATATGATAAACTGTTCCCAATACGCATTAGAGAAGTAAGAGATTCGTTGAAGATAACAAGTTTAGGTGTTCAACCCATAGATAAATGGATGTCCATACCTGATATGGGTTACGTGATAACGACAACATATAATATTATTCTCGTCACATTTGGTCAGACAATTTCTATTACTTTCTTTCTTATGAGGTGTTCACATTCAGGATCGACAAAAAATGATCGTATCATATGTATTGGTTTTTTCAATGCAAATTACTGGGTCCCAGTAAAATTATCTTATTTTCTTAAGCAATACTTAATTTTTTTAAAATAATCAAATTATTTATTATTTCAATTTATTTTGAAGTTATAGATGAAAGATGGATTTCCAATGCCAGACATTGCACCAGGTTGGAAGCAATATCACACGAATGAAGCAACTTCTTGGGCGATAACATATATAGGGCGCCTACAACACTGGTGGCATTTATTATGCCATTTGTCACGTGTTACACAAAATCCACTTAAAGATGGCTGTGAACTAGAAGCATCTACAGCTGTGGTCGAGACACCAAAATCTGGGACCTGTGGTACACCATCTGATCGCACTAGTAGTGGATGAGATATCCGGTAGAACCACTCTAAATATCCCTCATAACGCTTAGATGGATATGTAGATGGCTGGGTCCTGTGATATATCTCGGTGACAGGGGTCACATATCCCAGTCATTCCACATCTACATTAGATATTCTAGAAAGATATATAGGTGGCGGTGGTGGAATATGTTGGATATATCAAAACTGTCGCATACACCTCTCTGGTCTCTCTAGTAGATATGCCACTACTGTGCTGCATAATTGGAGGTGACCAGTGTATAACATGATATCATCAAAGGCAACAACATCCCTATGATTCTCTCATGGTCTCCATATGACTTCAGCAGGTGTTAGTGCATCAATCATACGTCTGTACCTAGGGATCTTGTGTTTGCCTTGTTTGTAGCTCCATCTATTCATTCGGGCAATGCACTGAACATCAACACCTTGGTCACCTCTTATACAAATATCTAGAAAATATTCGTATATCCAACACTGTTGCAAATAAAAATAAATAAATTAATGATAACATTAAAATTAATAATTAAAAATAAATAAAATAATTATAAATATTTAATACCAGTAGTGGCGTCATATATCCACCTAGCTGTTTGGTGTTGTAACAACAAGCATCTGATAGGCTGTCATAAAGGACTACAAGTGCAGCAGTACCCCATGCGTATCTACCTGTATCGTTTAAATATCTGAACAGAGGAAGGCACTTTGCATCGACTGGTGTATGACTCTTATCTGTGAAGATAGTACTTCCTACCAAATTCAACAGATACGCCCTAGTAGCACAATCAAATCCTTCTGCTGCACACTACTTTCTGAATACCTTTTTCAACCAATCCAATCTATAGTCCGCACCTCTGGCCTATCTAGTCTCCTCCCAAATCTCTTCCGCATGCACTCCTAATAAAATTATGGCAAGATTACATGCCATTACTTTATCTACATCGGGTGGTGGACTGTAGAACTCACCCTTGATATGAATGCCTAAAAGATTGGCACCATCATCCAAATTAATCGTCATTTCACCAAATGGCATGTGAAATAACGATGTCTCAGAATGCCATCTTTCCATAAATGCAGAAATCAGGTTGTTGTCAATTAGCTTCAAGCTACCCCGTTGTAATGGGGCCAATCCCAACAAATTCACTCAATTCTCTACAATTCCCAGGAGAACATGCGGGGTAAATTGTTGCAGTTTCTTTCCATAAGCAACAATTTTAAGCATTGGTCGCTCCTGTATACAAAGAAAAAATATGACATTAAAATTAAACATAGAACAAAAATAATAATTAATTTAAATATTTTTAATGCACCATAAATAATAATTAATTTAACATACCTGACCAAACCACAATCTAGCAGAAACATGGTGTCGGTATCGTGTAAGGACGGACAAATCATATGGTCTTCTAGGATACCGTGTCAACTCACCAGGTCCCTCAGGTGCCTTCTGCACATTCTCCCCCTCTTGTACTGAAGCCTCCTCCTCCTCATGTACTGTAGGAGGCTCGTCCTGCTGATGTATATCAATATTAGTCTCCTGCTCCTCATGTACTATAGGAGGCTCGTCCTGCTGATGTATATCACCTGGATGCTGTCGGTCATCATCTTCCACGATCATTTGTCTCCTGCTCCTCATGTACTATAGGTCATCATCTTCCACGATCATTTGTCTTCTCCTCCTGGATGCTGTCGGTCGAATCCTCTTAGGAGGATCCATCATCGATGATGAAGTATCAGTGTCATGTAATCTTCGTATTATTTTGCCGTCTCTTCCTCGTGCACCCCTGCCCACTGAAAAATTAACAAAAAAATAAAGTCTAATTAGTTAAAAATTCATAATTAAATAAATTAAAAAAAATTAAAAATTAAAAAAATATATATTTTCGAAAAACTTGAAAAATATATTTTCGGAAAACTTGTTTTTCAAGTTTTCTGGTAACTAACGAAAATGTTAAAAAAGTTTTCCAGTATAGTGTTGTACTTAGGAAATGTTTAAAAAAGTTTTTCGAAACTACCGAAAAAGTTGAAAAAAGATTTCCAGAAATGGCATATAAAATGGAAATGTTTTTTCAAGTTTTTCGGTGAAGAAATTTCACTCCGGAAAACTTCAAAAAAAGATTTCTGGTAAAATAGGAAAAATTTGACTCACTTGTTACCAGAAATGTGGAATGATGGAATGGTGAAATTTTTCAAATTTTAACATTTATAGGAGGGCAAAATGGTCATTTCCTTGCCTTTATGGCGGTAATGGTTAAATGTGGGGGGTATATTGTAAAATCATCTTTTTCGAATGGTGAATGCTCATTTTTCCTTTGATTTTGTCTCCCCATCCCCAATATACTATTAAAAGTTAAGATCTGATAATGTATTTTACACTACTGAAAGACAGAATCCAATAAAAAGTCAAAAAATTGGGAAGTCGAATAAGCATTCACTTTCACGAACTAATAATATGTTTTTTTTTTATAAAGTATTGTTATTTGGTAAAAATGTTTTGCATAAGAAAAAAAAAGCACAAATATAGAGGTCGGGACTAATCAGCAATTGAGTGAATATACATAAGAGACGGAGTAGTTACAATTTAGAAGTGTTATATATTGTTACGTATGATTATTATCTTTCTTGCATACACCTCTCTTAACAATCAATACTTCTCTTTTTTAAATGAACCAAAAAAATTGAATTCATATCTCCCCGGTAATTGTACGTGCGATGCAAGTTTTTATGTATGAGAAGGCAAAGAAAAGGTGAGGAACTGAAAAAACCTAGCATATCCCTCTCACATCAACTTCATCAATTATAGTGGTGGTTTAGAGTGGTTTTATTAGTCTATAATTACCTTATTTAAGTTATTTTTTATTTCATTTTATTTAAATAAGTGATCTTTTTACATAGATTTAATTTATTTTCGTGTTTTATCTATGATTTCGCCGTTTAAATATAACAGTGGTTTATTCGTCATCGTTGTCTGATGTTGTTTATTTTCCTATCTTGGTACGATGCTCCCAGCGAAAAATAATTTATTTTGTCGGTACCATATTTTGAATTAGGAACTTATGGTGTGATGAGCACCATATATAATACTTAATACACTAAAAAATTAATGATATGAGAAAAAGAAACACATATGTTATAGATAGTAATGACACCTATGTGTTTTGATTATACTTTTTTTCAACGCGTGAACGTCGTTATAATAGTCTTTTAAATGTATTAAAATTATAAAACAAACATAAATATGTCATCTATTAGTTATTTTGTCTTTATATTTGTCTTTAGTTAATTAAATTAGTTTTCAAATATATTTTAACTATTTATTTTGGTCTAAAAATTACTAACAAAATAATATTTGACAATCTATTTGAAATTTAGATAAATTAAGAGATTATAAACATTACGGATTAAAATAAAGTTTTACTTTTTTTTATTACTATATATATCTAACATCCATTGAAAGAGATATATAAAACCTCCACTACTCAAATTTTTTGTGTCTGCCCTGAAGAGGTTTATAAAGGTTATCTCCAAATTTAGCACTCTATCAATCTTACATATAATTTGTCAACATGTATTTGAATTGATCATATCAGAGACCACCATACTCGATATGAGCAACATCAACACATTATGTTTTCCTTAGATGTATCAGATTAAAGATAGTTGATCTTGCAATTTTATTCTTGACTATTGATTATATGTAGAAGAAATTAGGTTGATTGATAGGAATAAGATTTTGGCTTGATTACTTCTCATTGACTTTTGAAATGTTTATGTGTATCGTGTTAGTACAGAGGCGCACCTAAGAGGGGGGTTAATTAGGTGTTTAGAAATTTTATGGTTTTTAGAGACTTAGTGGATTATTTTTCTAATTAGGATTAGTGTTTGAAAAATGTAAATGGCAGAAAAATAAAGAACACATAGATTTTATCCTGGTTTCCCTCACAACCAATGGTATGTCCAGTATTCTTGCACACCACAAGAGATTTTCCACTATTGTTAGAATAAGTACAAGTCCCACCCTAGGACATCTGTTACAAACTTCCAACAATATTCCTAAGATAGCACACCCTAGTTTACAACACTTGAAGAAAGTACAACACTTTCCTCAATTTACAACACTTGAAGAAAGTACACCACTTTCCTCAACACAATAACTCGAATGATTTTACAACAATGATTTTGACAGAAAGCAAGAGAATATAACAGTTGATATGTTTTCTTTATACAATGATAACAATCCAATACTATTGTACTTCAAGTGCAGCAGAGAACCTTTACAATGATATGACAATGTAAAATTTATGCACTTGAAATATGAAAGTTTGACTTTTAATGGATCTTTAAAATTTTCAAAAAAAGGTTTTTAAGATTCTGAAGTTAAATCTGAAACTAGGAGGTATTTATACTCCTAAGACATCACTTCAAATCAGTGGCAATCGTTCCTAGAGTTTTGATGAACATATGCAATGATCTAGAGTGAATCTGAACTGAAAAATTGCATTGATTCGCAGTTGTATTGAGCTACAGCTTAAGTGTAGTCGAATACACCTCTGTAACGTTCAGTTTTTATTCAAATTTTAAAACTTGTATTCTAATACACATTCCTGTAGTCGAATACAGATGAGTGAATTTTGCCACTGACTTTGTTTTGTATTCGGCTACAAGATGTTGTAGTCAAATACAAAAGTCCAGTTTTAGCTACTAACTTGATATTTGTATTCGGCTACAATATCCTATAGTTGAATACAGATTTGATGATTTTGCCCCCTGACTTAGTGTTTGTATTCGGCTACAAAATGTTGTAGTCAAATACAACTTTGATTTTCGTCAAAAACTTGAATTTCAAACATAGTGTATCATTTTGACACTTTGATAATACTTTTGATGCATATATTAAAATGGACGGTTCTCATGTGCATTTGAAATATAATGATATTATATTGCATCATGTACCTCATACTAAAGTCTTCTAGCATAATGACCATAGTTGACTTGATTGTTTGACTTCTCTTTGAGCTTGCAACTTGATCACTTTCCTTGGTCTTTGTCTTTATCAAAAACATAAGTCTTCTTGCATATTTACATATCGTTAACACGTTTTGGACTTTTGTATCATTAGGTTTGACGGAGGTGAAGGTGGTCAATTTACATATTGATCAAAACAACATAAAGTTTTTAAAGACAAATAAACTACAGCAAATTCAATTTCAGCAGCAAACTACATATCATTATCTGGTGGGAGGTGAATGTGGTCAATTTTGACAGACGGGCCATTTCGTTTATGCAACAAAGATTCATGGTTTTGGGTAATGGTGGTCTCCATGGTTTGAAATCGGTTATTGATTGAGGTGTCCATATTCTGAAATTGTGTAGTGATGAAGGTTTGTAGAAAGTTGAGCTTATCCATGACCATGCGATTTGAAACGTAATCATCATTCGATGTCGTGTCTTCAGCATCTTCGTCATCCTGGTCGGTCGTAGATGTTTGGCTAAGATCGCCTTTGTGGACATAGGCCTGAAGTTGTTGTTCCACACAATCTTCATACTCGGAAGCACATTCAAGTCTAGCACATTGTCTTTGGAATGTTTATACATAACTTCTCCTGGAAATCCACTTTAAAATGTTCCAAGATTCTGGTGACCTCTTTTGCATATGGTAAGCCAATAGCATCCTTGGAAGCAAACAGAATAGAGCGGACAAAGTAAGACCAGTTGAGATAAGATCCTTTTATCATGAAGAACATGATCTGAAGCTCAAATTCAGATATTTGGGAATAGTTGTCTGCCTTAGGAACCAGAATGTAGCTTAGAAAATAATACAACAACCGGTTGTCAACGGTCAGATTTCCAACTTCGTATCGTTGCCTAGCAAATTCGGAACCAGCCTGTGCACGTTTTGGTTCCATGGTGTTTTTGTCAAACTGGCACAATGAAACGTAAGCATCATACTTGGTAATATTTCTCCCATTCACATAAATTTCCATGCCTAAGTTTCTGGCCTTCAAATGGTAGCTGCAATATTTCTCCAATTGTTCGAGTTTCCAACTCAATGTATTTTCCCTTCACTTGAGACACCAACTTAAAGCCTTCTTTCTTAAGATTGCAATAAAATACCCTAACTAAGTCAGGATAGATGGGGCCATTATAACCAATGAAAGCTTCCAAATGTTGGGCCTTAAGTAACTCAGGAAATTTAAAAGCTGAGAAAGAATCAAAAGTACCATACTTAGGAGTGATCAGCTTTTTGTCTAAGTAGAAGGTTCTGAACCAATTGATTTCTTCCGGTGAATGAAGTAATCTTGACAAGTATGCAACATTGTCATTCTTTGCCCTCCTTTTTGAAGGATCCACTACAACATGCTTTGTTTTGGAACCTCTTTTTCGTGCATCCATAACAAAGGCTGAAAAATATGAAGTTTACAGGATTTATGGAGAAAAAATTTAGGATTTGGGGTTTTTAATTTTTCTATACAAAAAAGTCAATGAAACACGCGGCAGAGATTTATTAAATTTATCAAAAAAAAGTAGAAAGTGTATACTTGGATGAAATATTTTTATCAAGGTATATAATTTTTTAGTAATAGTATTTTCTAGTTAAAAAAGGTCGACGAAACACGCAGCAGAAATTTATATAATTTTATCAAGAATCTAAAAACTATTTTCCAATTAAAAGTTGTTTGAAGTAATATTTTGGTAAAAAAAGAAATTATTTTCGTACAAGTTACTATAAAACATAGAACTTACTGTGTGAATAAATTATCATATTAAAGAAGATACTACAAAAATGACGTTATTTAGTAATGTAAAGTATGTTTTCGTAATAATAAAATAGTATTATAAATCGTGAATTATATTTACAGAAAATAATTCATAATTTGACTAATTTTTTTATCTGTAATATATATGTATATAATATGTCCACTACATATATATATATATATA
>JBBPBP010000004.1:14939850-14955512 GCA_037974735.1 Cicer chorassanicum
AAAAAAAAAACAATTTTATAGTTTTAATCAAAGATTTATATCAAATTAACTATTTAATTTAATTTATAGTCACTATTAATGTAAAGAGTTTTAATATTGTCAGTTAAGCAGCGTTAAATTAATAGAGATAGTTGACTTTAATCAAAATTACCTCTAAAATTATTCTCATAAATGATTTTAATGTGTCAACAATATAAATTTTTTTACATTGTGTATAGCAATTAAACTCTTAATTATTTAACTGTAAATATGATAATTGAAATTGATTATATGATTGATCGGATCTTGGGCATACCTATTTTTTCCCAACAATTATCACATAATTACAAGGTCTATAAAATTAATAACTACTTTAAATATTCTAAATATTTCATTTTAAAAAACATTAGATTAGTTTTAACAAATAAATTCCGAATATGATGTAGTTTTAATTCGATTCAAATGTCAAAGTTAATATAATTGGTATAAATTGATTATAATTGAAAATAGAAAAATGTTGCTTGAAAATCATTTGTTTGCTTAATTTTATTGGTTTAATTGTAGTTTTTGTCTATTTATCTTTATCAATTCACGAAATCAGTCTTCTCCATTTAAAATCTAATAGTTTTGGTCTCTCATTTACGTTTTTTATCTAAAAAATAGCGACGTGATATGCTTTAGATAACATAGCATATGATATGATGATCTAAAATGATTAGAACCCATGAAATGACAATAAAACTCTTTAAAAACTTAGCTTTCAACTTTATTTTTTTTTCATTTTTATAATTTAATTAATGACCTATAAATAACTAATACATCTAGATGGTTTTATATCATAAAATCGTGTGACACATTTAAAATATGTCAAATTGTTAGTTTTTTAGTTCAAAGATCAGAATGAAAGACCAAAACTATCATTTTTAAAATAGGGAGACCAATTTCATAAATTAATATAAAAATAGAAGGATCAAAATTACAATTAAGTCAATTTCATTTTGGTCTCAAAGGAGATCAATTTGAATCACACTGATGGAGTGAAATTATCCATCCACTTGATTTGTAACCATGCTTAACAGAAAATAATTGAGAGCTTAAGGTTCGTTGCGGGTAGTTTTCTATTTTCCGTTTAAGAATTTTTAAAAATTAAAATCAGTTTCAGTTTTGAATTTTCAGTTTTATTTTTGAAATTGCAAATTTCAATTTTAAATTTTAATTATTAGTTGAATTTCAACTTTTTATCTTATTTGATTTGAATATAACTCTTTACCATGCCTGATTATAACATTATAAAAAATATTGACATTGACACGTAAAAATAATATTAAATTTTAATTATTTAAAAAAATTCAAATATTATAAAATTATAGTTTATTTAATTATAATAACTTTAGTGATAGTGATTGAAAGTGGTACTACTGAAAGATGACTATTGTAGTAGTGATCAATCGTCGAAGACAGCTGTAGCAGTCAAAAGAGACCATTGATAATTGAAGTGTGACTGGCAATGATCGTAGCAGTGGAGCCACACTACAAGAAAATTTACATTTAGTGACAGGAAAATTCTGTAGGTAAAAGTATAAAAACCGTAGGGATAACCAAAATTACCTATACCGACGGAGATTTTTTTCGTGGTACATAATTCCCCAATACTTACGGATTTTTCACCGTTGCTATAGGATATAGTGACAAAAAAATTTCCGTTGCTGTAAACATTTGATTTTACCTACGGACATTTCACCGTTGGTATATAGTTTAGTCATAATTTTTAAAAGTCATACCTACGATTTTGATTCTGTTGCTATACATTTAAGTGACAACTTATTTCTGTTGGTATAGGTTTTAACGGTAACAAATTTGCTATAAATATTAAATTTTTGTTATCAATAAAAATTATATAATAATTTAAAATTTTATTTTATAAAATTAACCAAATATAAATACACAGTGAAATATAAATATATATATATATATATATATATATATATATATAAATTTAAGAGTCAAAATAAAATAAAAGGTGTTCCTCATATATATTAAAAATTAACATAAAAGTCTTACAACGATAAAACAATTGTTAAACAATGTTCACTATAGTGCAACATATAGTATTTTTACTTAGTAGTGGAAAACATTGTCTTACTAATATTTAAAATAGACATATTATGTTATACAAAACAATCTCAAAAAACATTAAGAAATTGGGTCCACAATTGCCAAGATTCCATCTTCAACAACAAACTAGCTTTTAATCTTCACCTACAATCAATAAAATAACAAATGAATAAATACATGATTCAATATAAAAATATTAGTAATAAAACAGAGAAAATATTAATGATTTTAATCAAAATTAACTAATACTATCTAATTACCATTTTTATTATTTTTGTTGTTGTTTGGACTAAGTGAATTCAAGTGGTTTTGAGCACTAGTAGTATTAGGAACCTATCACAAAAAATAAAAAATATTACTTGTGAAAAAGTATTATGAAGCTAGTTGGGTAAGATTAATAACTTATGATATACCTGTCTTGTAGCTTGTATTATATCATTCAAATCTTCTCCAGAAAATCGATTTTGAATTAAAGTCATCATATTTGCTAACAGGTTTTCCATATTCTTAACTCTTTTGCGCAACTCTTCATTTTCGGATACACAAACCTTCGATTTTTTGGAATGAGGAATCTTGCCCATACATTGCACACGTCCGTTTTTGTCCGTTTTTATCAAGTCCTTGTACTTGATAAAATATATCATCCTTCCAAGATATAGAACCTTGTGTTTCTTGGGTTGATTGAGAAGTTCCAACCTCATTACTATGTTTTTTTAGTTCTTCCTAAAAAATAAAATAAAAATTATTAATGGTTGAAAATACCAACTTGAAATTGACATTCAAAGCTTGTAGTAATACAATAAGATCCAATTAAAAAACATCAACACTCCATATAGGTTAACAAGTACAACATCTCTTAAAAGGTCAAGTAAAAAACCAATACAATCATCATACAAATAAGTTTTTTCTAGTCAACTATCGACCTCAAATACAAATAAAATTGAAAACAATTGAAAATAAAATTCAGCACTTTGTCAAACTTAATTTATACACATTATATATATTGGTACCGTTTAATTATTATCAAAACTTGCAATCAATCTTGCAGCTTTTTCATTGACAATCGATCTGTCTTTACGAGTGCGGGTATCAATGTAAATCTCTTTACGTCCAGACAACACTCCTTTGCCTTTTTTTATCTACAATCAAACAAACAAGTTAAATGCATTTTATTTTTTAATTCAAATTAAAGCCATGAAAATACAAATAGAAATAAACCTTTTCATCAATAAGCTTTGGGAGAATTTTTGAACCCATACAATGAACATCAAACTTAGCACGATTTAGCCTATTAATTTTACTTATTTTCTACAATTGATACAAAATATTAGTCTAAATAATAAACTCTTTAATATATTACTCAAAATAGATATGACTTACTTGTCCTTCATCAGAAAACCAATGACGAACCAAACCACGATATTGATTTGGGTCAACCCTATCATCTGGTACAAGAGATGCAACTTCTTCTTCTGTTTTAGTAGGGTCATATGCCATTGACTTTAGATCACCCTTCCATTGCCTCCACTTCTCATTCAGCTCAGATTTTAACATTTCTCTTGTTAAGTCATTTATTGGAGGAACAAACTCAAATTTGCTCTACACAATAAGAGATGTTAAAAAAACAAATTCAAGTAATTATTGGGAGTATTATTTTTCCATTGATTTTAACATTTCTCTTGTTAAGTCATTTATTGGGCACATTATTTTTCCATTGATTTGTGAATTTTGAAAATCAAATTCAAGAAATTCATTAACTCCTCAAATATATTCTTCACTTTGTTTTGATGGATCAGACATCCATTCTCTATAAGCCATTTGAAAAAATTAACTGAAAATGGATGATACAAATTTTAAAAATCAATAAGTTTTTTTTCCCTTTTTTTTGTTTTAACACAGAAAAATTTAAGACAAAGGCAACTAAAAGTATAATCAAATTTCAAGCACATAATGCAGGTCCTAAAAAATGAACAAGCTGAAAATTCGAATACACAACTTGCTAAGAGTAATCAAGGCATTAAAAAAGGATAATTAAGCAACTCAGCCACAATAAATTGGTTGGCCACATGATATATACTTTCACATATAAACAGATATACATTAATTCACCAAAACTACTTTTTTTTGTTGACAGAATTAATGAAAGCTACTCATTCTTCTTTAAATATCAGCTTTCATGAAAAGCAATATCATAAAAAATGTGTGATTTCATTCCCCTAGCTTAATAATGAGACCTCTTTTTATTTCTTTTTAGCCTTAATTATTTTATATGCCTTCCAGCTCATACAAACACATAGGAGTATCATGTTTGTTCTGATAAAGTTTCTGTTAAGAAGAGTTACACTACAAGAAATTCATTCAAATTGTTATGTGATAATCATATGTCAAATTAAACATTTTTTATGATGAAAAGAAGAGCAGAAACTTCAGAATTGAACTGTTGAATGACTGTGAGAATGCAGCAGAAAAGTTGTGCAAAATTTGTTGTAATGGAAATTTGAAATTTACATGTTCTTTAAATCTTTGGTTGATTCTATGATGTACAATTGAGATAAGTCTGGCACTATTGGATTAATAAGTTCCACAATCAGCTTCTTCTGTTATTACTAAATTTGAAGGAAGATTTTAATGTACTGTATTGCTGAACTAAAGGACTCAACTGATTTAAAATTTGATGGTTTACTTTGAAGTATTGTTGCAATATATACTCTCAGAAGTTCAAGCTCAACAATATGTTCAGTTGGGTAAAACAAGATTAAAAAATAAAATAAAGTTAATCCCTAACTCAACGCATCAAGATTAAGCACATTTTCATATTCAACGCAATCAAGGCAAAAATAAAGTTAATCCCTAACTCTCAGAAACTCAAGTATGAACCCTAACTCTCAATCAAACTCGCGAAAATTCAAAATTAATCCCTAAAATGAACCCTAACTCTCATTCAAACTCGCGAAAAATTCAAAACAACACAAAAATTACAAAGAACTAAGGTCACAGGTTCAGGTTGTGCGAAATTCAAAATAGTATAGAACGGTGGTGCGAGAAATTACATAAACAGTACAAAAATTCAAAATTTACTGGTGGTGCGAGAACGGTGGTCACAGAGTCAGGTCACGGTGGCGCTGGTGGTGCAACAACGAGAACGATGGTGCGATGGTCACAGATTGCAAAACGATGGTGCGATGGTCACGGCGAGAACGATGGTGCTATGGTCACGGCGAGAACGATGGTGCGAGATTCAACGACGGCGAGAAAGACAAGGTAACAACTGAAGGCTCGAGATTGAGTGAAAGAGGAGAAGAGTTACGTGTTTTGGGTTTTAGGTGTTTTGAGGAGAAAGGGTTTAGTTGGTACTCATTTACATTTTGGCTCTATTAATTTTGTTTTTGGCTCCATTAATTTTTTGTTTTGGCTCCACTTAAAAAATTTGGATTTTGGCTCAATTGAAATTTTTTTGCCTCCATTGAAAAAATTAAGATTTTGGCTCCATTGAAATTAGGTGCATTAAAAAAATTAGGATTTTGCCTCCATTGAATTTTTTTTGGCTTACATTATGAAAAATTTGTATAAAATTATTTTCACAAACAATTAAGATTTTATCTCTTTTAAAAAATATTTATTTTTCAATTTTGATATCTATAGCCACAAATTTAAGTGTGTAACTATAACAATTAGTGACAAATTTATGTCACCGAATGTATAAGACACCTATATCAACAACACACAGTTTATCTGTGGGTATAACTTATCTATAGCTACAGTTTTTAATTTTGTCACTATAAACCTCCGTAGGTATATGTCTATTTTCTTGTAGTGCCAGTGGTTGAAGGTGAGTGGTCTTTGAAGATGGCCAATGGTGGTGGTCAAAGATAGGCTGGTGATGGCAGTGATTGAAGATGGCAGTGACAATTCAGAGGTGGGTGGGTGGTGGTGGAAGTAGTGGTTGGAGGTGGTTGAGTGGTGATAATGGAGGTGGTCGGAGATGATGGTGGCGATTGTTGGAGGTGGGTGGTTGGCAATGTTGGTGGTGGTCAGAGGTTGGTGGTCGATGATGGTGTCGGTGGTTGGAGATGGTGATCAATGGTGGTGGCGGTCGATGATTATGAGAGTGATATTTATATCTCTACTTATGGTGACATGTTAATTTTAAAACAAAAACAAGAAAGACCTATTATCAAAAAATAAAGTATTCTCTCTATAAATTTAATAAATAAAATATAAAACAATATCCTTTATGAAAAGAATGACCCATTATTAAAAAAATAAACCAGTTGCTTTGTACATAATTACTTATGTAAATATAGTTAGTTTTTTTGGTTAAATAGTCGAGAAGCCAGACTCACACAACTTAAATGTGAGAAGTGGATAATTTAAGTTTGAATTTAGACTCATGCATATCAGTGTCTCTGCGGTTACAATTAAATTGAACTTACGAGTTTAATTAAAATTATTTTTTATAAGAAAAGAAAAATTTTAAGAACTCATAATTATAACAAAGGAATATTATGATATAATTTGATTGGATGAATGTGTAAAAAAGAAATTAATTTTGAAAAGTAATTTGAGTAGATGAAGGTATAAAAAAGAAATGAATCTTTAAAAGTATTAAATACATAACCTTAAGAGAATTTCTATAGTATATATGGCAATTTTATGTACACCGATATATTTGATTCTTAAATTAATAATTAATAAATTTTTTTTAAAAAAATATTTTCTATCTCATTTTAAAAATTATAATAACTAAATATTATTTACCAAAATGTCAGAGATATAAAAATTTATTTATTTTTATTATTCGTAATAGCGAATATTTAATATTTTATACAGTAAAAATTAAAAAAAAAATTATATAATACTTATAAATAATAAAATGATCTTTTTCTTATAAAATAAACTTTTTTAAAATATAAAAATCAATAAATACCTCTTTTAATTTATAAAATAATCATTAACTTATTGGTATAACAATCAATGTACGAAAACACTGAGTATACATTAGAAACCTAAAATGTTTTGTAAAATTTCCACGTGAATTCCGCCCCTTCTGTCCTCATAATAATTGTCACGCTCAAATCGAATAGTACTATTCATGTTGTGTTATTTTTGTCAATAATTGCAACGGGAACCAACTTTGAGAAAGACACACTTAAGATCAATCACGTGTCGCATGATTCTGAAAAATTAAGGAATATATAACAATGTTGTTCGAACAAAAAATTAATATAATACGTTGCTAAAAGTTCCCTGTTAGTTGAATACACGACACGGAATTGAAAAATGATTTTTTTTTAAATTTTTTTTTGGTTAAAAAAAATTGATTTTTTTAGTAGCTTTAACATCTATATATATATATATCGCTGCGGTAGGGCTCTGATTAAATGCAAGAGAAGCAAAAAATAAAAAAGAAACAATATACCGAAAAAGAGTGAAAGAAGAAGGAAAAATAACAAACAACAATGAAAGTAGCAGAGGTATTACACATGAATGGAGGCATGGGACAAACAAGCTATGCATCCAACTCCTTAGTTCAGGTAAATATTCATATTTAACTTATATTATATATGTGTCGACAATATTGCACAATTATTATTTTTTTTTTAAAGAATTTAGTAGCTAAATTTATAGGCATTAATTATGAAAAGGTTGAGATCTTTTATTTAAATTTGTGACTCAATATATCAAATATCTTAGAGCTAGTTATATAAACTTTACTTATAAGACAATTTTTTTATTTTTAAATAATTAAACACCAACAAATTTTTTATAAATATTTTGTTATATTATTGATGGTAACAAAACTAAAAACGATTTTACCACGTAGTTTTTTGTTTTACACAAAATTTTACCACTTAATTGAAACTAATAAAGCAAATAAGTGCACATTATTTGTGATATATTTTATATCCTTTCTTGTATACACAGCAACGTGTAATTTCATTAACAAAGCCTATTAGAGAAGAAGCCACAATCAGTCTCTATCGTAGTAAACATCCAAGAAGTTTAGCAATTGCAGACTTGGGTTGTTCTTCTGGACCAAATACTTTATTGGTGGTATCAGAGTTTATCAAAGTTGTGGAAAAACTTTGTCAAAAATTGACTCACGAATCTCCTGAATATAAGGTATTCTTGAACGATTTATCAGGAAATGACTTCAACAACATCTTTAAATCTCTTGACAACTTCAAAGAGAGACTACATGGTGAAATAGAATCTGAAGTGGGTCCTTGCTATTTCGCTGGAGTTCCTGGTTCTTTCTATGGTAGGATCTTTCCCAATCAAAGTTTGCATTTCGTTCATTCCTCTTCTAGTCTTCACTGGCTATCTAAGGTTTGATTGCCTAACTATTTATTATTATTATTATTATTTTTCTCAATCTTCATATAATTTAATATGCCTTTTTGTTTATTGGTATTTAGGTTCCTGAGAATGTAAACAACAATAAGGGTAACATTTACATGGCGAGTACAAGCCCCTCAAATGTCCTTAGTGCTTACTACAATCAATTTCGAAAAGATTTCTCTCTTTTTCTTAAGTGTCGTGCAGAGGAGCTAGTTGAAGGTGGTCGCATGATTCTAACGTTTTTAGGAAGAAAAAGTGACAACATGTTTAGCAAGGAGTGCTGCTACATTTGGGAGCTTATGGCTATAGCTCTCAATGATATGGTCTTACAGGTATATTGTAACGTCTTAGTTATACTTTGCGTTAGTGTTCATATTGTGTCATGTAATACTACTTGGTATCTTAAAAAATCAACATTATAACTTTATTTTTATGTTTATGGAAATATAAAGTTGACTTAGTGATTTGAATGATAAGGAGATCGAAAGTTCAATCATCACTCTCATCACATATAACAATTTTTTTTTTTGTTGAAAAAGTTGATATTATTGTTAGTATTATGTAGAGAGTTGAGATTAAATCATTGACCTTTTTGTCCCTCTATTTTACACTTGTCACCAAACTAATCTTATATCTCTTCATAATATTAACAAATTAACGGTTAATAAATATTGTACGTTTTGAAAAAATATAGTCGTTTTCTAATCTAACAATTAGTTATATCTGCTGAAATTGAGAAGGATAACGAAATTGTTTGAACTTTGATTTAAACATGGAATAAAATAAATTTAATGAACAAGCATTAAGTCATGTTAATGAAAAAATCAAAACAAAAAAGGAAAGAATAAATAAACATTACAACTAATTAACTATAATAAACAAACAATACAAGACCCGTCTCAAACATTTTAGAAGATTTGTTATTCCTAAACCTTTTTTGTTTTTGGATCTTATAATACATGTAAACTTTGATCTTTTAGTTGTATGTTTTTGGGCCTCTATATTCCACATAAAAAAATAAAACAATTTGAGTTTGTGTAGTTGTCTGTCTTCACATGCACATTGCCAACCATGTGTATTGTTACTACGGATATTTTAACACATAATATTTTTTTATTTGTCCTCCTGGGTATTATATTAATATTTTATTATAATCATAACAAAAAAACGTCATTTCAAATTAGACTCAAAAAATAAAATTTTAAAATTTGGTTGTGTTAAATCTAAAATATGGCTAAATTTATTTATAGATAACATGTAATTCAACTATTGATAATTTCATTTAATAGTACTAAAACATATTAATTTTTAAATATATTTTTATTAGAATAATATGAATTTTCCTTTTTCTATGTTTATTAGGGAATTATAAAAGAAGAGCAACTGGATTCTTTTAACATCCCTCAGTATACTCCATCTCCATCCGAAGTGAAATTAGAAGTTATCGAAGAAGGATCATTTGCGATCAATCAATTGGACGTGTCTGAAGTTAGTTGGAACAGCCTTGATGAATGCGAGTCTCAAATATCTGAGTCACTTGGTAATGGTGCATATAATGCCACACAATCAATGAGAGCTGTAGCTGAACCTTTACTAGTTAACCACTTTGGTGAAAATATTATTGAAGAACTTTTTAATCGCTATCAAAAAATCTTAACTGATCGGATGTCCAATGAGAAAAATAAGTTTGTCAATGTTACCATATCATTGACTAGAAAACCATAAAAAAAATGTATTTGAGGTTTATAAAAGCCATTTCTCTAAAAATATTTTCAATGTTGTGGCAGTGGTTAGTTTGCGTTGTTTGTCTATAATTTGCTAGTAAATGTTTGGTGATAAAATAAAATATAATATGAGTATTATGTTTCACTGTATGCTGTAATCCTCTATGATATATGTCATAATTAAATAAATTCTATATTAATGTTATGGTAAAATTATGCATGTTACATTATATTCTTTAGCCTTGTTAACAGTTTTTATTAAAAAAATTGCAAGTGTAGCATTTAAAATCATTTTTATTAAGTCTTTAAATATTGTTAGGTTAGATGTCTTGTCTCGGAGTCGAACTAGAATTTCACAGTTGTGTAAATTAATTATGATGAAATTTACTATCTTTTCTAAGATTAAAAAAAAATTATTAAAAATTGAATAAAATCCAACAAATTACATAAAATTGAAACCTAGCGACCTTTATAAACTTTCATCAAACCATCACCAACCCAAAATTTTGAAACACAATGAATTTGTCACCTTCATCAATCAGAAAAATTGAAACCCAACAAATTCCAAATGTAACACACTAAATTGATATTATCGGCTTCAGGTGCGGGTCGTTTTCCCGGCTATAAGATGTGAGTCATTTTCTCGACTTTGGGTGCGATTCGCTTTCTCAAATTAAGGATGTAGGTTGTTTTATCGGCTTCGAGTGCGAGTCATTTTTTCCGACTTTAAGATGTAGGTCGTTTTCTCGACTTCGGGTGCGTGTCATTTTCCCTGCTTTAAGATGTGGGTCGTTTTCTTGGTTTCGAGTGCAAGTCGTTTTCTCGGTTTCAAGTGCAAGTCGTTTTCTCCACTTTAAGATACTGGTCATTTTCTCGAATTCGGGTGCGAATCGTTTTTCCAACTTTAAGATGCGAGTCGTTTTCTCGACTTCAGGTGCGAGTGGTTTTCCCAGCTTTAAGATGTGGTTCGTTTTCTAGACTTTTGGTGCGAGTCGGTTTCTCAAATTAAAGATGCATGTCATTTTCTCAACTTTGGGTGGGAGTCTTTTTCTCAACTTTAAGATATGAGTCATTTTCTTGGCATTGGGTACCCGTCATTTTCTCTTATTTAAGATGTAGGTTGTTTTCTTGAATTTTTATTTAAATGCCATGAATGAGTGGATGAGTATATTGCCTTTTATTATTGTTTTTATTGAACGATCATTCAAATAATGGATGATAAGAGTACAAATACATTCAAATCATGAATATGTTGCCATTTACTATCTTATGTCGTTCGTTAAAATGGTTAGCCTAATTAATTGTATACATAATATTTATTTAATTATTTCTTTATTTTTACCCCAAAAAAGAATAATAAAAAGAAAACATATTATTTATATTAATAAAAAAAAGGAAAAAAAATTTATTAATTTAGTTTGACAACGGGAAGACCTTGATTCTAGGTATCTCTAAGTACAACAAGAATATCAAAACACACGTAGTTCTTAGATAGAAAATGTCTATAGATTCGTTAATTTGATTTTTTATCTAATTTAAATAACGTCATTTTTTTTTAAAAAAAAAAAGAACCAAGTGAACCAGACTAAATGTAAGAAAAAATAGAAATTGAGGAATATAAAAAAAAAATAACATTCCTTCACAAAAAGGAAATACAAAATACCCATTATACAAAAAGGAAACATGAGGCAAACTATGAACTAGAGACAAGCAGAAATCAGAGGCAAACCAATAGCTAGAGGCAACAAGGAGTCAGATGCAAATAGAAACCAGAGACAAGTCAAGAGCTAGAGACAACCAAGAATTAGTGGCAAATAGAAACCAGAGACAATTAGGAGCCAGAGTCAACTAGGAACCAGAATCAACCAGGAACTAGGAAAAAAAGGCAAACTAGGAACCAGGAAAAAAAAGGCAAACCAAGAACCAAAGGCAACAAGAAACTACAGGCAACCAGAAACCAAAATGCAAGCAGGAATCAAAGGCCAACATGAACTAGAGACAAACTGAAACCAGATCCAAGCATATATACACAATTGTCTAAAGCCATTTACTACGATGATCTCTTTCTTCTATTTTTTTATAGAATACTTTAATTACTTGAAAACAAATCAAATTAGAAACCCAATAATTGATTGATTTTCGTTTAACTTTTTTAATTTATTTTTTATTTTCTTATATATATATATATATAACAAAAATATAGCAGACAAAATTAGATGTCAATAGTTTCCCTTCTTTACTTAGAATTTACTTGAGAATTAAAGTAAAGGATAAGTAAAGATGACAACTCTAATTTTGTCCGAAAAGGATAAGTTGCTAGTCGTTTTCCCGACTTTAAGATGTAGGTCGTTTTCTTGGCTTTGGGTGTGAGTCATTTTCCCAGCTTTAAGATGCAGGTCGTTTTCTCGGCTTCAGGTGCAAGGCATTTTCCTGGCTTTAAAATGCAGATCATTTTCTTGACTTCGGGTGCGAGTCATTTTCCCGACTTTAAGATATAGGTTGTTTTCTAGACTTCGAGTGTGAGTTGTTTTCCAGACTTTAAAATGCGGGTCGTTTTGTCGGCTTTGGGTGCGAGACGTTTTCCCGCGAGTTGTTGTCTTGGTTTCGAGTGCGAGTTGTTTTCCCGACTTTAAGATGTGTGTTGTTTTCTCGGCTTTGGGTGCGAGTCGTTTTCCCGACTTTAAGATGCGATTCGTTTTATTGGCTTTAAATTTATACATTGTGAAATATCATGAATGAATTGATGAATATGTTGCCTTTTATTATTATTTTTATTGGATACGATCATTCAAATCATGGATGAGAAGAACATATATACATTCAAATCATGAATATGTTGCCTTTTACTACCCTACGCCGTTCGTTAATACGGTTAACCTATAATTAATTATATACAAAATTTTATTTAATGAATTAATTATATTTACTCCTAGAAAGAATAATAAAAAAGAAAATAAATTATTTACATTACTAAAAGAAAAAAATATTTTTTTTGTTAATTTAGATTGACAAGGGGAAGACTTTGCTTTAAGTATCACCAAGTGCAATAGAGAAATCAAAACACACGTAGTTTTTAAGAAGAAAATGTTTGTGGATTGGTTAATTTTATTTTTTTGCCCAATTTAAATATCGTTATTTCGGTTTAAAACAAAAAACAAAAAAAAAACATATGAACCAGACTAAATGTAAAAAAGTAGGAATCGGAGAATATAAAAAAGAATCCTTCACAAAAGGGAAATACAAAATACCCATTATACTATTTTATTCTTGTCTAGGCTCACATGAGACATTTCCACTAGCAATGTTTTTCAACTATCGGTCTTCTATGAACTCAGCATCACAACTTCTAACAATTTTCTTCATAACAGGATCATAAAATATATACCAAACTCCATCTAGTCAATGAACACACAATGCTTACCTTTAACATCTACTTTAGAAGTATGCATAAATGTTTTACATTCAAAACCACGCAAGTGATCACAAAAAACATTTTTACCTAACCAAATCATCTATCATACTTCATTTTCAAGGACACGCAAGGTGAAAGTTTAGGATATGCATAATTGTGCTCAATGCTTCACCCCAAAATGACTGTAGAAGCTTTGCTTGCTATAACAAACACCTATTCTTTCAACCAATGCCTTATTCATCCTAATCTTGATACCATTCAACTACAAAGACATATGATGTTTAATCCATCTTTCTCTTCAATAAGTGTCATATTATCTCAAATATTCACCTCAATTATCGATGTGTATGCACTTAAACTTCTTAGTTTCACGCTCAACTAAGTGTAGTACCTAAATTTTGTCCTACATTTAAATCAAAATCATTTTTTTCTTTTGAATTTTAAATATCTATGAGTACATAATTTACAATGTTTACTGAATAATGCCAAAAATATAAAAAAAAAACTAAAACAAAAGAAGAAAAGTTGTGAAGCTGGCTGCTTTGTTGCCACAAGCATTCCTTTGTTTGGTGTATCTTTTACATGGTTTCTTGGCTGCTGTTTCCACTGCCACAAGCATTCCTTTATTTGGTGTATCTTTTATATGGTTTCTGCTACAAGCTTCCTTTATTTGGTGCCTTACTGCTCTAAACATCTTTTATTGCTCCAAACATCCTTTTATTTGGTTTGTCTTGTTAAGCATCCTATTTCAGATCTGTTACAAAACACAAAACAATGAGTTGATTCATTTTAAATAAAATTTAAAAAAAATTTAAGACTAATAAGGCTATTACTTGTACCAATTGTGCACTCAAAGTTCTGATTTTGTGTAAAATTTGCAACAAAACCCTAAAATGTTCAGAGCTTAATTTTATCTGATGAATGAAAGGTTTTACCACTTTAGCCTATAAATTTTGATTTCGAAAATCAGAAAGGGAGGATTTTTTGGGTGAGAAATTTGAATACTAACAAAAACACTTAAAAAGAAACAACAAGAAACAGGCAGGCAGGCAGAGTAGTAGCAAAAACCAAACAAACAAGAAGAGGTATATTTTTTTCCTCTTTACATTATAATAGCTATATTGTTATAAATGTAATGTTTTAATATAAGATGAGTAATGAAGAAGAAAAGTAGAAACCTATTGTTATATAATTGAAAGGTTCAGATCTGTAAGAGTATAAACAAATTTAGGTTATGAAGAAAAAATAGAAAAAAATAGAAAAAATAAAACTAAGAACTCAAACCTAGGATGTCGTCGTCGCCGGTACGCCTATCATGCTTTTTGGCCACTCCGTTTACGCTCATGACTCCCATTCCTTCCCTGACGACTTCATCCAGTGGGCTAGGTCTAATATCGTTCCTGTTCTCGGCATTTGTTATAGTCTTTAGCTTCTTGTTCACTGTCTTGGCCGTGAAGCCCGCGTCAGAAACATGCAGGAATTCGCCTCATCACTCGCCGAATCTGAAGCCTCTTTTCTCTCTCTGTCTCAACGACACTTCCTCTCCCTAAACCATCACCGACCCCTGTACCCCTCCGTCGTCATTCTCTCTTGTTTCCCCTTTCTTTTTCTGCGTTTTGTTTCTTTCCCGTTTTCTCTCTTGGCCGCCCACTCCTTTTCCTTGTCTGATCTAGGGTTTCCAAAGTCACATTTTTTTAACCCTTTTTTTTTGTGTTAAATGATTTGGGCCCTAAACAAAAAAAACAAAAACTAACCTATTTGTTTGAGATTTCAGTCCATTTAGTTTTCTTTTCTATGATTTCAAAAAATTAATTTCTTTCATAAATGAAAAATCAAATTTTATAAAAAAATACAATAAAATATTATATTAGAAAATTAATTAGATTTGAAATATTTTAAATCATTGAGTTGTTAGAGCACAAGTGGTATAACTTAATAGTTCTAAAACTCTCTTTATCTCTTTATTTAGTTATTTATTTATTTATTTATTTACTTATTTATTTATTTATTTATTTATTTAGTTATTTATTTATTATTATTATTTTATTTTATTTTATAAATTAATCTAAAATTGACCAATAAATTTGTGC
>JBBPBP010000004.1:14955772-14975683 GCA_037974735.1 Cicer chorassanicum
AAAAGGATTAAATTAGATGTGACATCTTTTTACTCCTTAAATTTTTAATACTACTTGATATTTTTAAAAGCTTAGTATTTAAAACCGAAAAATGATAATTTATTCTTAAAAGGATTAAATTAGATGTGACATCTTTTTACTCCTCAGTTTTTTAATATACAAGTTGTATTACTTGATAATTTTAAAATTTAATATTTAAAATCAAAAATGATAAAAATATTCTAAAAGGATTAAATTAGATGTAACATCTTTTTACTCCTTAAATTTTTTGAGACACGAGTTGTATGACTAGATGGTCTTAAAGCTTGCATTTTAAATTATTATTTAAATCAAACAATTTCTTTTTTTCAAAAACAATTTTTTGTATCAACAACCAAACACAATTTCTTTAAAAATAATAACACATCCGCATTTTCTACCAAAGAACTACGTAGCTTTGATTTCTCCATCGCACCGGGAGATACGTAGGAGCAAGATCACATTCTTGTCAAGCATAATAACAAAAAACTTTTTTTTCTCTCTATATTTTAAATGTATATTTATCATTAGATTATTTTCATAACCATATTATATTTGCATTTTAAAAAAGAGAAATAAATATATTTAAGTTAATATTAATTTTGCACAATTTATTATAGGTAACCGTTTTTTTTAACGGATATCGTAGAGTGCTAATACCTTCCCTACGCATAATCGACTCCCGAACTCAAAATTTGGTTTCAAAGACCATTTTTTATTTTGTTTTTATTTTTAAGGGTTTTCCAATATTTTCCCTATTTTAAAATAAACTTTGGTGGCGACTCCATTGAATTCGAGAAACACTCGAAATTTTAGGCCGCGACACTAAGGCCTTAAACTTTTTCAACACTATCAAAACATCATCTTTACTCTTCAAAGTGTAAACTCTAGTCTTTCTTGAATATACTCAATAAACATCATAAAATATGCATGCCTCAAGTGTTCTTGTCTTCAAATTAACAACTGCTTAGATGAGAATGCACCAAATCAAGAACTTCTAGTCTTCTAGGTGAGTAACTCTGAAAAGAAACTTTGTTATTCTTTTTTGCAAAAACAATGATCACATTTCTTCCAGTGTGGATTTCTCATGTTTGACAACACATCTCGTTTTCTTAGCTCAACCACGTATTACTCACTCATGTGACACAACCTCTGATGCCATAGTTCAACTCTTTCAACTAATTCAACTTCAAGAACATGTTTAATTATTTTTGTATGTGTGCCATAAAGAGTAGAAGATTTCATACATCTAGCAACAATCATAAAACCCTTGGTGAGTTTTAAGTGTCCCGCGAGAACCAACTATCATAGCCTTAGTCGCAACTGAAGATACATTCAAATCAATGTCTGAAACATAATTCACAACCTTGATAGTTAACTTGGTACCATAAGTCATCTCCAAAGCAACCTCTTCAAGGCCAACACACCTTTATGAGTCAAATTCACATCACCAAATTCATCTTGAGTATCAGAGCAAAAAATATTTCTTTTGAAAGTGACATGTACTGAAGTACCACTTTGGTTATCCAACTGGATATTAGCAATACTAATTGTATCATGCTCTTCATAAAAAGCAAGTCGTCATCAGATGTTACATTAGTATTGTCTCCATCATAATCTTATTTCCTTTACCTTTGTCCTCATTCTCCTTTTTTAAAAACCAACACTTCTTCTGAACAGGCCTTTCTTTAACATAGATGTAGCATACAATAACTTTGAACCAATTGCTAAAATTACTACAATTTTTTTCTCTA
The DNA here is from genome assembly GCA_037974735.1 of Cicer chorassanicum. NCBI lineage: Eukaryota > Viridiplantae > Streptophyta > Magnoliopsida > Fabales > Fabaceae > Cicer > Cicer chorassanicum. The sequence goes on from JBBPBP010000004.1 coordinate 14,957,545, forward strand.
TTTCCTGAATATAAATTATTACTTCTCTCCAATGATTCAATAATCAATACTGCTGATTGTGATAGAGAATCCTAAGATTTTCTTCTCATCTTCTTATTCAAAATACTGCTCTTGACAAGGTCCATTGAAAACACATCATCAAAACCATAATTAAATAATGATATTCTAAAAGTTTACAATGAGTCAAGCAAAGAACCAATAAGCAATAACCCCTGAATTTCATCATCAAACTTAATACTCATAGCAGAGAGTTAATTCATAATTCCTTGAAAAGTATTCAAATGATATGCCAACAAAGTCCCTTCTTGAAGTTTCAAACTTAACAACTTTTTTTTTTATCAAATACATCTTGTTATTTACCGTTTTCTTCGCATACAGCTAATCTAGCTTATCCCACAAGGATTTAGGAGCTTTCTCCCCACTAATGTGGTTCAACATGTTATCATCAACCCACTAAAGAACGTAGCAACTCACCTATATCTATGTAGTAAGGTCCACTAATAAGCAGTCTTATTATCCAACTTCATTGCATCGACATACATGTTAGTGAAAATTATTCACATGACGCATATCCTCCATCTTACATTTTCAAATGACATAATTTGACCTATTTAAGGTCATCATACGAATTGTATTGACTTTCATATTTTTCACAATAATTATTAGAAGATAACTGAAACTTTTATGTAAGTTGTTGGGACCAAAGAATAAACGTAAGCTCATTAAAATAATTATTTTTTGTGGGACATGAATTCAAAAATTACCAACACGAAACCAATACCAATAATAATAGCAATAAAAGGAGATAAAAACTATAAACTAGACACCTTAAATATTAACATAAAAACTATCTCAAAACAAAAGTAAAAATCACATGTCATAAACACTAACAAAACACTTCAACAAAAGTGAATAATTGAAACCCAACTCAGAGAAGATACTAACTATTAATAAAAATTATAATATATTGAACACAAATGACAAGAATAACATACTAAAATTTTAGTGAAAAGCAAAAGATGTTTTTCCAACACACAACCACCACCAAAATCGATTTTGTTCACGTTTATATTGTGCTGCACACATTCACGTTACTACTGTTTACAAATTGACCGGATTTTGAAAACATGCATGCGGATTTCAAAACTGGCATTTTGTTCACGTTTTACATACAGTTTTTTTTTTTTACAATACATACATTCTTGAATTTACACAAGTACATTTCAAACAATGTAGACCGCCTTTTATTTATTCTATAACATATATGCTCATTATTTATATTAATTGAGTTTTTAGTATCAGCAAAAATACAATAATATTCCACTTATAAGAATTATATTTGATTAATTAATTAAATTCTTTAATTTAATTATAAATAAAAAATTCTTTGGAAAAAACTACAATACTTGTGTGATTCTTGTACATTCAATATATTAATTATCGTGGATGTCTAGCAATACTATCTAACGTTTGGTTAGTATGAAGAATAACATAACTTTCTTTAGCCACAACTTATGATTAATTCTAGAGCACGAGAAGTAACATCTATGACTTAAAACTCATTTTTTTTCTTTTTTCCTACCAGAATTTTAATTTTATCTTAGAGTTCAAGCTCATTATTAATAGTTGACATATTTTATTTTGATTAATTATTAATTATACTAGTATAAAATTGTGTACTCCTTTCAACTCACACTTTAAGATACTAAGTGTTCGGAATTAAAATACAGTAAATAACTTATTAAATATTATGATAATCTCATGTGAAAGAAAATTATTATGTTCCTTATTGAGAACTTTTTATTAGCAGCTTAAGGTAATATTCATCATTATCAATTCCCAATTGAGCCACTTTAGTGATCATATCACCATATGCATTATCGATATATGTAATTTAATAAATGTGATCTATTAATTTTTATTCAATAAAGACCATTACATATATATTGATATTTTTATCTGGATTATTGATGTTAGACTCATAATAATCTTATATATGATCAAAACAATTTACATTAAAATAAGAAAATAGATATTTTTCATTATCATAATCCCTATCATGATAACAAAGTCTATAATTTTAAGGACTTTATCAAATTAACTATTTAACTAAATAATAAATTAATAATGAAAATTAATTCTTTATTAATCTAAAATTAATTATATGATTGATTGGATCTTGACGTATCACATATTGGCTTTCAGTAAAAGTCTACAAAATTAATAACTACTTTAAATATTCTAAATATTTTGAAACAGAATAGATTTACAAATAAATTCCGAACATGATATAGTTTTAAAGAAATTAATCGACTCAAATGTCGAAGTTATTTATTGGTATAAATTGATTATAATCGAAAAACCTTGCTTGAAAATCATTTGTTTGCTTAATTTTATTTTGGTCTCAAAGATCAATTTGAATCACATTGATGGAGTGACGTCATCATTCCACTTGATAATCAAAATAATTCAAATATGATAAAGTTTTTAATTTTATTTATTTCAAACATACAGTATAAATACTTCTTATTTCAATTTGAAAAAAAAAATCTCGAAATTCTTACTTTCTTTCGTTCATTTTACGGCACTAATTCTGCCCATTTTCTTTATTTTCAATTTAGGGATTAAATAATTCCTTCCAAACACAGTAATGGGCTACAGCCCAATCACTCAAACATCTTTTTTTTTTAATTGGTGTAAATTCCCACTTAAAAAGAGATACACCTAACAATCAACGGTCATGTAGCTCAACTAGTGACTCACTAATTCAATCAATAACTCATTGACTCAGTGTCTTAATCGGATCAACCATTGATCCAGATTTAAAAATACTCGATAAGTCGTTATCATCACAAAAAGTATTATTGACGATTCAGAGTTTAATACATACTATAGACAAATTGTACTCCCTTTGTTGTTGGATGGGTCATTCTTCAAATGAAAGTCCACACAAAGTTAAGTAGATTAAATAAATAGAAAGACAAAAAACACATGTAAATGTATATATTAGGCTTGGCCCATGTGTTGGTTGAAGAAGGGGATTTAAATCCCTAATCGCTCGAGAATGAGCAACTACATGCCTTTTAAAAAAAGACATTGTCAACGAGGTACTAGTTCAATAAGGACACCATGATATAAAAAGAATATCATCAAGTTAGTAATACATGTGTATAAACTATTTTGAAAAAAAATTAATCAACAAGTAAAGTTAATTGATTTAAAATATTAATTTAGTTGATAATGCGATTAAAAAGTTAATCACCAATAGTAATACATAAACATTTTATTGAGAAATAATTTAGTTGAGTAATAAAGTCATGCATTAAATAAGGTTTGAGTATACATGACTTTAATCCATTTTAAACTCAACATTAGTTCTTGAAATGGATAAATGAAATAGTAGAAAGTGGACATTTATGTATAAAATTGTAAGTGCAAGTCTATGAATAAATCAACATGTACTAAGAAAGAGAGATGGACAAGAGAAATTGGATAGAAACTCTTTATTTCACTCGATTGAAACCTCAAAGATATTAAAACCAGAGATAATAATAACGTGGGACCTACATATTTTTCAATCACTCCAAAATTTTATGGACCAAAACATTGGGGCTCGATTTGTACACTCCCTACAAATACCGTCCTCTATAAATTGACAGGTTTGGAAAACATGCAGGCAGATTTCAAAACTTGCATTTTTTCACGTTTTAAATACATTTTTTTTTACAATACATACATTCTTGTATGTATACAAGTACATTTCAAACAATGTAGACCTCCTTTTATTTATTCTATAATAAATATGCTCATTATTTATATTCTTAGTATCAGCAAAACTCCAATAATATTTCACTTATAAGAATTATATTTGATTAATTAATTAAATTCTGTAGTTTAATTATAAAAAAATAATTCTTTGGTAAAAATTAAAATACTCGTTGTGTGCGACCTTGTACATTCAATAATAAACTGATAACATATTAATCAAATTAATAGATTAATTAAGATAAGCGACTAGAAATACGTTTTGAAAATATGAAGTAATATTTTATACTCAATAATATATTAAATTCTACCGCACAAACACGCGAGTTAAAATCTAGTTATTTTTAGTCTTAAAAGCTAGTTAATAATATCACTTAATTTATGTTATAAGAATGAGGGAATAGGAAGAGAGAAGACATTCAAAAAATATTCTAAGAAATTAAGAGGGGAATTATTTCTCTGGTTATGAGCAATTTTGCTTTGGTTTAATAGTTCTTAGAACTCTGGTTTAATTCTTTTTCTGCATTTGCAGACTTCTAGCATTGTAAGAGCTTTAGAGCTCATCAATTCTAGTCAATAAAATTCTAGTTTCTATCAAAATGTCAAAATTACTCCAAGATTAATGATGGATACATTGTTGCACATTGCATGAGGGTTGTGGTCGAACCTTTGCTAGTTAGCCACTTTGGTGAAGCCATCATTGAAGAGGTTTTTAATCATTACCAAGAAATCTTAATTGATCAAATGTCGAAGGAGATAACTAAGTTCATCTTTGTTACTATATCATTAACTAAAAAACCATAAGCAAAACTTGCATTTTGAGTTCATATTTGTGGTTTTTATTCAAAATGTATTTTCAAAGTGGTTGTTTTATATGCCTGGTTAGTAATGTAAGAATCTATTGTTGGAATTAATTCAATAATTGATCATATAAGATATAAGACGTACTTTATCATATACTATATTGAATAGTTAAATAAGCATCTTATGAATATCAAGAACAAATATGAAATATTGATATATGTTGATTCATCAAATATATTAAGAATACTTAAATTTATGTGTTGATTGTCAATCAACAATCGTCGAAGGTAATCCTGAAACATATAGAAAGAAAGACAAATGACGAACAGTCGTGACTTGTGATTCTTTCTTAACCTGAGTTTTTTATGATCTCATCGTACTTTTTTCAATAACACCCTCCACCACCCTTCGGAGATGTGTCTAACTAAGTTCTTACTTTTTTCATGCATTCTTCTAGATTGAGTCGTCAATTTCAGAAGAAAAAAAAATCCATTTTATCTCTCATTTCCTTGTTAACAAAACAATTCCATAACAATATCTTAACTCGAAAAAAAGGTATTTTGGTTGATATCAAAAATATTTATATATGATCTAGAAATAAAATTTTGGTATAATTGTAATTTTTGTCCTCATATTTTCATCAATTTACAAAGTTGGTCCTCTTATTTTAAAATATAGTGATGTGACATAACTTAAACGACAAAAAGTATAATGCAATTATGTTCAATGATTAATGCCCATGAAATTGCAACAAATTATTTAAAAAACTTCGGTTCAATTTCTGAAATTATTCATTTGTTATTTAAATAATAATATATGACTAATTAATGTTTCTAGATTGTTCTACATCATAAAATCGTATATCGTGTCATTTAAAAATAGGTTAAATAACCATTTTTTAGTTAAAAAATCTAATAGAGATCAAAACTGTCGGATTTTAAAATACATAAATTAATTCTAAATTAATAAAAAAAAATAGAGAGACCAAAACTATAATTAAATCTAAAATCTTTCATCATTCATATGTAAGGCCCGAGTGACAACATGCCAAATGAGACAAAAATAATCGAGGTGAATGATTTTCAAAATACACAAGTGTATATGATCTCTTATGTATGATAGAGTGTTTGTCTTTTACGATAAGAGTGTTGTTCATAACTTAATAAAGAAAGCTAAAAAAACTCTAACCATCCATGTAAACATTTCATAAATCAATAAAAAAATATGATCAAATTAAAACTTTAATCCAAACAATTAAAATAAATTTTTCTACATATGCCAAATTGTTTAAAAAAATGCAAGATTTACATGCGATGTTCTCTCATCCATCTTCGAAAAACAAATATTTGTTAGTATTCACTCATATCGACTATATGTGGTCTCTGACATAATTAATCTAACCATAAGTTAACAAGTCATATATATGTGCGGCTAAAAGGGTGGTGAATTTAGTGATAGCCTCAATAAATTCCTTGCTCAAAATACGTTACTGACTAAACGAGTCATTCTCAGACGTTTCAATAAACACATGAAGTACATATCTGAGACAAACTAAAAGCATTGTAACGAGATAGGAAAATAAAATGTAGCACTAAGACGACCGAACATCGCACTCGGATGACAAAATCACAAACAATGTGAGGAACAAAAGCTAAATATATGTGAAAACAACTTAAATAAAAAGAGAAAAAAACGAATTAGAAGAGTGAATTCAAGGCAAAAAAATTATCTTAAACCACCTCTCTTTAATGGATCAAGAAAAAAATATTATTTTAGATTTTATAAAATAAGTCTTTTAAATTTTAAAAATGTCAATCACATTCAACCAAACCAAAACAACATTGTTTTTAAATAAGCAAAAATATTATTAATGGAAGAACAAGAGGTACTCCAACCTTTACATCAAAGAGGGACAGTCCGAACTCAGCATCACAGTGGATAAGCTTTATCCATCTTCTACGAAGAGTTGCAAAACACCTACTAAATCTTGTGCTTAAAAGATGAACAACAAAATTACATCAGCCTCAAAAATACAAACTAACACACCTACATAAAAATTATATACTAGACCCTACATATGCAATTAGGACAATTAATAATAATAGGCTAGTGCCATAATCTCATATCAGCTTTCATTCTTGCAAGATCAGTGCTCTTAAGCAAAAACAAATTTCATTCATTGGCAACTTGCTCTTGGCATTGAGTAAACCTTTCAGTAACTAAGACAAATCAGTAAGACAACAAATTGGATTTGATAACTAGTGTCTGAAAAATAATACCCTTTATTTCTTCCCTCCCTCAAAGCACACCACCCCCAAGACATTACTTGTATCTGTTCTAACACCTCCATATGATTCGCCTCCTTTTGTTTAAAAATAATTTTGATTCTGTGAATCCAAATTGACCAAAGAGTAGACAACCACGAGTTTTCTTACTCTTAAAAATGTGTTCAAATTGAACAAAGTGACAACTTATTCTTTATCAATTTCTTTTGGTATAAATTTCATGAGATAGTATTGCAAAAATTGAATCAAACCTAAATGCATACTTTTAAAGGTTAAATAAATTTTTAGTCTCTATAAAATCTCATTATTTTAGTTTTAGTCTTTATAAAAAATTTGATCAACTTTTAGACCTTTAAATTTTGTTTTCATTTTGGTCACTAATTTTATATCAACTATTGTGTATTTTTCAAATTTTTGAATGTTTTTTGCGGTAATAATTGAGACATTATAAGAAATTTTCCAATAAAAGTTTAGAATTTTTTAACAAGTGATAAATTAAATATGAATTTTAAACAAAAAAAACTTTAAAATTCATATTTAATTCATCATTTGTTAAAAAATTCTAAATTTTTATATGGAAGTTGTTCAATATGTTGAGACAAAATCTCTCTCAAATAGTTTTAGTGCTAACAAAATTATTTAATGATTATGATTGTGTTTAATGACTAATGTGTGCTCTTGAGTGTATTCAAATTAAGAAACAGGTTACACATCATCTCAATAAAAAGAAGAAGAATTTGATGTAATCCAACATGTTTTCTGAACAAGAGGATGAACTAGAGGACAGACATGCAAGATGATGAATCATCAATGAGGACGAACCTTGTTAGAAGAAAATATACGGTATCTCAGAATCAATGGATCCAAGTCAAAGTAATAAGAACATAATATTGAGGACAAACAGTTATGAGAGAAACAATTCAAGAAAAATAGGATACAAGACTAAGGTTAATGATAAGAGGATGATAAGCAGATCAATATTCATCCTCTTACCTAAGGAATAGTCAAAAAGGAAAAGTTGGTACATAACCTGAAAAGACTGACCCTAAAAGCATTGGGAAAGCAAAAAGGACAAAGACAGCTCATGTCCGGATTTCAAGGGAGGATGAACCTCCAAAATGAGGATGAACTGCGAACCCATCCTCCTGAGGTCATATTGTCAAGGACAACTGGATGGCATTATTGTAAATCAGACCAAGAACCTTGGACATTTGCTCAAGTCTCCAACGGTCATCAAAATCCTTTTGTTCACGGATAGAGGTTCATAAACAATATAAATGGAAGTGATCTCTTCAGTTCAATAGAGAACATCATTGCATAAAAAGAACTAGTTTCTTAAAGCTATCAAGAGAACTTCCATCCTCTCTTTACACTTTCTATATTCCTAAACTAGATCTCAGAAAAATCCTTTTAGAAAGTGTTAAGTAAAGAGAAAGAAATCATACTCATATCACTGTAATTTTCAAGTAAGTTGTACTTGAAAATATTTGAAACTTGTAAGAAACAAGGTTGTAAGCTTGGTGAAGCTTAAGAATACACAAAGTGTAATCAACCTCTGTGAGAGGTTGATCTGATTGATCGTTAGTGAAATCTCACAAGTGTGTGAGGACTGGACGTAGCCATCTTTGGGTGAACCAGTATAAAAAGTTGTGTCTCTCTCTCTGTCTTTATATTTTCCTTGCTTTTATTCTGCTCATATTTAAAGGCTTGAATTTCTGTCCTCGAGTTCGCATCCTCTCAGAGAGGTCAGTAATACAAGAACTCATTAAAACATTTTTAAACTTCAAAATCCCTATTCAACCCCCCTTCTAGTGATATTTAGCTACAACACAATATGTCAAAAATCATTAAAAAAACTCAAAGGATACACAAAAGTTGATGAAATTTTTATAAAAATTAAAAATAAAATATTAAAATTTTATGAGACTAAAAACTTATTTATCTCTATTTTTAATTTGTTATGGTTTTTTCTTTCTAAAATCCAAACCAATTAATTAATCTAAATCTACATCTACAATATAAACAATTGTCTTGCATCAAGACAATAGTACACATGGCAAGTTTTAGGCAAATAAAATATTTAATACTTCTCTAATAATGAATATTCACTTAGTATTAAAAAAAAAGTTTGTTTTTCAAATTAAATAGGTCTACTTAAATAAATAAATTATATCACAAAAAGCTAAAATACTAAAAAGGCATCAACATAATATTATTCTGTCATTTGTATTTTCCTATATCCCCTAAAAAATAAATCTATCAATGAAAATATACCAACAGAATAAATTTTTTGAAAAAAATACTTAATTTCTTTTTTACCTATGAAAAATGTACTTAATAAGTTCACAAAAAGTAATGAATTACATTCCACAAATATCTCCCTTCAAATAAATATAATTGGCCTATTAAAATATTTTCTTCAAAATACAATTATTTCACAAACGTTGAAATAGAAAGCATGCATTTCATATTCTGAACATTTTCTCCATCTCACTTTTTTTGTTGAATCTCTATCTCACGTTATATGCAAATTTTCTTGTCTTTTTCTGTTGAACTTTTTTTTTTGCAACTAACGATATGTGTGTGTTGTTCTAGAACCAATTATTATTTGCTTTTAACTGCATTTTATGAATTTGTTTTACTTTTTCTTTTTTTCAGTTATCTTAGATTTATTCAAAGATAGAAGCACAAGAGTGACATCTAATAGCGAAAATAGTTGAAGCACAATAAAGATCTATTATATGGTTCTCTTATAACTATACATTTATTTGATGTTTTTCTTAACACTTTGTTATGTAGTACTTATCTTTTTTTTTTTGAAAGGCAAAGATGGATATATGGACAAGAGATAAGTAATGATTTATATTTATAATTGTATGATGTCGCCGCATAAAATTTTGAGTGTTTATTGAATTCAATGGAGTCGTCACCAAAGTTTATTTTAAAATAGAGAAAACACTAGGAAACCCTTAAAAAAGGAAAAATGGTATTTGAAACCAAATTTTGAGTTCTCGATTATGCGTAGAAAATGTATTAGCACCATACGACATCCGTTAAAATACGGTTACCTATAATTAATTGTGCAAATTTAATGTTAACTTATATATATATATATATATATATATATATATATATATATATATATATATATATTTCTCCTTTTTAAAATGCAAATATAATCATTTTTATGAAAAGAATCTAATGATAAAAGTATATTTAAAATATAGAGATTTTGTTGTTGTTATTATGCTTGACTAGAGTGCGATCTTGTTCATACGTATCTTCCGGTGCGATGGAGAAATCAAAGCTACGTAGTTAATAGTATAAAATGTTTGTGTGTTGGTTGCTTTCAAAGAGATTTTGTTTTGTTTGTTGATAAAAAAAATTGTCACATCTAATTAATCAAAGAATATTTTAATTATTTTTGTTATCAGTATGAATTTTAAAACCACCAAGTTGTTCAACATGTGCGTTAACAACTCAAAGAAAAAAAATGTCACATCTAATTAATCAAATTTAAAAGTCGATTTTAGATTAATTTATTTGTATAATAAAAATGAATTTTTGAACTATCAAGTTGTACAACTTATATCTTAACAACTCAAAGGATAAAAATATGTCATATCTAGTTACCCTTTAATAAAATATTTATTTGTGTTTTATAAAATTTGAAATTTAGTTAGAACAAATTAAACTCAAAATTTAAGAAAGGTTATGACTTTAAATGGGTTGAACTCCCAAATGAACAGATTTATTTATTTGTTAGGTCTAACTTAATTTTAATTTAAAATAACAATACAAAAATATTATTAAAAACTAATAAAATAAACTTAGAAAACAACTCTCAATAAAACATAGGGGAGGCCACTTTACAGAAAGAAGCAGAGGCGTTCCTTTACGGCAGGAGATAGATTTGTTGCAGCACGCTACATGAACAACAAGCACAGAAATAAAAACTAAGAGAAAAAAAAAGGAAAAAAATAAACAAAGGGGAGAGGAAGAGATTCAAATGGAGAAGGAAGATACGAAGGGAAAGGGAGAAAGAGATTGAAAGGGGGAGGGAAGAATCGAGAGAGGCTGAACACAGCAAAACCAAAAAGTATAGTTGGCTTTCAGGTAACAGTGTGTAACAGTGTCGTTGAAGGTGGGAGTTTTTTATTTTATCTGTTCTATTTTATCATTATTTTTTGTCTTATAAAGAGAGAAAGAGAATATATATATACTTCAATTCTTTCTGTTTGTTTTTTTTTATTACTTTTTTGTTTTTCTCATTTTTATTTGAGTGTTTTTTTTTATGATAAAACTCTACCAAAGCAGCTTCTTCTTAATTGATTTTGCTGCTTCAATTTATAAGATAAAATGGTGAATCTTTGTATTCATGAGATAAAATTAAGTTCTGAATTTTTTATTTTTTTCAGCAAAAACAAGAAACCCATGGTGAAGATATAACCTTATTGGGATAAAAAAAAAATTTAAAACAGAGATGAGCTTCTTTGCAGTAATGAGGAAGGCGTAAGCACAGTATGGCAAAAGAGTACAACGGTATACTTTTATTTGTTTTTTTTTTCTTTTCTTTTTTTGTTGTTAAATATAATGTAATGAAAACCCATATAAATATAAGCTCAAAATTTAGACCATTTATAAAATGAAGATTTTTCACTTAATAATAATAAGTGCAAAATGTTTATTAAATATATTATTACTTTTTTTTTAATTATTTTTAATTGGTCGAACAAAATTAAGGTACTACACATGAACGTATGTTTCAAATCTTATTTATATGTTTGTTTATAGTTTAGCCTATGGATTACATATAGTTTTGTTTACATTGAGATGTTAAAAGATGCATTTAAATCTCATAAAAAATATGCGGTCAATTGACCAGGTAATATTTGATTAGGTCTCTAAATAATCACACTAACTACGAGATACAATTTTTTTCTTACATTAATATTATGTGTTTGCATATTGATGATGGTTTACTTTGCAATTGAAATAAAATTTGTAGATCAAAAAATATGATTTTTATTTCTTTTTAAACTTATTTTGCTCATTATTTTGTCATCTTCTACTTAATTGACACTACCTTGTAAATTGTTTCTTTAGATAATTATAGTTGGTTCTATTTTTTTTGGACAAAATTATAATTTTGATCTTTTATATATATGGTAGATATTTTGTAAACAGGTTTGATATTGATTATTTGGTTGGATGCGGAAAAGTAAAAGTTTATTCAAAATTTGAAAGATTAGAGGTTAATATTTGTAATTTTTTTTGTTTTATATTTTTTAAAATAACATACTTAGGTCAGACCAAGTTTTGAAAGGCTTAAGTTTAACTTACGATTAATTTTTTAGATCAAAGTCTATCATACGACCTATATTATAATATAACCACAAAAATGGTGTATAAATTAAATTTATTAAAAAAAAATATTTTATCAAAATTATATTTATTTATACCAATAACTTAATACATATTTGACAATATTCACTTATAATACATACCACATGATTCAAATAACTTTAATTGATTTTTTAAATAATAATTTAAATAAAATTATTTTGACGTAAAATATTCCGTATGTACGAAGTACACAATAGTTAAATATATTATAAACTCAAACTAACCTATCAAAATCTGCACCAATCATTCGCAAACAATATATGGTATTAAAGTAATAAAAAAATGTATCATATGAAATATATATATATATATATAAAGAAAAAGTAATATTGGAATTTATTAGAAAAAGAATGTGGAGTGACTAAAAGAGACAAAGTTGGAATGATATGGAAAGAGAAATAGAAAAGTGGTGTGATTGTCAAAGAGAGTGTTAGAATTAATGATTTGAGCATAATATGGAAATTGATAATTCTAACCACAAAAGAAGACATGTAAGAATTTGAAGAAATAGTAGTATGTATGATTTTTTATATGGTAATTTATGTTATATAGATTGGTTAGCAAGCTTTATAGAATAATTGAGTTCAGGACTTTAATAAAGTGATTTTATAGGAAAAATATTTGATTGATTATAAGTATCATATGTGTCATAACGATTGTCACTTTGATAAAAAAAAGTTATCTTAAAATGAATGTTATTTTCTATTTTTAATTTTTAATGTAACTGTAACCACTATTTATTTATATTGTTTTTCAATGATTACTGTATATATAATTTCTAAAATATTATTATATTTTACATTGATAATAATGAAAATACACAAATAGATAATATGAGTAATTTAGTAAAATAATTTATCTTTTTTTTTTCTTTTTCTAATTATTGCATTCCTTAATATATATACAAAAACCTTAAAAAATATTTATTGTGAGACAGATGAAGTATTGGAGTACATCATTTAGACACACAAAAATATATAATTATTTAATTTTCATTTTATCTTTTTAAATGTGCATATGTATTTAAATAGTGTGTCTAAATGTAGAGAAGGATCTTGGTGGTGACATAGGTTGACCTATAAAATAATTACAAAAAAAATATTAATTAAAACATATACTACATCTTTCAACTTAAATTTCAATTGTATGTGTTTTGAGTTTGGTCTATAGATATAAAAATCAAACTAAAATACGATAAATTCAAAAAAAAAATGAAATCAATTAAATTGATTTTTGTTTGTTTCGAATTCAGTCTGAATCGAACCGAATAAAATCATTAAACTATATCAATAGTGTTATCTTAAATATGTATTGTGTTAAGGATTTTTTAGTCATTTACATATTTTTTTTTCTCATTATAGTTTAAAAAGTGTTTACATAATTGTTTTAATAGTATAAAAAAATCTAGTGTTTGAAAATAATTTTTTTTATATTTTTAAAATAAATATGTTAATTTTTATTAATGTCAATCTAATAGAACTGAATTAAATCAATATGTTATTCATCAGTTTAAGTTTAAGTTTAATTTTGTGATAAAAATTGTAAAAACTCAATCAAACTAACTATATTTTTGATTTATATGTTTTCCCTCTACAAACATACGAACCAAAGCTATGTGTTATACCTATAATTTCGTCTCTCTTAAACTTGTATAACTTTTTAGACCAATTCATTCATTTTTTGCAATTGTGTTTGCAAAAAAATTGTATGCTTACGTTGCAATTTTACAATCTAAAGTTCTAATATACAATAAAATATTATATTTAATTTATCAATTCAAATTTTAAAAATTCGACACCCTAAATGATTACCATCAATGCAAAAATTTATCGATTCTCTTATGCAATTTCTGTTTTGAATGTTTTATGAATTAGCATTGGCTAATCGTAGCTAAAGGCGGACGCTGCAACTTTAGTGTGGACTACGATGACGTTAAGGTGAGTTGTGCATCTTGTTATAACACTTTTCAAACCACTTATTGTGGGAAGAAAATAAAAGAAAAAACACGGTTTTTAAATTTTTTTCCACCCTTCGAATAGAACAACGAAATAAACACGGTTTTTTACTCTCATTCTCACCTTTTTCTCTATTTTTAATTTCTTCTCACAACCCAAAGAAACCCTAAGGGTCTATTTGGAATAAGAGAAATAAATGCGGGAGAATCAATCAAGAGAGAAGTAAACGAGAAATGGGACATTTCTTCAGTTTGGAATGAAATTGTATTTAAAGAATAAAAATCTGTGCATCTCACACATTTTCAAGTCCTCCCTGAATTGCGAATAAAGGAGTCAAGAAAAGAGATTTTCCAGTTATACCCTTTACTAACATCAATCACCACCACAACCTTCACGTCAAATCTAGTGGACTTGCATTCTTGGTTTCATTTTAAAGTCGTGAAAAGAGAGATTTGGAGAGAGACAAATTCATTCTAAGAGATTTGAAAGACTTGCACCGTGTTTTTGCTTAATTTTGTTTGATCAAGATATGGGTCTATCATTATTTTTGTTTGCTCGATCTTTCAAAAATGGCTTTCACTTTAATTTTTTTTTAAGATTCGAAACTGCTTCATTTTGTTTGCTCGATCTTTCAATTTTTTATTTTTTATATTATGGGTCTAGTTTTACTTGTGGACTGAAGAAAAATAAAATAATCTCAAATTTATCAAATAAAAAATTTAAAATAAAATTTATATTAATCTTTATGTTCAAGGGCATTTTTGTTTTTTCAAAAAAACAAATATTCTCTCTTTTATTTATGCTCTCTTTCTCTTATACTAGACAGAACTATAAGAATTTGCATTCATTTCTCTTCTTCTAAAATTTCAATTTTAAAATTTCAATTGTGTTAGTCCATCCAAAAACTCATCAAATCCACCAAACTGCCACTTGCCTAATTTGACAATAAAAATAGTCGGTAAAAGAATAGATTCTCTTCGTTTGAAGTAGATCGACGACTGAGATCGTGTAACACAATAAAATTAATTTTGTGATTTGAACTATTCAAACTGAAATTATCAATTAAGATTAACTACTACGTGAAACTGTGTGCTCTCACACTAGAGAATCACAATCTGCCAAAAAATAGTTGAAATATTATCATCGTTTTGGTTAGAAAACAATAATATTTATAAAGACTAAAAAGTATAAAATAATTTTATATAAACTATCAGTAAAATACAATAATTTTATAGAAATAAAAAACTTATTTAATTATTTTTTTAAATTAAAATTGTCGATTTTAATATCTAAACTGTCCGACGTCAGTTCGAGCATACGCTGCAGCGAACCAGAATCCAATTTCATAATAAATAAAAGTGCCATGCGAGGAAAACTAGCATTAATTAATGCATTTTTTCTACATTTGTAGTTGCACAGAAATTTTAAACTACAACACCCAATACTATTATTAAGTGAATTATTGCGATGAGATCGAGTGTTACTTTCGAGAGAGTTGACTCAACATTTAAAATAATTATAAGAGTGTACGAGTGAAGGTTGCATGTTCGAATATTATGAGAACCCCCTACGCAAAAATTTAAAATTTTTAAGCACCGAACACTTAAAAACTCACATTTAATTTATTTTTTGTTAAAAAATTTTAAATTTTTATAAAAAATGTGTTTATAATGTCCTAATGATGAATGCAAAAAATCATTATAAAATTAAAAAGGTACACACAAATTGACTAAAAAGCAAAGACTAAAAGTGGATAAATTTTTATAAAAACTAAAAATAAAATATTAAAATTTTATATGCACCTAAAAACTTATTTGATTCCTGAATATATTATTATTATTATTGTAATAAAATAGAATTGAAGTATGATGTCATATAAAATTAAATTATTTAAAATGACATATTACAATCTAAAAAAATATTATTAATAACATATTAATTTATTAATTTATTCAAATATATATCGCATATTAACTTATTAGACTAAATGAACATATCAAACTAATATAAAAGCCAGACTCATATCTAAGACATAAATACATATTAGTTGAATTTTTTTAGAAAAAATCTTGCAAAGCCTAACTAGGGGATCCCACCCCTACATGTGCTTAAGCAATTATGACATCCAATTAATTTATAATAAAGTTTTTGTTAATATGTATTCTCATGACAGTTGTTAAAAAAATAAAAAATAATGATTTTGAATGAAAATACCACTTTTTATAATTCAAATTATACAATTTTTTATTTTTTTTTATATTTAAATTCTTAACAACCGCCTTATGCCACTAAAAACACATGATAATATTTCCCTTATAATAATAATAACAATAATAATAACAAAGCCACTAAAAACGCATGATAATATTTCCCTTATAATAATAATAACAAAGCCACTAAAAACACATGATAATATTTCCCTTATAATAATAATAATAATAACAAAAATTTGTATCTCGGATTACGACGTGATAACATATAAGCATTTGATTATATATGGTGGTATGGGCTCTACCTAAACACACAGAAACAAAACGCTGAAAAGAGATAAAAGAAACAACAATGGAAGTAGCCCAGATACTGCACATGAATGGAGGTGTTGGAGCTGCAAGCTATGCAAACAACTCCTTATTTCAGGTATATACATAATTACATGAAACAATGAAAATATGAATCATATATATATGTACTAATTGTTTTGAATTTTATTATGTCATATGGATTGTATATAATTATAGCGGAAAGTGATTTCTTTGACAAAGCCCATCAGAGATGAAGCCATAATTAGTCTCTATCGCAATACACTCTCAAGAAGCTTGACGATTGCAGACTTGGGTTGCTCTTCTGGACCAAATGCTTTGTTGGCTGTGTCAGAAACTATCATGGCCGTGGAAAAGTTTTGTCGGAAATTGAATCATAAATCTCCCGAATACAATGTATTTTTGAACGATTTACCCGGAAACGATTTCAATAATATATTTAAGTCCCTCGAAAGTTTCAAAGCGAAGCTATGTGATGAATTTGAAACTGAAATGGGTTTATCCTACTTTTATGGAGTTCCAGGTTCTTTTTATGGCAAGATATTTTCGAATCAAAGCGTGCATTTTGTTCATTCCTCTTGTAGCCTTCATTGGTTATCTAAGGTTTATATATTTTCTTTTATATTTGATAATTCCATCTTCCTTTAATAAATTATTATTTTTTTATAGTACAAAGCATTTACATATAACATGACAAAATATAATAATTTTTCATTGGTGATTTATTAGGTCCCAGACGGTGTAGACAATAATAAGAGCAACATTTACATAGCTAACACAAGCCCCTCAAATGTCTATAGGGCTTACTACAAACAATTTCAAAGAGATTTCTCTAGTTTTCTTAATTGTCGTGCAGAGGAACTAGTTGAAGGAGGTCGTATGGTTCTAACACTTTTAGGAAGAAAAAGCAATGATCCATCTAGCAAAGAGTGTTGTTATATTTTGGAACTTCTTGCTATGGTTCTTAATGATATGGTTTTGCAGGTAGACTATAAAGTTCAATATTTAATTTGTGTTAGTATTTCTTTTTCTTTGATTGAATAATTTGTGTTAGTATTGCTACGGAATATAAGAAATTTGAACATATAACTTCAACCGTTGTTGTCATAAGCTTGCATTAAATAATTAAACTAGTGATCCCTTTGATTTGCTTAATTAAAAATGATAAACAAAGAAGACACATTCAAAATTTATTAATTTTCTCTACTTCTCTGTCTTTACAAACGGGTCTCTTTAAATTTCTCTCACAAATGTAACATTTTTCTTGTAGTGAAAATTGATGTTTACATTGATATATTTATAAAAGAGCATAAACAAAGGAAAAAAAATCAAAAAATTGTATGTACACGTGGATATTTTTGTAATTAAATGAAAAGTTTCTATT
>JBBPBP010000004.1:14975733-14986080 GCA_037974735.1 Cicer chorassanicum
TAAGATTTGCGTGTTATACAATTTTAGTTAACGACACTAATATTGATATTACTCAATGAATTGTTTAACACTAAAAAAAATCGTATCTTGTTTATGTTAAAATGAATTGTTTTAATGTTCATTATAGGGAATCATAAATGAAGATCAACTAAATACTTTCAACTTCCCTTGGTATACTCCATCTCCATCTGAAGTGAAATCGCAAGTTCTTAAGGAAGGATCATTTTCTATTGATCGATTGGAGGTGTTTGAAGTAAATTGGAATAGTTTTAATTTGAATGCTATTGAATTTGAAAGGTGTAAATCAGTCAAAGATGATGGATACATTGTTGCACAAAGTATGAGGGCTCTGTTCGAACCTTTGCTAGTTAGCCACTTTGGTGAAGCCATTATCGAAGAGGTTTTTAATCGCTACCAAGAAATCTTAATGGATCGAATGTCCAAGGATATATCAAAGTTTATCTATGTTACTTTATCATTGACTAGAAAACCATAAGCAAGACAATTTGCATTTTGGGTTCATATTTGTGGTTTCTTACAAAATATTTTTCAAAGTTGTCATGGGGAAGATTTGTTTTATGTGTGTGGTTAGTAATATAAGAAGTTGAGATGGGTATGATTTTGGGTTATGTAATATTTCCATTTCCATCAAGGACAATTCTCTTCATCCATTGCTGATTACTGTTAAATAGTTTGTGGTAAGGGATTCAACCTCTATTTCCCATATTAATATAAATAATTTTCACTTATATGTCTCTCAAATCATCTAACTAAAGTTGGTGAAGTTTTAGTGGTTGTTATAACTACCTTTGTCCAAATTAGTTATGATAGGTGGTTATAGTTAGTTAGATCTTGTATACTATAAATAAAGTTGTAAATTGCAGTAGCTAAAGGCAGTGTTGTTGTAGTTGAAGCAGTAACAGCAGCAAAGCTGAGAGAAAAATAAGCAATTCGTGATTCATAGAAATCAGAGAAAGAAGATTAAAGGGAGAAGATAAAGATTGAGTGAAGTGATTAGTGTTGCTAGTTCATAAACAATGATAGATACTAAGAGATCAATCTTGAGAAGGCTTTAATCTTCTAAAGTTCAATTAACAATAGTGGATTAATCTTGCTTGCTTGCCCGTGACGTAGGTTTCAACAATAAAGACCGAACACGTAAATCTTTGTGTTATTCTTTCCTTATCTTTCTTTACTTTTCGTTTAATTTGATTGAAAGAACTGGTTTACAAAACTGCAGAAACAGAGAACGATAATCAATCTCCATTTTCTAGTTTTTTTCTTCTGGTTTTCTGTTCTATCAAGAACGTTCTCCGTTTTCAGCATAAAACGCAAAACATTCTCCGTTTCGTTTTTCTGCAATTGTTTGTTTTATGCTTTATTGGTTAATTCTTGTTGCAGATTTCAATATTGTTAACAATTGGCGCCGTCTGTGGGAAAAGGGAGCAACAATGGTTGGAACAAAAAAGTTTGATATTGATAAGTTCAATGGATCAAATGACTTTGGTCTGTGGAAGATAAAGATGCATGTTGTTGTGCTACAGCAAGGTTTAGTGAACGTGTTGAAGGGTGAATCAGCTCTTCCTGTAACAATGTCAACTCAAGAAAAGGAATAACTGATTGAAAAAGCAAAGAGTACTATCATCTTGTGTCTTGGAGACAAAGCTTTTAGAGAAGTTGCAAGGGAACTGACAGCAGCAGCCTTATGGCTTAAACTTGAATCTCTTTACATGACTAAATCAGTTTCAAATAGGTTCTTCTTGAAACAACAATTGTTCTCTTTTAAAATGGATAAAGAGAAACCTGTTACAACACAACTTGTTGATTTCAACAAGATTATTGATGATTTAGAAAATTTAGAAGTCAAGTTAGATGATGAAGACAAAGCTCTGATCTTGCTTAGAGCCCTGCCAAGTTCATATGAACATTTCAAGTATGCTATTATGTTTGGAAGAGAACAAACAATTACTCTTGAAGAAGTGCATACATCTATCCGGACAAAGGAAAGCTATAAAAGACTTGAGATCAAGAATGATAATCTTGCTGAAAGTCTGAATGTGACTAGAGAAAGAATTGACAAGAAAAGATCAAATGAAAATAAGCATAGGTCCAATTCAAGATCCAAATCTAAAGAATAAAGTTATGGCATGGCAGCAAAGACAATGATTGAACTATTTTGATATTGAGTCAAGGTGGAGAATTGTGAAGATATGCCTCAAATAGATTATTTTTCTGTAAAGCATAAAGGTGGTACATGGGAGCAAAGACAATGATTGAATTATTCTGATATTGAATCAAGGTAGAGAATTGTGAATATGTGCCTCAAATCATCTAACTAAAGTTGGTTAAGCTTTAGTGGTTGTTATAGTTACCTTTGGCCTAGTTAGTTATGATAGGTGGTTATAGTTAGTTAGCTCTTGTATACTATAAATAAAGTTGTAAATTGCAGTAGCTAAAGGCAGTGTTGTTGTAGTTGAAGCAGTAACAACAACAAAACTGATAGAAGAATAAGCAATTTGTGATTCATAGAAATCAGAGAAAGAAGATTAAAGGGAGAATATAAAGATTGAGTGAAGTGACTAGTGTTGATGGTTCATAAATAGTGATAGATACTAGGAGATCAATCGTGAGAAGGTTTTAATCTTGTAAAGTTCAATTAACAATAGTGGATTAATCTTGCTTGCTTGCCCGTGACGTAGGTCTCAACAATTGAGACCGAACACGTTTTTTCCTTATCTTTCTTTACTTTTCGTTTAATTTGATTGAAAGAACTGATTTACTAAACTGCAGAAACAGAGAATGATAATCAATCTCCGTTTTCTGGTTTTCTATTCTGTCAAGAACGTTCTCTGTTTTCAGCAGAAAACGCAGAACGTTCTCCGTTTCGTATTTCTGCAATTGTTTGTTTTCTACTTTGTTGGTTAATTTTTACTGCAAATCTCAATATTGCTTTAACACTTGACTTGCTTATTTTACTATGTTCTCATTACCTTTTTGTCGAAGATATTAGATTAGACATTTAAAAGCACTTTTGTAAAACTTGATTAACAAATAAGTTTTTTAATCGATCTCAAAAACTTAAAAAATTTAAATAATTGCTAATATTTAGTTATAAAAAAAAACAGGGCCGTAAGTTTTGTAGGGAGAAATAAATAAAAAGTTAAACTAGTGCAGTTTTGCCATATTTTTTCAACTTTTTTAAAACTTAATTTGACTGTGGAGGAATAGGAGAGCATTTGCGTATCTCCTTTCGCTTAAAACTTGGGTGAATTCCACAGCGACACCAATGGAGGTTAATGATGTGATTTCTCACCAAACTACGACTCTCAACTGAATTATTATTACTACTCATTAAATATCATTAAGTAAACTACTACTAAAGGATTCATTCCCTCATTTACTTTTCATCCATCCAACAAAATTTACATGGCACGCAACAACAACACCACCACCACTCTTCGCGTTTTCTGCGTCGGAACCCTAGACACCAAACTTCACGAACTCCGTTTCCTCTCCGATTCACTTCACTCCAATCTCAATCGCTTCTCCAATCACATTTGCCCCAAACTAGATATCATCGTGCTTGATGTTTCCACCGGTCCAAACCAACCACAACCTTCACCAGATTTCAAATTCGTTTCAAGAAACGATGTTATCTCTTGCAACGACACCGTTTCAAATGAATCCACGCTTCTTCCACAAGATAGAGGCAAAGCCGTTTCCGTTATGAGCCAAGCGCTGGAGCAATTCTTGCTGAAATCTAACTCCGATAAGTGTGTCGCTGGAGTTATCGGCGTCGGCGGCAGTGGAGGTACGTCGTTGCTGTCATCTCCGTTCAGGTCTCTTCCACTCGGGATCCCTAAGCTTATTGTTTCAACCGTTGCTAGTGGCCAAACGGAACCTTACGTTGGAACTTCCGATTTGGTGCTGTTTCCGTCTATTGTTGACGTTGCCGGCGTTAATAGTGTTAGCAGGGTGGTTTTGTCCAATGCTGCTGCTGCTTTCGCTGGGATGGTTGTTGGAAGGATTCGGAATTTGAGTGATTCTTCTCAAGTTTATGATAAGCCTACTGTTGGTATAACTATGTTTGGGGTTACTACTCCTTGTGTTGATACTGTTAGAGATAGGTTGCATCGAGAAGGTTATGAGAGTTTGGTTTTTCATGCCACTGGGGTTGGTGGCAGGGCTATGGAGAATTTGATTAGAGAAGGATTTATACAGGTAATTGATAATTTGCGAGTATATCGAAGTTTATATGCATTCAACAGTCTAATTTTAGTTGATAGTGATATGTTTTTGTTGTGTTTTGTTTAAAGCATTGGAGATTTGCAGCTGCTTTGGAAGATTAGCATAAGAAGTTGGTTTGTCTTTTTTAAATTTAGAATCTCACTTATTAGTACTGTCTTTTCTTTTGAATCTCATTGCAAATTTGAGTAGCATGGTCAAAGCCTTTTTTATTTTTTTTTGAGGAAAAGGTCAAGGCCTATGATATTAAACATACATGGATATTCTTGCTTGAATGGCTTGCTTGTTAAAATATCCTTTTAATTGGTATCATTGCACCTTATGGATGTGAATGTGAGGTTTTGGGCTTGCTTTATGTACATTGACAGAAAAGGTCGTTGCTCTAACTGTATGACTGTCTAGGCTAAACCACTGAGACTGACCCTTCAGAGAATATTAAATTTACATAGATCACAAATTTCATTTTTTACTTTCATGGTTGCCAACACTTATTCAGATTATTTTAGATTTGTGTGTGTATACATAGGCTATTTTGGGAAAGCAGACACTTAACTTGGATGAGCTTTGTGGAGTTGCTTGTATTCTGTTTGTTTCGATTCAGATTCTTCTTTATGCATTCCTACCTCTATTTGTATTTTTTATACATATTCCTTTCTTTTATTTTGCTTAGGGTGTTTTGGACATCACAACAACAGAGGTAGCAGACTACATAGTTGGAGGCGTAATGGCTTGTGACAGTTCTCGCTTTGATGTTATAATAGAGAAGAAAATCCCCCTGGTCCTGAGTGTGGGAGCATTAGACATGGTTAACTTTGGAGCAAAAGATACCATACCACAGAATTTCCAGCAGAGAAATATATACGAACACAATAAGCAGGTGACTAGGTGATGACTATACTACATGACTAAGGTGTTCTGTTTTGTTTTTGCTTGAAAACTACTCCATATCTGCCATGATTACTATATCACTTTTATTACCCATATTGATCTTATATTTCCAGCTATCCCACGACTTTGACCAAAGCAAGATATATCAGTGATGTTATATTGGACTACTCAAAATGCATTTTATAATTCACTGGAATTAAAAATGTTTGACGTGTTGAAATGGCTGATTTTGTCGTGCTAATATAATAAATCAATTGATTCTCTTTCAAGGTTTCACTCATGCGAACAACAGTGGATGAGAACAGAAAATTTGCTGATTTCATAGCAAATAAACTGAACAGTTCATCTTCTAAGATTTGTGTTTGCCTTCCAGAAAAAGGTATATCTGCTTTAGATGCACCAGGTAAGCCTTTTTATGATCCAGAGGCAACTGGTACTCTTCTTCACGAATTACAAAGGCTTATTCAGACTGATGATAATCGACAGGTAATTGTGAACTGTAAAGTTTCAATTTTGCTTGGGTTTTATTTTTTACTTGTTGCTAGGAAGACATTTTAAGGTCAAAAGTTTTGTATTGTGCAGGTAAAGGTGTTTCCCCATCATATTAATGACCTTGAATTTGCAAATGCACTAGTTGATGCATTTTTAGTGGTTAATGAGCAAACTGGTAAAGCTTCTACTCATCCACCAGTAGCCATTCCTGAGTCTGTTGAACACTTCCATGAGGATTCTGTTTCAAATACATCAAGCTTTGGGACCATTGTATATACACCTAGAGAATTCCCAGATGCAAAACCAGGTTCTCATTTCATTTAAATTTGCATTATGCTTTACTTATTCAAAATATTTTGTTAATGACAATTCTAGATGTGAATAAATACTGATTTTCTAGTGATTTGGCTGTTCAAATAATATGCATATTCTTTTTCCAGGTTTCCAACAATGGCTACCACTTTGCAATGAATAGTTGTTTTTTTTCCTCATTATTCGTGTTAATTTTTCCGTGAAATTTAATTAGTGTCGGGATGTTCGCCTGAAAAAATATTTACTTGATGCCAATAGCTTCTTTTTGTGTTAAACTTGTGTTAAATTTGGAAGAAATAATTGGTCTTTTGTCTAACTTTGTAAGTACCACTTTCATTTCTGCTGGCAGAAACTTTGGAGAAAACACAGCTAATATTGCAGCAGTTTAAATATCAAATAGATAAAGGAATTCCTATAATAGGAGCTGGTGCTGGGACTGGTATATCTGCCAAGTTTGAAGAAGCTGGAGGAGTTGATTTAATAGTATTGTACAACTCGGGGCGCTTCCGGATGGCTGGGAGAGGTTCATTAGCAGGGTTGTTACCATTTGCTGATGCTAATGCTGTTGTGCTTGACATGGCCAATGAAGTTTTGCCAGTACACATTTTTTCGATACTTTTGTTCTTAGAGACTGAAAATATTGTCCAACTGCTAATTTCTGTTCATGTATTTTTCACTTCAAGTGGCTAATTTTTCAGATGCTTCTTAATTTGAATTTTGAACATACACAATTTCAAGATTATTGTTAAATATAGGTGATAAGTTGGACAAACTAAACAATTAAAAGTTGTCAAGTTTGAATGGAATTGTGGAAAAATATTTAGAAATAAAAACTGTACATCACTGTGGGAGAGAGCGTTGAAGGAGGAAGATGTTAGGAGGGACTGTGGGCTGTTGGGGGTAAAGGTTCAATGGTAAAGCAGAAAGCACTTTGTGTCTGGATCATCACAAACACTATTTTACTGGCAATAATAAATTCTTAGAGCATCTCTAAATTACTTTTAGTGGGTCCTACAATGCCAAATAAAATTTCAGAACTGCAACAAATTTTCACTATGATGGCAGATTCCTTGAGAACTTTATATGGGTCCCACAATTGAACTCTTAAGATTTAAGAACTGGTTCTTATAGAAGAACCGTTCTTATATGTGGTGTCATGACAACAGTCTCCATTGGCGCGCGAAAGAACTGGTTATTGCATGACCACATAAGTACCTGCATTGGAGATTTTGTTGTTTGATTTCTTTGGTTCTCATAGTCATATAAACTTACAACATTATTGATGTTAAAATAAATTTTCATTAATTGGCCTGGAAGTTAAGGTTAGAAATATGCTCTAAGGCTATTCATGTGACTTCATTTAGTAGCCTAAGCTTTTGGGATAGTTGGTTCATGACAATTAAGAATGTGATACTGAATACTAATTCTTGAGCTCATTTGCCGCTAGCTATAATAAATTATTCACCATCGATAATTATCTTGGGTAATAATTTGGAAATAATATGTCATAGTAATCCCTTGTCAAGGTTGCAATTAATCTTTTTATCTTTCAGTCTGTCTTGCATACTGATCTTTGGTTTTCACTTTTCAGGTGGTAAAGAAGGTACCAGTTCTTGCTGGTGTATGTGCAACAGATCCCTTCCGTCGTATGGATCACTTCCTTAAACAGGTGGAGTCTACTGGATTCTCTGGGGTACAAAATTTTCCAACTGTTGGGTTGTATGATGGTAATTTTAGGCAAAATCTTGAAGAAACAGGAATGGGATACAGGTAGGTGTTATGGGAAGATTTCTCAATACAGCAATCACATAAGTTGGATTGTTACACCTCTGACAACTTTGATTCATTTTCATATTAAATCAACAGCTTGGAAGTTGAGATGATCCAAAAAGCCCATCAAATGGGTCTCTTGACAACTCCATATGCATTCAATCAACATGAAGCTATTGAAATGGCTAAAGTTGGTGCCGATATTATAGTAGCCCATATGGGTCTTACCACAACAGGCTCCATAGGGGCAAAAACAGCTGTTTCACTTGACGAAAGTGTTGTTCTTGTTCAAGCTATTGCAGATGCAACACATAGGATCAATCCTAGTGCTATTGTGCTGTGCCATGGAGGTATGTACATCCCCTCGAAATCTTTTTCTTTGTGTATTAAAGTATTTTGATAGATTAAATAGTAAATTTTGTGTTCTCCTGCCAGTTCTAGGTCTAGTGACAGAGTTTAGAATGTTTTTCATCAGATAACTGGAAGTCTGAAAAAAGACATCTTCCTAGACATTAAGTTTGAGCTGTGCACATGGACGTCAGTACACTATAAACTCATAATGTTTTCCATCCATGTTGAAATGCTTCTATTGTATTGAGTTTTGGCTTAAATTGTTGCCTTAAATTTTAGATGAACCCACACCAAAAACTATGAGATGAAAAGGGGGAAAGAAAAAGAAGGCCAGTTTATAGGACTTGAAGTTGGTCCTAAGTGAGGAAATGAGAAGGGACACACACACTTGATGTATCATTGGAATGCTGGCTCTAAAATAGAGCAATAATGGAAGGGTTTTGATAAAAAGGAATTAGAAGGCTTTGAGCCAAAAAACAGAAAGTAGACATTAGACTGTAATGTCTGTTCAGAGTAAGGTATGGTAAATTACTATACCTCACTCTGAACAGACATTTCAGTCAAAAATGCCAAATCCAGTGGGGAATTTTTGTAGAATTGTCTTGGATGATTTTTCATTGAGAGTTATTACTTGAGTGTGTTTTGGGTGAGAGATCCATTTATAGTGACAATTGTAATTATTAATGGTAAATTATATTGTTGCCATGGATGCAAAAGTGTCTGAACCTCGTTAAGTTATTGAGTTTGTTCTTGGTGTGCTTAATTCCTAGTTTGCTGGGGACTTTTTCCTAACTTCTTTTGGCTGTTTGCAAGGCTGAGTCGTGATGTAGTTATTGAACCTTACTTCTTTCACTGTTCTCAATGTATGAATATAGTGGTCTATATCTGTCAACTTTTAGTCCCAGTTGAGAATAATGTACTGGAATATGCAGGTCCGATTTCTGGTCCAGAAGAGGCAGAATTTATATTGAAGAGAACCAAGGGAGTCCATGGTTTTTATGGGGCTTCAAGCATGGAAAGACTACCAGTGGAACAGGCTATCACAAGTACAGTCAAACAATACAAGTCCATTTCTATTCATTGAGGTTCAATATGTATGTAATTTAATCATTTCAGTGTTCTGTATGCTACATTGCTAATAATGGCTGCTTGTCACTGTTTGATACCTACCAAATTTGTGAAGGTGAAGAATCTAGTATTAAATGATGCAAATTTTCTTAATAATGTAGCAAATGCAAGGGTGATGTTTAAAGAAGAAAGTGCAAGTGATGGTTTATGTAACAAATCGTAGTTTACCATCTATGACTAACCCAGTTATCAACTCTGCTTTTTACTGTTGATAGTGTACCTTAAACTTCGAAGCATTCTGATCCGTAATACATATAGCCACTTGGAAGTTTGATAGATACTGTGTTTACAGAATTTGAATTTACAGAAGAAAGAAATACAATTTCATTTGACTCGAACTATGGATTAGGAAAACCCGAAAATGCACAGGTAAGAACATTCAAGGAATGTTGGAGCCTGGTCGGTCCATCCTCACCTTAACTGCCTTCCTTTATTTTCTTTCTCTGTTTATAGAAGGCTACTTAAATAACTACTTCTAACAGCTTTCCTAACAAGGCCTACTCATAACCAATACAAAGTGGGTGTTGGTCCACTTTATTCCTTGGGTGTTGGGCCCACCTGCTTTGAGCTTTTCTAACTGGGGCAAATTGATAGACTATTATTTGTGAAGTGGAAAGTCACTTAAAAACTAAGGTTTGTTAGATTTCAAAATATTTGGATTATATCTATTTATCCCAGTGTGTCACTTAGGGCCTGTTTACTTTCTAATAACATTTTTAGTTTTCAGTTTTTAAAATCCCTGTTCATTTTAAATTAACAAAGAGATGGGAGACTCATGTAGTACGCAATTGTGATAAAGAGAAGATGAAAGGAAAATTAGGAAGAATGCATCTTTAGAAACAGTGAAAACAATGTAAAAGAAACATGGTGAGAGAAATATTTGATCTATATTATCTTATGTTTATTAGTTAGAGTGAAAATGAAAATAAGAAACGTGGAAAGTAAACGGACCCTTAGTTATGCTATTGGGCTTGGTACAGCTACAACTCGTGAGTACTTTTCTGTTGTGTGTGGAGTATTGTTGTAGTGAATATTGTATGAGTTTTAATGTGCAGGTTAGTTCATATATTCAGACACAAGAAATCCTTACCCTCCATCTATGTTATATGATTGATTTATTCAAACAGTACAAAACACACGAAATGCTGATCTCTCCCCCCC
>JBBPBP010000004.1:14986254-14997139 GCA_037974735.1 Cicer chorassanicum
CCCCCCACACACACACACACACACACACACTGTTCTAACAAGCTGCTGGTTATTTTTTGTGGTGATTTACCCCAAAGTTATAACAGGTCTCGTGATCCTCCACCACCAGATTAACTTGCAACTTATGTTGTACTACTATATTTATATACTTAGTATACAAACCATAGATTAGGAATATCAATTCTTGAAAGTAGTGCAGTAATTTGATTAATGCATTAATAATTCTTGCACAGATTTATTTTGTCTGATGTTTGCCTCAAAACCACAAGTCTGCAGATATACACAGCTGTCTGCTGCATCGTTCTTAGTCTTTCATGACCCCTGTTTATGCCTCTGGCATGCTTTTGTTTATCGGCTTCAACGTTATTGGACAGCCACTCCTTAGTCTAGGTATGTGTGCCTTCTTTTCTAAGCAAGTATCTAAATCATCAAGGGTCCACCTATGCAGCAGTATATTTTAGTTTCTGTCCGTTCGAGAAAAAAAGGATATAAATTTTGGTATGGCAGAAAAAACTCACGTGTAACGACTAGTTAGTCTGTGTAAAAAGACCAGCATTGTCACTTTCGCCATATTCATCCCAAGGCAAGTCCTAGGCCCTGATCCAAAAGGTATGAAACTGTATGGCTTTTGCATTTCCTGCAGATATAATTACGTAAAATAATTTTCTGACACGAGAACATGACATAAAACACTCAAGAAAACAAAAAGCAAAAAATTAGAGAGGGAGAGAGAGCTAGCTACATCAAATCTTTGTGGGTTGAATTTCAATGGATCCTTGAATAGATCTGAGTTGTAATGTATACAAGTTGCATCGATGTTAACGTGCCAACCTTTCTTGATTTCATACCCTGTTGTTGCCACTTGTATAGTTAATAACATAATCATGAATACCAGAGACTGATGATAGAAGCCCCCGAATAGTTGAGGCTGAATTCAATGAAAACTTCATTTTAATTATCTTTGTGTTTAGTACTTTACCTTCAATTGTACAGTCGTTCAGTGCAACACGAGGAAACCATAATAGGACATTAGACATTCTCAGTGTTTCCTTAACTACCTGGAGAGATCACAGAGAGATTCTTGACATTTGAGTAATTCAGTAGTAGGTGCTTCCAGTTTGTAGACAAGTAATCATTTTATAGGTTATGTAAAGACAGTAAAGTTTTTATAAGTCTAAACTCCAACCTTCAAACCATAACGCATGTTGTTGATGTCTTCATGATTAAGTGAAGCATCTTCTGGCTTCATTTTGGTTAAAGATAATTGTTCTTCCTGTAAGTCAAGATGAACATTATCCTAACGTGCAAAGGAGAACATGATTTTCTATAACCAAGTAGAACACAATAGTTTTCCCTCTCCTATCCAATACCACCCAGTCCTGCCCTCAAGAAAGAAAATGAGGTTCATCCCTTTCAAATAGCGCCAAACTAATAATACTGTTTAAAAAGGCATGAAAATTTTATATATGATTCTGTTGTTTAACATAACTTTGATACTTACAACTGGTAATAAATCTAGATCTGTTGGGTTGGGTCCATGATTTTATAATAACAACAAAAACTATGCAGCATCTCACCCTGAGTATATCCTGTTCATCTCTGTTGTCATGTAGAAATTTTACACTCCACATCATTGCTGCTGCTGTAGTAGTCTGTCCAGCAATTATCAATGTCAAAAGATTATCCATAATCTCTGAGTCATCAAGCTTTTCACTGGCTGGAAATGAATTTCTCTGCAACATGGACTGCAGAAAATCCTCTGGAGACTTTTCTCCCCTCCTACGTCTAGCAATGATTTCTTTGAAGGTTTCCATGAGCCTTTTACGAGCCTGCTTTAGCTATCGTCTTTAGTTCAACCTTAATGAAACTTCAGGGAAGAAAAAGGAAATAACTCCATGTTTTTCCCCCTTAAATTACTCAGTACTAATATGAAGTCATGTGCCTGACTCAATCACTCAAATTAAATCCTAGTAGAACATTCTAATTTACATACAATAAAGGACTAGTAAATCCCATATTTGGGTAAATATCACTAACCGTGATGCCTTTATAATATCTGGTGCCAGGAATCATGACAGGGAAGGACAACATGGCATTAGAGACAGCAGTGCAGTCTTTCTCGATCTGTCGGAGTAATGAATCCTCCGTGATGCTCATAAGCATATCACACATTGCATCAAATGTCACCTTTATATGTCAAACATTTCATAGGAGTTAGTAGGAGTCACATCATATCTCAGTATACTTCAACTCAGAAATTGGTATTTTAAATTACCATCATACAGAAGTCCAATGCCTTGAAACTTTTCCCACTTTCTTCTATCTTTTGCAGCCTTCCACACAACATTTTATCAAATTTTGTGATAAATGCAGATAAGGAAATCATTGAGAATGGTTCAGATAGAAGACGCCTTATTCTTTTGTGGCTCTCAACAGGTACACATAATAAGCTTTTCTTTCCCACGGCATCTGCCATTGATTTTACGTAACCCTTGTTGAAAAGATCAAAGTCATTAGAAAAAATCGTCCTCGCACCTTCAGGATTAGGAATAAATACGTGGACCTTGCCGAAGAGCCTTGTCTTGAACCATCTCCCATGCCTACTTACATCAAATCAAAAAATTACCCCTGTTCCATTGGCTTATGTTTCCAGTTTATTATTAGAATTCTGACAAAATTTTATAATAAATACTAGTGTGGTATAAAAGATACTTTAGTCTAATATTCAGCTTAGTATTATACAGGTCTAATTAACACTACAGATAATAATCAAGGTTATTGTATGTTGCATATTTAAACCAAAACAATAATTCACCTGTTGATGAATATTTTCTAATTGACTTCATTCTATGCCAGTATAAAAATTCACCGGTTATGATCACTCTTACTTTTCCTACTTGAGGTGATGAAAACAAAGTTTAGCTAGCCTTTGATGATAAAACAATGAATATCAGTCACTGTATGCTTGAGAGGATTCTTGAATTTGTACATATATCAAGATGGAATGGAAGTAAGTCACTTACCATAATCGCCTTAGTCTGACAAAATCATAACATCCTCTTGTACTATTAGTGGCTGAAAGAAAAGAAAAAGTTTCCCCAATAAGAGGTAATCCCAGCCGACCGGGGATATTTTCTTTCGTGCTTGTAGTTTTTTTCCAAGCTCTTGAAGCCAAATATGTTAGTCCTATAGAGAATAATAAGACCATGGTTATGTCATAATAGTTATGCACTACAAATACTAGTCCTTCCCTCCATAGACTCAACATCTCTTGTTTTATTGTTGCCCTTTCTCTAAACAATGGTGATGAATATAAGCCAAGAAATAAAGTCTTGAATATAGTTCAGTTGGATTACACTTATAATAATGCTATTTAAAATGGTATGAAGACAGTGTTGTAGAAGTCGAGATGCTTTGTTTTATAAGATATTAGAACGAGGAGCATCTTTGGAAATATTGCTAGTATAAAAGCTAGAAGATTCCTATTGCTAGAAGACACACATTAATGTAAGAAATTGCCAAGTAATGAAAGCGATTTTTTATTAATCAAAAGAACTTCACGTCAAGGTTGATCATCAAAGCGGGTAAATATTTGGATTCAATAATTCTTCTTAAAAAAAATAGTAGACTAAACATAAACTTGGGTTGTGTGACATAATAACAGACTTGGATGCTGATTGAAATGCCTTCCACTATTATACTGCTGTTTGAAAGCTACGTTACATTACACTAGCTCGTGTGCTTATAATGATTAACCAAACTTTTTTCTGTGATATTTAAATGACACACGATTGGTCAAAGTGGGTTACTATTTTAGCTTAGATTCTAACATAGGCAACAATCTTGTGATGCGACCCCCCCTTCAGCTAGTTTCCCAATTTTCTTCAAAACTATTATGGTGTATAGTGATTCAAACAAAAAAAGAAATATGATTTTTTCCCTTAAAGAGAGAATAAATTGAATTGATATATGATGGAATGCCACTTAATTAGTTCCAAGAATACCAGGTTGGATATTATAGACGAGTGGAAATGACAACTTGAATGGTGAGGAGTCATAACCCATAATTATGCACTTGCTATGATCCAAAATCCCCATTAAAGCAGAAGAAGGTTAGGCCAATAGGCCAGCCATCCACTCCCACATAAAAAACACGTCTTTACCTTAATTGACGATTTGCAAACTTAATCTTGGCAATGCAATGGATGTCTGCTTGATGATGTATGAATCTTATATTGTAATGTAAAAAAAACTGAATCATATAGTATTGTTAATACTTTTCACCCACGTACTGTAATTAACATGCCATCTCTACATAGGCTGTAAATATTTTTGAATGATTTGTGAAATTTCCTTTTATCCATTAAAAAAATGATTTGTGAATGAGACATGAATTGCCAAGCTTTGAATACTTCTCATTTCATTTCGTTTTTATTCAATTAAATCATATTTTGGTGGAGTCTGTGTTCAATAATAAATAACCTGTGGAATCTTCTTAGTTCTTATGTGCGAAAGAATCTACCCATGAACTTATATCCTCTTTTGGAAAAAAAAACTTTATACTATAAAAAATATCTTATTTTTTGTTTACTTTGAAGAGGTTGCAGGAGGGAGATGAGATTACCTGAAGCAAAACTTTTTTTTTCTTCTATATGAGATCACATATTGGGAATGCGAGCATATGTTGATTATTTTTAACAAATGAAGAAATGTTAAATTAATTAATAAAAATTTGAAATTATATTAATAAAATCAAATAAAATATATTAAATAAAAAAATATATCTAAATTATTGCGTTGAATACATGTGTCAAAGAAAAGAAAAGAATGTTTTGCTTATAACCTGCCTTGCCACCTCTTAAAAGTTAAAAAATATGATATTTTTGTATATAAATTCAATACGAGACATAATAAAAATATTTTTTTAAAAAAGAAGATATAATAAATAAAAATCCAATTTAATCACCGGCTTTAATTATCTGTATCATTGTAGATTTGTACTGTACTCCGAGTTTGTAGGATGGAGGAGTTATCATTAGTTCCACCAACGTTTTACACCTTTGTTTTTTTTGACAAAACAAAAGCGATGTTGATAGCGATATTCCCGTCTTTCACTCCTACTATGGGCCGCGAAATTGACGACTCATTACTCATAGGTTTGTATTCAACCAAAAAAATTATTGTTTTTTGGGTGGAGATATTTATTGCTCAATAATTTTGTAGGTCGACCATGGCTCAACTTTTTTATTTTTTTGTTTTTATGTCAAAGAAGATTTTATATATTGGTCGCGGATTAAAAACATTTTTTAAGAGCTGTAGTAACACATTCTATAATGATGCATTTTTTATTTACTATATTTTATATTATTAAGTGAAATTTCAAATGAACATTATTAAATTATGTTACTTTTATATTAATTTTATGAAACTTATTTATATTTCAACCGATAAAATCAAATGTGTTGAAAAGTGTATTAAATAATAGGTTGATATAGTTTTTAAATTCTAACAAATGACGATATTATTAAGTTGAACATGGCTGAGTTCGAATTTAGGATTTTCCATTTCTTCACACTTAAGATGTGAGTCTAAACACCAGACTATTTAAAAGAAAAAAGAATAACATGTTGATAACACTGATTTTTTTTTTCTCGGATCTGTGATGCTTCAATTAAATTGAATATTAAGAAGAACTCTATTAGATACGGGTCTATATAAGTTTGTGGTCAAGGCATGTCTTGTACGTCTAAACAAAAAACGAATGAATTGGTATATATGATATACTAAACCAAAATCAAGCAAACGTGTCAACCACAACCACTGAGTCAACAGTTGCAAATCAAGAAACACAACACTTATGAAACCGCCTATAAAGAGGCTTAAATGCAATGTTGATGTATGATTCACAAGCCATGGTGTTGGCTTCGGTATGTGCTTACAAGATGAGGTTGGCAACATCCTACAAGCCCGAGTATCACATTTCACCCCACGTTTACAAGTACTTAAGGTGAAGCAAAGGGACTACGTGCAACTCTTCAGTGGTGTATAGAATTAGGCATTGATTACACTGTTTTTTGTACTCACTACTAGAAAAAGTTGAGTTTATTAGAAAACATGTTTTATTCTTTATTATATCCAAAATGTTATATATTAATAAAATGCTATAAACATATTCGAGTATAAAAATAATTACTCTTCATAAAAATTTATATTTAAAAAAATTAGATATTATTCAAAGAAGAGGAGAATTGTCAAGGCAAAATCAAAGGCAACAGAGTATCAGAAACTCCTTGCATCTAGATTGAAGGAGCATAGGGAACGCTGAACTGAGAGCTTGGTAAAGAAGACGTCTAGACTATCTAGTCGACTGTCACGGTATAGGCACCTTACTGCTAGAGATATGGTGAAGTTTTTTGAACGACGTTAGAATATTTTGAATTGTTATTTTAGTGTTAAGATTTTTTTTTTTTCATTTTATTTGTAGGTTTTAAAATATTGGGAGCCAATTTTGAAAAAGATAAAGCAAAATTATTTTGTATGAAATACATTTCTTTAATTCTTTAATGTTGGCAGATAATTTAGGAAAATATAAAGTCTAATTATTTATAAAAATTAGTTTGTTTCAAATAACTTTTTAAATAGAATTAATTTTTTTTCTATAAATATACTCTAATTTTTGTTTTTAGTCCATACACAAATGTCCTTCAAACTTTGTTCTTTCGTATATTTGTTTGTTATCAATTTTAATCCTCACTTTTTAAACAGAAATCTACATTGCAAGTGTAAGTGATTTTGGTTTTAACTCTATGTTCTCATACGAATGAAGCTTTAGTAATTTAATAAAGTTTGACTAACAATTATTTCAATTCAGATTCTTTCAAATAAACCGTCGTTAACTGAAGTTGATTAACTGTTTCAGTATAATTACTTTGTTTCATAACATGTCATTGTTAATACCTTAATATATAATTAAATTAATAATTTTATCTATTGTCTTTAACTAATAAAGAATATTTTTTAATTTATCTATATCACATATTAAATGATTAAATTAAATTGTTAAGGTCTTGACAATGGATTCAATTGTTTAAGATTTTAAAAAAGTGATTTTAACTTTATATTTTTAAAAATGATTTTTATGAAGATTTACTTAAAAATAGTAGAAGTTTTTTAAAGTCATTGGTTACTAATTAAAAAAAGTAATTTTGATATTCAATAACTTAGATATTCATTATTAGATATTTGGTTTAAATATGTTTTTGGTCCTATAAATATAACCTTTTTTTATTTTGGTCCTCGTAATTTTTTTTGTTTACATCCCTTTAATATCAAGAAAATTTATTTTTGGTCTTTAATGTTAAGTGGACGTTACAAAACCGACAAAGGGAAATAGTTTTTGATCCCTGTAAATATAACACTTTTCAATTTTAGTCCCTGAAAAATATTTTCTTGAATTTCATCCCTGCAATATTCAAAAATCTCCTTAAATATAAAATAACATTCAAATTGATATTTATTAATAACAAACTTATGCCAAGTAATGTTTAAAATATTTTCACTTCAATAATTTAAAATTTATTAATCTTCTGTTTTATTTATTTATTATTATTAAATTAATTATATTAGTATAAAACATAAAATAAATATTAATTATATTAGTATAAAACAGAAAATAAAAATTAATTTAATAATAATAAATAAATAAAACAGAAGATTAATAAATTTTAAATTATTGAAGTGAAAATATTTTAAACATTACTTGACATAAGTTTATTATTAATAAAGATCAATTTGTATGTTATTTTATATTTAAGGAGATTTTTGAATATTGCAGGGATGAAATTCAAAAAAATATTTTTTAGGGACTAAAACTGAAAAGTGTTATATTTACGGGGACCAAAAACTGTTTCCCTTTGTCAATTAACGTTTTTGTAACGTCCACTTAACGTTAAGAACCAAAATTTTTTTTTTTGATATTACAGAGATGTAAAACAAAAAAAAAATTACGAGGACCAAAATCAAACAAATGTTATATTTACAAGGACCAAAAACATATTTAAACCTAGATATTTTAACACGATAAAACTCACATTTTTTATAAAGTTTATTTTTCTTAAATAATTTTTATGAAGAGTTATTCAAAATAGCTTTTCATTTTAATCACTTTTTGAAATTTTATTGTTCAAAAAAAAATTGTAGAAAATAAATGAAATCATATTTTAAGATAAATTATTTAAACAAATTTGTCATTTTAAGCTTTATCTTTGACATTCTTTTTGGAAAATGTTATGACAAAAAGATAAAATACTATAAAAATCATTTTTTTTAAAATTTTAAACAAACATACCAAATGTCTTATCATAAAAAAATCACTTGATGTGGAATATATTTTAGAACAATAGTTTGAAAAAAAAGTTTTATGTGGACTAAAACAAAAATTTGTATAGTTATAAGGATGAAAAATCATATTTAACACTTTTAAATATTTCAAAACAATTTATTTAGAATCTAATATGTATAGAAAAATATATTTTTGATGCATTTATATTGATGAAATGAATGAAAGCAATAATTTATTTTGTATATAATGAGATACATTATTTTCTTCAGAACGTTATCGATAGTTTTTTTAAAATTCTTTTTTAACTCGGAAAAGTCACTACAAGAAAATTGTATTTTGTGGCTGTCAAAAGTTCTCACAAAAGAGAAAAAACAGCCACAACACAATAGACAAATTTGTGGCGGCCTAACGTAATCACATATAATCCCGTCACAGTTTTGTGGCAGCCAAAACGGCCACAAAAGTTGGTTTTTATAGTTATCGTTTGTGAAGGTTTAAGCCCTCACAAAATTGTAACGGAAAAGTGGCCAAGGCCGCCACAAATTCTCTCTTTTGTGAGGGATTAGACCGTCACAAATGATGAAACGGATGAAAAAACAGTTTATGAGAGTTTAGGCCACCACAAACTGAAGCAACAAATGGGTGACTTTATTAAAAAAGAATTATAAAATTCAAAATTAATATTAAAAAATGATATTATATATAAAATATTAATATTAATATAATTTAAAATTTAAAAATTAAATTTAAATAAAATATTATATATAAAAATAAAATTTTAATATTAATTAAATTATTACTACCAACAAAATAAAACATTTCAAAATTAATAAATCATGTCATACAAAAAAAATATAAATAGCAAATATTATTCAAATACATCAATCATCATAATAATTCCTTTGATCGTTAGCTCCACTCCCTCCATCATTATTTGATTGAATATTATCCGACGATAAAAGTTCCTCAAAAGTATTATTAATTGGTGTTGGAGACAACATGATTTGAAATTGCATTTCATCTTCAAGTACACCACCACTAGTCGACGGAGCCATAGCTGGTTGAGGTTGATTTAAATCTGGTCTGATCAAGTCAGTTGTTGGCATAATTGGTCGGTATGGAGTTTGATCTGCTTGAGGTTGAGGAAGTTGTTGTGAAAATGACGAGACATACTGATAATTATTAAAATATTGTTGCTGTAACATTGGCTATTGTTGTTGCTGGAAGGTGAGGTTTGGAGGCTCTTGTTGTTGCTGCTGTTGGGAGTATTGAGAGTATTGTTGCTACCACAAGTATTGAGGCCTTGAATATTGTTGTTGGTGGTGAGGCGGGAACTGTTGATGAAATGCAGAAGGAAATGAAAATTGTTGTTGTTTAAACTGTTATTGCTGATGTTGCTCTTGAAACTTTTGTTTTCATTCTTCATTTAGTTTATCAATTGTTGCTTGTGTCAGCTGTTGTGTCTTTTCTTCTTGCTCACTCATCCATTGTTCCTTTAATTGATCAACATTGTCTGTCGACGAACGATAAGATCGATCTGTAGTAGCATAAGAAGAAGATGTCTCAATCTAAATATTTTCTATTGCAGAGAATGTTTACATCAATGCAAACTGCAGAAAAGATAATGTGGCATTATGAGAATAGAATAAATCCAGGTGAGTTGCAACATCCGTTTGATGGTCAGATATGGAAACACTTTGATCAAATGCATCTTGATTTTGCCGCCACAAAATTTTGTGACTAGGGTATTTGTGGCTGCCTTAGGCCGCCGCTCTGTTGTGGTTGCTTTTGCTTTTTTGTGAGGACTTTTAGCTGCCACAAAATGCAGTTTTTCTTGTAGTGATGTATTGTCATTTTTCTTCTAATAAAAACTAGCTTCATAAGTCAATGATATGTGTTTTTGCAAGTATTATTGTAAGTTTAACTCACACAACTCCTTGTAAGTGGTTATTATCTAAAAAGAGAAAAACAATACCACACAAATTTATTAATAAACAAATTCACTCCTAGTAGTAATAAAAAACACATGAATACAAAAATAGTATTTTAAACTGTCAAAATTATTGAAAATATAGAACGCTTTTTCGATTTCTCAACTCATCCTTGAACGAAAAATTCATATGTACGAAGAAATATAATGACCAAAAATAAACACTAAAAGAACATGTTGAAAAATATGACTTCAAGATGATGTACATGTTGTCCTCTTGTTAGCAACGTTCTACGATAATTGAAAGAATTAATAAAAAGGGTATAAAATATTTTCCCTGAAATCAATATAGCTCATTTTCATTGAATATAAAAGCTTGACCATAGATGTCTTACATATCAAAGTCACACTATTTAGACAAACACATTCTAATTTTTTTTATTTTTTTTTTTGAACGAGAGAAATTCAAAAATTAAAATAGCCATTTGAAACCGGGAGCGTATATATCTTATATATAGAACATTGTGTTCATAAAATATACTGATAGTGTACGAATATGTCTTTTTTTATCTTGTTTTGCGGTACAAATCAATTAGAGTAGTACTTAGCTTTTT
>JBBPBP010000004.1:15002874-15016775 GCA_037974735.1 Cicer chorassanicum
ATTATAAAACTTAAATCTAAAGTTATTTTAATAATTATTTTATACTAATATAATTAATTTAATAATAATAATTAAATAAAATAGAAGATTTTAGTGATTTTTTTGAAACAAGAAATGAAAATTAATTTAATAATAATAAATAAATAAAACAGAAGATTAATAAATTTTAAATTATTGAAGTGAAAATATTTTAAACATTACTTGGCATAAGTTTATTATTAATAAAGATCAATTTGTATGTTATTTTATATTTAAACAGATTTTTTAATATTGCAGGGATGAAATTCAAAAAAATATTTTTCAGGGACTAAAACTGAAACGTGTTATATTTACAGGGACCAAAAACTGTTTCCCTTTGTGAGTTAACATTTTTGTAACGTCCACTTAACGGTAAGGACTAAAAATAAATCTATTTTAATATTACAGGGATGTAAACAAAAAAAAATATTACGAGGACCAAAATCATAAAAGGTCATATTTACAGGGACCAAAAACATATTTAAACCTAATATATTAATATATAAGAAAAACATCAATTCCACTCACAATAAAATAATTAGATAAACAAAGTTTCCTCACCTACGATAGGAATACCAATACTAAATATATATCTAATACAGATACTTCATACTCGTGTATCATAAGATGCATTACCATCGCAATTGAAATATGAACAAAAAATATTGAAGTTTTTATCAACAAAAAGCGCTAAAAATACCCCAAAAACAACATGAAAGTTTTGAAGGAAAAAAAAATAGATATAGTAAGGAATGGTTAAAGAAAATTCGGAACCTTTCTCAAAAGACAAGGGAAGAAACAGGGGCCTATTTGATTATCTTTTTAAAAACTCTTTTTAACATTTAAGAAAATAAAAAACTTAAAAATTGGTTTGGCAAACTATTTTATAATTGTAGTTTTGAAAACTAATTTTTATTTTTCAATTTTGGAAACTAAATAAGTAAAAAAACTTAAACTAATTTTTGATTTTCAATTTTTTGTTTTTAAAAAGAAAAAAAAAAAGACGCACCACTTGCTATTTTCTTTAATGATATTTGGTGCAATTTTTATCAGTGTGTTTTATTTTTATTTCAAGTTGGCACAAACAAAATACTATAGCATCATTCTTTAAAAAACAACTTAATTGTAGTTTTATTCTATTTATTTTTATTAATTTACGAAATTGGTCTCGTATTTTAAAATTCAATAATTTGGATTCTTCTATATGATTTTTTAACTAAAAAATTATATTGTAACATATTTTTAATTGATGTGACTTATGATATGATGACGTGGAATTATTAACAACCATGAAATTGCAACAAAACTCTCTAAAAATTTCAATTTCAACTTTAAACATTATTTATGTTTGTAATTTAATTAATGACACATGAATAGTTAACGTTTCTATATCATGAGATCATACAACATGTCATTTATAATGTCACATCATATTTTTTAGTTCAAAAATCTAAGAGAGATCAAAATTTTCAGATTGTAAAATAAGGGAATCAATTTCGTAAATTGATGAAAATAGAGGGAACAAAAATGCAATTAAGAGAAAAAACGATAGCATCACTATTCAATATTATTGTCGTGGTTGGTTTTTTTCTTTCCTATTGTCGAGATTGGTTATTAATTGCATTCATGCTTAGTTTGTAATGATAAATAAAGATGTAAGTACCGATAGAGATTGAGTCTAATTGGAATGAACTAAATTTTCACAACGTAGTAAATTCGAATTTGAATCTCCATTGAAAGAAATACCCATATTCAAAGAGAGACTCATAAATTTTAAGTAGTGTATGCATAGTATATCTTTTAACTATTGTCGCATGTAATTTTTTAGTCTATGAACTTATCAAAATTACGAACACATTATCAAATGTCTTTTTTGTTGGTAATTTTATAAACCACAATTATTAACGAAAATTGAGGAATAAATTGATTAAAAAAACACATTTATTTAAAGACAAAATAACTAATAAAGGATATATTAAGGTTTATTTTTGTACTTTTAATAAATTTAAAGACTATTATAACAACACTCACATTTATTTTACAATAATTAAAATATTGTGGAGGCACAATCTATAATATAGATTTTTCTCTTTATCATAGAAATTTTTTTTTAGCGTATTACACACTAAAAATATTAATTTTCAAAATTAAGTATGGACGATTGCCCACACTTCTATGTAGATTTGTCCATGTCCATATTTAATGTTTGACGCAACTCGAATACGATTATTCTCGGTGGAAGGAATGGAAAACCAAAAAAATAATACATCAATCATATAAAAATAATATGTTTTGCAATTTTGGTCATTCTATTTTCATCAAATTCGCGAAATTGATCCTCTTATTTTAAAATCAACCAGTTTTGGTCATTCTCTCAATTTTTTTAATTAAAAAATTCTGATGTGATATATTTTAAATAATGCAATATATGATACGGTGATTTTGAATGATTAATACCCATAAGATTACAATAAAAACCTCTAAAAGTTACACTTTTAACTTATGAAATTATTGATTTTTATAATTTAATTAATAACATATAAATAATTATTGCGTCTAGATAATTCTACCTCAAGAAATTATATGTCACGTTATTTAAAATATGTTAAATCACTATTTTTTAGTTAAAAACCTGAATAAGGGATCAATACTATCGGATTCGAAAATAAATGAACCAAATTAATGAATAGGTAAAAATGAGAACCAATACTATAGTTAAGCCAAAATAATAACAATAATAAAGTTTTTACTACTTTGAACCAAAAAATGTGTATCATTGAGATTATTGTTTGTAAAATTTTAATTATAATCAATAAAATTTAAATATTAAATTATTCTAACTTAATTGATAACAATATAAAGAGTAACATAAAAACACAATATGCACTTGTGGTTTTCCACGCAAATCTGTCCTAATTTTGATGAGAAAAATCTACTTTGACATGTATGGCGTAAAACTTTTCAGAAAATTCTAACTCATGACGAGGTTCGAAGTATTGATACTCGCTTGCATCCGCCCCACAATATGCACTTATGTTTTTTAATAAAAAAACTAAAGTCAAAATCACTTTTTTTATAATCTATAACAAACAAATCCTAATATATCCTTAGTTTGTGATTACATGAAGCTATTTATGATTTTTCTGTCATTCTGAATAGAACTTGATATCTCATATTTACAACACTCTTAAATCCAATACACTCGTCACTTGTGCTAGATTTGATGGTTATTTATGAATTTATAAATAAAAAAACTAGCAAATTATTAGTGCATTCGCACGAGTTGCACATGTAAAGGTCATTTCGTAGTTCGACATTTGTCTTATGTATTGTTTCTATAAAAAAATATAATTAAAGCATCACAATTTTTGTATATAGTTATTTTGAATTTTTTATCAATTACTATTTGGCTTGTATATGATAGTTTAGTCTTATCAGCGATAATTTGTCTCATCTATGATAGTTATTTCGAAATTTCTGTCAGCCATAACTTATCATTGTATGATAGCTCAATCGCATCAATTAGAATTTTTTCCTACAAATGATAGTTCATTCTCATCAGTGTTAACTTGTCGCGTATATTATAGTTTTTTTTGAAATTTTATATATCGTTGAAAATGTGTCTCATCTATGATAGTTCAAATCAAAAGTGTCAACTTGCATTGAATAAAAAAATAAAATGACTTAAAAAAATAAAAGTGTAAACGTGTCTAGTGTCAGATAGTTATTTAAAAATTATTCTCATTAAAAATTTGTCTTGTGTATGAAAATTAAATTATATCACTTACAACTTGTCTCTATAAGATAATTATTTTGAATTTTTTATTGATTATAACTTGTCTCGTGTATGATAGTTCAATTTTATCTGCGACAATTTATTTTATAGATAATAAATCAAAACTTTTACCATGTATGATAGTTCAATCAAAAGTTGTCGTGTGAATGATAAATTTTATCACTTACAGCTTGTCTCGTGTAAGATTATTATTTTAAATTTTTATCGATGATAATTTGTCTCATGTATGATATTTCTATTTTATTAGTAAGAACTTATTGTAGATGATAAATTAAAAAGTTGTCTTTTGTATGATAATTATTTTGAATTTTTTATCAGTGAAATTTTCTCATGTATGAAAGTTAAATCACATCACTTACACTTATCTCGTGTAAGATAATTAATTTGAATTTTTTTTATCGATGACAACTTATTTCGTTTATGATAGTTCAATTTTGTCAGTGACAACTTATTTTCTAGATGATAAATCAAAACTTTTACTGTGTATGATTGTTCAATCAAATATTGTCATGTGAATGATAAATCTCATCACTTACAATTTGTCTCGTGTAAAATAATTATTTTGAATTTTTTACCGATAAAAATTTGTTTTGTGTATAATAGTTTAATTTTATCAGTAACATTTTACTTTGTAGATGATAAATTAAAAGTGATCTCGTGTATGATAGTTATTTTAAATTTTTATTAATGAGAATTTGTCTTCTCAAGTTAATTATTTTAAATTTTTTATTGATGATAACATGTGCTATGTATAATAGTTTAATTTTATCACTAACAACTTATTTTGTAGATGAAGAATCAAAAGTTGTTCCATGATAGTTCAATCAAAAGCCATCCATGAATAATAAATCTAATCACTTACAATTTATCTTGTATATAATAATTCAACTTTATTATTGATAACGTACTCTGTAGATCAACAATTCCCCAATTAATTAATTAATATAAATTATAAATATACATTCTTATTTTTAAAATATAATCATTTTAATTAAAGAAACATATCTTAAAAAATTGGATTCAGTCATTAATGAAGAGTAAATCTCATGGGATACAATTAACCTTTCATTCCTCTTTTTTCTCTTCTAGGTGCACACATCACTACTAACCATACACATTATTATTATTATTATTATTATTATTATTATTATTATTATTATTATTATTATTATTATTATTATTATTATTATTATTCCCGATTTTTAATTATTATTTTATTTAATTTGAAGCTTGTTTTTGGATAGCTCAAGTCCAACCACAAAAAATTAGTATGATGTTTTTGCTCTAAGTTACTGAAATCTCTCTATTCATCAACTTTGTTTTAATTTATGAGCATTTTCACGCAATCACTGCGCAAAAATCACTCACATTCTATTGAAGTTTGAAATTTTCATATTATTTTATTTATCTCGATAATTTTTTTTTAAGTATTTATTCCTCCGACAAAATTTATTTATCTTCATCTTTTATGTCTCAAAAAGAAAAGAGATAATTTTTTTAAGTCCTAACTCATATTTTTTCTCAAAAATTTAAAACTTAATGATTTGTGTCTTTGGATTAAATTATTTGTTGTTGTCTTAATGATTTATTGGATATTCAAATATAATTTATAATAATAATACTTTAAGAAAAATTGATGCTGACAAAAATACTAAACTCTTTTTATCAAAAAAATTGTCACATCAGTATTGTCAGTATTTTCAGAAATAATTTGA
The DNA here is from genome assembly GCA_037974735.1 of Cicer chorassanicum. Taxonomy (NCBI): domain Eukaryota; kingdom Viridiplantae; phylum Streptophyta; class Magnoliopsida; order Fabales; family Fabaceae; genus Cicer; species Cicer chorassanicum. The sequence goes on from JBBPBP010000004.1 coordinate 15,008,404, forward strand.
TAATTTGCTGAAAGTTCAATCATTAGGACAATATAGTATTTTTAACGAGATGTAACTTTTCTTAAAATATAAGTCATGCAGAGATAAACCCAAATGAAACTGTAACAGGCCCAGGCCCAACCCATTTCCATCCTCGTATCTCCCTCTCTCTTTCTCGATCGCTCTACAACTTCAAATTCCATCAACAACGACAACAAAAGAAGCTTCACAAATCTTTGAACAAGTTTTTTTGCCTCCTAAGTTTAACATTTGCATCTTCTTCATCCAGATCTCAACGGTGGGATCAATATTAAATTTTTCGTCTTAATTATTTAAAAATACTGATTTTGATTTTAATTTTTTCTTTTTATTTTCCGTAGATAAAGATGGATCCAGACACTGTAAAGTCCACTCTCACCAATCTAGCGTTTGGAAACGTAATAGCAGCAGCTGCACGTGATTATAAAAAGGTCTTTTTTTTTTAGTTCTTCCTTCAAAAATTTCATAACAGAATACCCTCCCTCATAATTAGGTGAAAATTTTCTTGTTTCTTATTTTATATGCAGAATTATTATTCTTAGATGATTTGTTAGTAATATTTTATCTATATTCATATCCTAAATTTTATTATATATTCAATTTATGAAATCGTATATCATATTCTATATCATGTTGTTACTAGTGCTACTGTGGAATGGAACTGTCTGTTAATTTGTACATTGGTTCAGTTTTCTTTTTCCTCTATGAGTTTGTGTCTTTAATTATCTCTTTCTTAATTTTTTCTTTTCTTAGCATAGCATTCTTTAGACAGTTAGTAGTTGAATACTAAAAGCCTGTTTATTTTGTGAAAACATTTATAGTTTTCATTTCTTAAAGTGAACAATTGTCTAAATTTCTAAGACTTTTGTAGTGAACAATTGTCTACATTTCTAGAAACAATGAAAATGTCATAAATTTTTTTTCATTGTTTCCGGAAAATGTATCTTCATTAACTAGCATTTCATCTTATTTCCATGACAGTAGTTCACTTAAAGAGTCTCTCATCAAGGTAAAATTAACACACATTATAGAAAATATGAACACAAAATGTTTCCATGATAGTTTTTTTGAAGTACATTTTTGAAGATATTTCTATGTATTATTGGAAGTTTAGTTACTGTGTACTTAAATGCCAACATTATGATATGATTATTATTATTTTTTCTTACCGAAGTTATTGTTATGTAGAATTCTTATGCTGTGCTATATATATCGGTGATGTGACCTATTATATGATTCATGTAGGAATTGCTTACTCAAGAGAAGGCGGCACAATCAAGTTCAATAAACGAGGAGGTTGACCTTGATGAATTGATGGATGTATGTTTCTTAAACTTGTCAATCTCATCATATATGTATGTGTGCTAGAATTTAGTTCCAGTGCATATGTGTGGGTTAAATATAAGATTGTTGATAAAAAGAATATGAAAATTTCATAATTTAATCATTTACAATGTCTTTTATTCATCATGTAATGTATATGTGCATAATTAAATAAACACCTAAATACAGACGATGATTGCATGGATCCTCATGTAAATATGTTTGAAACCAAAGAAATAAAGAAACACCTAAAGACATCTCAGTGATAATCAAATGAACAGAAACATCACAAAAATGGAGCACTAAAATATTTCAAAACTAACAAAACAATGTCATTATCCATGAGCACCAACTCCATTGAGAAGGGTATGGTTTGCCTGTCAGCAACTTGCGATAACCGAATGACCCTAAGCATCATAGTTTTGGTGACAAAATTCTCACAACCAATACCCCAATATATAGAACAATAACTTTTGAAAGATAAATGATAATAAAACAAAAATAAAATGTAAAGCATTGGACTATTGACTATTTCACTACAGTCCTGTGCGAGACTTTTGAAGCAAGCTTGACTTTTCCACAAGAGATCTGTGCATTGCCTTTGTGTAGACAGAGCAGGCCTGAAGAAATGCAGCTCTTGCTTCATACTGAAAATTGGAAGGATCCTTAAGTCAGTGTGTAATTTTACATAGATGTAGGTTTTGAATTCACCATTGTCGAAAGTTTTGGGAGCTGTGTGTTCGTAGACAAAGGTGTATATAGCTTTGATTTATTGTGCATTGTGTGTGGTTTTCAAAAAGATATTTCAATGTTATTGCACAATTGTGATTTAAGGATATAGATATCTCATTATTCTAATTTAAGGTTTATGCACAATTGTGATTTCAGGATCCTGAGCTGGAAAAATTGCATGCGGACAGGATTGCAGCTCTTAAGGTAGTAATCTCCATACTTACTAGGACGCATAATGATATTGACTTTTTTGTTTTTACCTTGTTATTTATAGAGTACCTCATTATTCAATTATATTTGTTTTTAATAGAAAGAAGTAGAGAAACGGGAAGCGTGGAAAAAGAAAGGTCATGGGGAATATAGGGAGGTAACTGAAGGAGATTTCTTGGGTGAAGTCACTGGAAGTGAAAAAGTGATCTGTCATTTCTACCATAAGGAGTTCTATCGATGCAAGTATGTCTTTTACGCAAATTATTGTTCATTGAATCTAACAAATGTTTCTATCTCTTGATACATCAAAAGTAATAATTTCATGTGCATGGTGGTTTTGTTGCATCAACAAATGCTTTCAGGATAATGGATAAGCACTTAAAGTCCCTCTCATCAAAACATATTGATTCCAAGTTCATCAGGCTTGATGCAGAGGTCAACATGAACACTTTGTATATAGATTAGATATTTACCGTTTGCTCATAGTTGAGTCAATGTAGCTATAAGATTTGACATTTTATTTTAATACAAATGTTTGCCTTGGTAATTTAATAAAAGTGTTTAACTATTGAAAATGAAATGCAGAATGCACCATTCTTTGTTACGAAATTGGCAATCAAGACTTTGCCTTGTGTCATACTGTTCAGGTGAGGATTAAAATCTTTTACTTCTTGATTTTTTTGGAATTAAGTGTTTTCTCTGTTAGGTCTAAAAATCATAGGATAAAGTTGATTTATTAGGTAAATGTTTCTTTTTTTCAGACAAGGAGTTGCAGTAGATAGGTTGGTAGGGTTTCAAGATCTGGGAGGTAAAGACGATTTTAGTACTAATGCGCTGGAGGCGCTGCTGATAAAGAAAGGTACGATTTCTATATGTCCTCTATTCCTTTTCATTTGTCAGTGGCTGTAAAGGTTTTTTAATTGTCATTTGACAGGTATTATTGCCAAGAAAAAAGACGAAGATGATGAAGATAATGTATACGATGAAAGTAAACGTAGAACTGTTAGAACCTCAGTGGCGGCTGATTCTGATTCTGATTAAAATTAATCATCTGGCGGCATCATAAAAAAATAGAGTGGAGTTTATCTTGTTCATATCTTTTTGAATTTCTGGTTTGTATAATTATTGTTATATCTGTGGTTTAATGTATTACTACATTACTACATAGACTCTACCGATCTACTACTTCTACATGAACCTTTTATTTAAGCACTAACTCCCACAAAAAAGTTGCTAACATTTCTCCTATCTAAGTGTACTAAATGTTTTAAACTTCATTTGTAAAGAAAGAAAATGGCGTTTCTTTTCCAAAATAGATCTGTTCAACTATAAGTAGATTTTAGGAGGTCTCCTTTAGTCCAAAATATGTTAAGTTGTTTACTCAACTTTTTAAAATATATCAAAGCTAGTAAGATGGGGGAATTTTGGGACTTTAGTGGAGATGCATCGGTATAAATTAGTTTTAGCCTTGTGTATTATACATAATGAAATCATCAAACGTTGAATCTACGGAAACCCCATTACTATTGACTTCTCTTTCGTCTTCTCTTTTCAATTCTTGTTCATCTTTTTTCACTTGCAAACATTTGGAAGAGAGTGATCAAAAAACATATTTCCCTTCTTATGTTTTAATCTTCATAAGATTGATTATTAAGAATGCATGATCATTGTATGTTATAAAGATCGCTGAAATATTTAGTAGTAATAAATTCATAAGAAATGAGGAAATGATAAGTCTAAGAAGTACATGTATTCTTGCAAATTAATGGAAAAAATTATTCTCAAGTACAATTCAATCTAATTCACTTGCTCTATATCCTGAATATAAAAAAATAGAGATCAATCAAGACATAAACAAACAAACAATATGCAGACCTGTAATAGCAATTATCAAAAAGAAAAAGATACAAAAGCTTGTAGGATTTAAGATACATCATCCCTATATTATAGATTTATCAATGATATTAATTTATCACATGAAGTATGACGCCAAATGAAAACTACAAAGACAGAGACATGTACTTAATATAAATAACTCAAAAATGTTGATTATCTTTGACTACTTATTCATGTACTCTGTCTTTGTAGTTTGTACATGAACATACCTTCCATATTACGTGTTCTTCCCAAACTAATCCAAATATAGTTGTGTGAGCATAATATGAACTTATAACCACACTATCCGGTAAACTATTACTAAAAACATAGTAACTCCATAATAAAGTAATTTTTCTAACATCAAGATCTCCACTAACTAATTAAAGTTCATAAACTTTCTAACCACATATACTACATATATAGAGTTAGTCATTCATCTATAGAGAAAAACATGACTAAAATGCATATAATGAACAAAAATGCAACATAATTACAAATTACAATTGTTTACCATTATGTTGCTATGTTGAGTCACATGTAGTCATGCTAGAATAACTAACTACAATATATAAAAACCACATGCTGCAATCAGTAAGTTGAGGATACAAAGTCAATCATTCTTTAGTGATAATCTTGGAAGAACAACACTAGAAACAAGAGTCATAGGACAAAAATACTAGACATACAAAACAAGCAAAGGAATCTAAACACATATTCAAAAAGAGAGCAAAAGTAAAAAGAAAATTTGCAATGAGCAATGTCACTTCATCAAATTAGCATACATCGTCTAAGACACACATGGCATCATTTTCCAAAGTTTACATTTTCATTTGATAGTTAAATAGATGTTTCCTCTCCTGAAGTTGACTATATCATTTCTAGTCCACACTTCCTTCTTGAAGTTTCTGTGGAAAAACCAAAAACAAAATGATATTTAATAGAAACACACATGTCATCAACCTCTCAACTTGGATCTATGCCCATAGTTCATAGACAAAACAAAAACATAACACTAGTTTATCCTTTTTACAAACTCCTTAAAATCATTCTAACAAAAAATCCAAGTACAATATTATACTCATATGACAAGCCATCACTTTCATAACCATACAACGAGTAGGTGTAGATAAAACTATTGTTCAATGGGGTGATAATGCTAATTCATACATTTGTTTCCTCCTTAATATTTTTCTATATTTGTTTATACTAGCAAATAATGTGTTTGTATGTAGAACACTACACCAATTACAGCTTCAGGAGTAGTTGGAAAACAAGCAGTGACAATAAGCTCAAAATAAATATAGCACTCTAATTAAGAAAGTAATAGAAATACACAATTTCAAATGACTTTTGCTTATGATTCGTAATCAATTTTTACCTCATGTCAATTTGCCCATGAAAAATTGACACCATACAAACCACAACAAAAACCATAATGTTAAAATCAAATAAATCAACAATTTGGAAACACAATAACACATTTTAACCCAAAAGCTTCATAAAGTTGAATGGCTAGTACTTAATAGAAAAATGGAGGAAAAAATTAGGGGATGAGATGGTGAGAGTGGATGGAATTTTTAGGGGGAGAAATGTTAGTGTGAATGAAGGGGGAAATTTAGGATTGTATATACGATTATATACTAACAAATAACAAATAGATTTTATGTTTTACTTCATTAACTTAGTAGCATCAGCCTATCCAACACAAACTAATTAAAATATAAAATTACATAAATAATAAAGCATTAGCATTTTAAAAAACTATCACTACATATGAAGAATTATTCCTTTATTAGTTAGCGTTTGTTTAACGTCCATCAAGGCGGCCGCTAAATTTTAAGATTCGTTTTAAAATATAATTTGAATAAAAGTGGATGAAATTTTTAGGGTCGGGAGAAATATTAGCGAGAATGGAGGGAAAAAATTTAGGATTGTATATACGGTTATATGCTAACAAATAGATTTTATATTTTACTTCATTAATTTAATAGCGTCCGCCTATCAAACACAAATTAATTAAAATATAAAAATTACATAAATAATAAAACGTTAGCGTTTTAAGAAACTGACGCTACATATGAAGAATTGTTACTTTATTAATTAGCGTTCCACTATTAAATTTTTAGATTCGTTTTAAAATATAATTTGAGTGAGAGTGGATGGAATTTTTAGGGGAGAAATGTTAGTAAGGATGGAGGGGGGAAATTTTAGGGTTGTGTGTACGGTTATATGTTAACAAATATATTTTATATTTTACTTCATTAACTTAGTAGCATTTGTCTATTTGACACAAATTAATTAAAATATAAAAATTAGATAAATAATAAAGGGTTAACTTTTTAAAAAACCATCGCTACATTCATATGAAGAACATTTGAAGTTAAAATAAGTCATTCCATTTACTAAAAACCATTATCTTTATCATTATTTTTATTATTAATAACTTTGAAAATTTACGTGACTTAACTTTTTTTTTTTTTATGAAATTACATGATTTAAATTTAAAATATACCATTTCATGAATTTCCATTCGAATTCGAAATTTGATATACGACCTAACAATATTTACATTTTACTCAAAACTATACCATTCTATTTATATTTATAACAAATATTCCTTTCATCTACAATTACATTAAATTACACTAAATGATTGTTAAAATAATAAGACACAAACTTTTTCTCGCGCTTTACGAAAATTTTGGGTATGATATTCAATTGATTGAACCTACACAACGAGGGCTAACACAATAACACACATTTTATAAAAGATAGAAATATCAGTATAATTGTGATCAAAATAATAATTTAAAATTAATATATAAATTATTTATTAATTTTTTAATAACCATTCTATTTATTATTTGTTTGTTATTTTTATATATATTAATTTTTTAAGGTTATAATTTTGAAAGTGACATGATTTAAATTTAAAATATCCCATTCTATTTCATATATTCTTTTTTTTTTTTGAATTCGGCAAAAATGAATATATTAAATAAACACTCTAAGTACGAGAGATGCTTAGAATAAGAACAAAAGAAAATTAACAATTTTTTTATTGTATGATCAAAACAAATCAGAAACACCAAAACACCACAAGCTATGTCAATGCACACCAAAAGCATCATTGATTATACCCACCTCATTGCTAAAAGTTTAACTTGTTCAATAATAAGATTTGCATTCAAAACATGTGAGCAAAAAAACATCTCATTTCTTGATTTTCAAATCGTCCATGTCACCACAAACCAAATTAAATTAATTGTTGGACGCATTATATGACTGCTTGAAAAAATATCATAAAATTGGTTAATGTGATTGATTGCATCCATAGAAAACACACTAGATAGTCCAAACCAATTTAAAACACCATATCACATTGATCCAAAAAGAGGGCACGCTAAGAATAAATGATGAGTTGTTTCAAATTCCCCGCAACCTGCTACACATTGTTGATCTTTAGAAGAAATAATTCTTCGACGGAACAAATTATCATTTGTAGGCAACCTATTTTAAAATAACCTCCACACAAATAATAATACTTTTGAATAGACAAAATAATGCCACACTAAGTCTTGAAATGGAGGTGCGGTGACACATGTGACAAACTCCTCACACAACACAAAATACGTCTCATTTACCAAATACAATTCTCCTTGTGTATTATTCCACGACCACTTATCTATTACATTACCCTGCAAATGAACGTTGATCAATAAAATCCTACACTGGTCCACTAATTCCTCCTCTCACACAAACAACTTCCTTCGCCATCTCCACTCTAGAACACCCTTTAGTCGCAACAACTCTTATGTACAATTTATTTTGATATGAAAATTAAATGACATCTATTTTATAAGGTAAAATGTACACGTGAATGATTCCTCAAGAGTTTTCTTCTTTGGTGCATTTAGAAATAAATATAATAAATAATAATAATTTTAAATTTGTAAAATAAAAATTAAAGTCGAATTTTTTTTTTGAAATACACATTAAAATTCACAATTCATTTCAGTTTACATGTGGCAAATTTACTTGATATGTAAATAGTAATTAATGGAAAGATATCAAATCAAATAGATATACAAATAAAAATATAATAATAATAATAATAATAATAATAATAATAATAATAATAATAATTTATATTCGATAATTAAATAATATAAATATTTACATTATTCTCTTAAATATTTAGCATTAATGAC
>JBBPBP010000004.1:15025180-15045451 GCA_037974735.1 Cicer chorassanicum
ATAACTAACTATATAAATGAAAAAGCATTGTAAAACATAAGAATACAAACTAGTACAAAATTTATATGATCTAATATATAATTATTGCTAACTCATACTATTCAAAATCAAATATTTAAAAGAAAAGAAGTAGATTTCATTTGTGATTAACATTGTGTGTGTTTGAAGTGGGGAAGTGTTTCCATTATATAAAGATATTTTTTATAGGCAAACTGTTAGTGACTAATTTGTTTGGAGAGGAGGATTTTTTTGTAACGAAGATCAAATTCTAAACCTCTTATGTAGTATTCATTCGGTGTCTGAGTATCTTTTTAACTCATACTATTGCACTCCTCAAAATGAGGCTCAAGAAAGTAGATTATATATACAAGAAGTCCAAACTAATTAATGGAAGAAAAAATTCCCTTTTCTGAACTAGTAATCTTTATTTTAAGGATTACACTTGCTTCTCCGAGGTCTTTCATATCGAAGTTGTTACTCAACAGTGATTTCACATTGTTGACGGCATGAATGTTTGAACCAAATATGAGTAAGTCGTCTACGTAGAGACATGTGATAGTGCAAATGCCATTTTCAAATTTGTAATAAATACATTTGTCACTTTCATTCACTTTAAACTCATTCGACAAAATCAAGTTGTCAAATTTTTCATGCCATTGTTTATGAGCTTGTTTAAGACCATACAGATACTTATCTAACTTACAGACCTTGTTTTCTTGCCCATATATCACAAAACCTTCTGGTTGTTCCATATAGATTTCTTCTTCTAGGTCACCATTTAAAAAGTTGTTTTTACATCCATCTGGTGTATCACCAGGTTATGAATAGCCGCAAGTGATATGAGCACCCTAATGGATGTTATTCTAGTGATAGGCGAAAAAGTGTCGAAGAAATCTATATTTTCTCTTTGTCTAAAACCTTTGACTACAAGGCGTGCTTTGTACTTATCAATAGATCCATCGGGTTTTAGTTTCTTTTTCAAAATCCATTTACAACCTATAGGTTTGCAACTAGGAGGCAAGTCCACTAAGTGCCAGGTCTTGTTAGACTCTAGGGAATCCATTTCATCGTTGATAGCTTCTTGCCATAAATCTGCATCCAAAGATGACAAGGCTTCCTTGAGATTTGCAGGATCCTCTTCTAAGTTATAGGCCATATATTCAGGTCCATAATCTTTAGCAACTCTCACTCTCTTACTCCTTCGAGTTTCTGTTTTGTCTTATTTGATGGGAAATATAATTACTTTGACTGTAAACCTGCTTGCACACCATATGATCCAAGTGTGAAACTTTTCAAGAACACTGGTGAAAGTGTTAGACAAACTGAATATGCAAGCATCATTGGCAGCCTCAGGTATGCTACTGATTGTACTAGACCCGACATTGCCTATGTTGTGGGATTGTTGTGCAGGTTTACTAGTAGACCTAGTATGGAGCATTGGCACGTTATCGAAAAAGTCATGAGATACCTTAAAAGGACCATGAGTCTCGGATTACATTATTGAAGATTTCCTGCTGTTCTTGAAGGATACAGTGATGCTGATTGGAACACTTTATCAGATGATTCCAAAGCAACCAGTGGCTATATTTTCTGTATAGCCGGTGGTGTGGTATCTTGGAAATCGAAGAAACAGACGATATTGGCTCAGTCCACTATGGAGTCTGAAATGATAGCACTAGCTACTGCTAGTGAAGTGGTTGAGATGCTTGCTAGCTGAGGTCCCTTTATGGGAAAAACCTTTACCAGCTGTGTTGATCCACTGCGATAGTACCGCGGCTATTGAAAAAGTTAAGAACCGTTATTACAACGGTAAGAGACGAAAAATACGTCGTAAGCACAACACAATTAGAGAATTACTTTCTAAAGGAGCTGTTTAGTGGATCATGTACGCACTGATGATAATTTAGCAGATCCTTTGACGAAATGATTAGCTAGAGAGAAAGTCAAGTGACACCTTTGTTTATGCACAATCTTATAGAAGCGTTTGACGCTATTTCTGAAACCTCTTTTTTTAAATTCAAGTGGGGGATTGTTGGAAATGATGAAAAATTAATGGAAGAATTGTTGGTAATAATGGTGACATTAATGAACCAGTGTGTTTGTGAATTGAAAAAATGAGAAGTCCCACATAGGAAGGATACCACACTTTAGAAGGGTATATAAGGTGGAGGTATGTACCTTGGGGTGTGCCCCAAGGGGTACCCCAATTTTGTGAAGGAGGAAGAACGCAAGCAAAGTTGACCACCATACACGCGCGCGCCGCTGCAGCCGTCCATCCGGCCCGGCCTTGGTCTTGGTCTTGTGGTGTATTATTATTTTTTAATGAAAATTAAAATTATTTAATTAATTTTGAAAATTGAATGCTTGCGTTTTATCTCTGATTCTGCGTTAATTACGTAACTGCCCTCCACCGAGTCTACCTAATGATCTGGGCAGCGGTTTTGGAGCACACGTTTCCTGAGGTCAAGGTTTGGATCGGTCAACAGGAGCGCACTGATGGATCCACCAATTTCTCTGATCCAGTTACGAAATTCCTCTATACATAGAGGACTCTCCTCACTTGAAAAATCGCACCAAAAAGCACACCGATTCTGAGGCTTTTCTCTCTTCTTCCCCCCGTTCTTACTTCTTCTTCTTCTTCTTTTTCTTGAGTGGCCCTCGTGCCATATTACGAGTGGTAGTCGTTAGACTGCCATATTGAGGGTGTAATTCGAACGGTTTTCTGCAGTGCAGTAGAACTCCGTACAGTGATCTGAGTTGTTTTATCCTGGGGACTTCGTGGTTGATAGCTTGCCTTGCACCTTTGGGCAGTGCCTCGAAACGTCTTAAAGAGAGCGACCTAGTCCGCGACTCAACCCAATAATCTTTTCGGTGGCATAAATTGTTTTTTCAAACTTTTTCGAAATTCAAAAATAACAGTTTTCAATCAAGGGCAAAGAATTACGAATTCAATTATCATGATATTTGGTGAGTGTGCCTCTGAAACAAAATATAAACAACCAAGTTAGGTTATTACATATAGAGTCCAAATGAGTTCAAATGAGGTGGATCCCAAACCATCCTATATGGCGACATAATATCATACTCCTTCCACAATGAAATACAATCAAAAATAATTTTAAAAAGTTCGATGTATTTGATTTAAAATTTTGATTAAATTCACTCACTTTTTCAATTCATTTTTGTTTATATTTCTTTTCAAAGTGAGTATTTCATAAATCTAAAATGTACTAATATAGGATGAATAATATATTGGAGTGTAATAGAAGACATATAATTCTCTATATCTATTTCAGTTTCAGCAAATTACATGAATAAATACAAGAGTGGTTCAATTTAGATATGGCAAGTGGTGAGGTAGAGTGGGTTTTGCCTCCTCAACCACTGCACTCGACTGTCAAAAAAAACTTGCACATGTTTCCGTTTTTTATTAGATGTGAAATTTAAGTCATCATCTTCGTCTGATTTCTCGAACCCATACCCATTTATATATATATATATATATATATATATAATTTAAAAGTGATATTTATTATAATTAACATAATAAAATTATTATTACTATACAATAATAAAATTAAAAAATATTAAAAATATATTTTTTATAGAGAAAAAATTATAATTTTTAAGTTTAAAAAAACATTAAATAAATTGAATATGTATATGTATATAATATTTAAAAACGATAATAATATTAATAGCAAGGCGGGTGAGAATGCGGGTGTAGGATAATATTAATATCTCAAAATCCCTACCCTTAAATTTTAATTTCGAAAAAATTTCATAGTTGCACCTAATCAAAACGTATTTCTCTTCCAAATATGGATGGGTTTGGTTGTGTACTCGTGAATATGAATTGTTGTGCCATAGCCAGTTGAGAATAATAATATTACGAACTAGTATACACAACTTTCAAAACTTATACAAATGTGGCTGTAGTTTAGTGGTAAGAATTCCACGTTGTGGCCGTGGAGACCTGGGCTCGAATCCCAGCAGCCACACATTCCATTTTTATGGTCATTTTTGTATTATCACTTCAAACGCGGTAACTTAAATCCCAATTTTTTTCAAAACAGCGAAGTGTGTTGTGTTGAAGAATGGGAAGTGAAGGTGAAGTTGAAGTTTCAGATGAAAAATGGCGTTACACATGGGAATCACAATCACACACACCAATCCTCCGTTTACTTCTCTTCCCAATAATCTCCAAAACCCTAAACCCCTCTCTCAAACAATACAATCTCACCGTTCATCTTCATTCCCCACCCTCTTTCCTCACCATCACCTCCTCCTCCTCCGCCGCCGCACTCTCCCTTAGGGTTCCGATTCCCAATGTTTTACTCGACGCTGATTCTCCTCCCACACTCCGATTATTCACCGACCACATCGAACTCAAACTCTTCCTCTTACTCCCCGTCGATCATCCTGTCATCTCCGCCGTTCATCAAACCTCGCCGATACATCAACCTCTCCAAATGGAATACGGTAACTAAACTCCAAATTTCGCTTTCAAATCTTGTTGTTTCCTTTCCATTTTTTTTTTTATATATTGTTTTGCTTCTTTGTTTGTTTCAGATGTTGACAAATTGTCTTCCGTTGGAGAAGTTGAGTTTGTTTGTAGAAGTTGTGGATACGGTTTGACCAAAAAGCCTATCAGGTATTATCTCAATCTTTGCTTATTCTTCGTTTACCTCTATTGTTATGTATTAATTAATAATAATAATGACTTGAGTTTAATGGAGATGTACTGAAGTTAGTTTCACACCGCAATCCAATGAGAACTAGTTATATTGTAACTTTATTGTCAGGTAAGCCTATTTTGTAACTGTATTTTAAAAATAACATAATACTAAATTTGTATTGGATATCGTTGTAAAATTAGTTTACACTGAGAGTTTAAGTCTCTTTTCTCTTAACTTTTACTAATTTCTCAATTAAAAATAAGTATAAGTTGCTTCACTTAAGAAAAATCTTCTTAACAGAGATGTTTTGGTTAAAGAGAGCTAGTAAAAAGAATTTGAGATGCTGGAGTTAATTTTCAATTTTGTATGAGAAATTGTTTTCTAAAAATTATAGTTATTGAAAGTTTTTATTTTTTATTTTTTTTTAATGCTGAAACCTTCTTAGTGTATTGTTGAGAGTTTTTTTGGTTATCTAACATTGCATAGCATAGACATTTTATTAGGTTGAACTTAAATAAAGGAGCAGATAAAAGTTCTCATTGTTATTATTTGGTTTTATGGAAAATGTGTAGGAATTTTGTTGAAATGCCATCAGCGAATTGGAGGGAGGTAGCTGACAATTGGTTTGGGGCTTGTTGTTGTTCATTTGGAGGTATAAGTGAGAAGCTGGTGACGAGGTATGTGAATTCCCACTCGTGCGCACAGGGGATGTGTCTGTTGAGCTCTACATCTGTCATTCTTTACAAGGATGATCTTGTGGAAAGTGATTTTCCTAAACCATGTGATCAGCATGAGTATGTATCAGATGATTTTGGAGGCGATGGTGTTAGTGAGGGCACCGGAAGTTCTGGGCTGAGTGAGGAAAGAACTTCAACCTGCAGTGCTGCTGGTGAAGCGAACTGTGCTTTTGATGAGAATGCAATGATTGCCCATCCTGAAAATGGACAGCTTTCTGCAAATTTCAGATATGAAGTCGTAAAGAATGAACCTGATTGCAGTGACTTTGCTCGGACATGTCCAGATTTGAATGACACTGAAGATGTGAACAACATTTCTACCTGTTGTGCTCATATGTCAAGCACTCAAGGAGATGAAGATGGGGAACATCATTTATCTAGGAATGCTAGGAAGATTGAAACTGCGGAAATTGTTGGGAATCAGAAGTCTTTCCTTAATGGTTTTCTTGGAGATGTTTTCATGGCTAGATCATCCAATCTTACAAAGGATATTGATTGGCATGAATTTACATGCCCGCAATGCCCGACTCCCCTTGGAGCCTACCCATGTTGTGAGGGCTGTGCGCCTGTAGATGGAGGAGTCCGATTGTTCAAATGTTATATTTCAACCTGTGTGCCGGTTTTGGGACCAGGGGACATTTTCAGGTTAGCAAAGAATGGCTAAATTCACTTTTTTTTTTTTTCCTTTTAAAATTCTTTATCAATAAAAAGAAATGGTGACTTAGTTTTATACCCTTATGACTTGATTCTAGAATCCAAATAAGTGAAATTATCGTCTCAGTGGATAATTTGATTCATCTTGTTGGCTATTATTGGGAATAATAAGGAATATGATAAATAACAATTTGGTAGTAGAAATGCAACATATGGGAAAGGAATATATTAATTATTTCTTTTGTACAAAATTTGTGGGAAATTACTGACTGTGAGTGTTCAACTTAAGGTCTCTTTGTGTGCGCACTCAGAAATGCTTTTAGGGTAGCGAAATAAATATGGCTCAAACAAAGATGACCCGCACTTATGTCTCTATTCCCAGTAAGTTGGTAACAATATCGTTTGTTGTTCTATAGTAATAGTGTGTACAAGGGTCTTACCGACCAATTTCATGCATTAATATACGCAAGAGTAAATAGTTGAAAACATGGTTTTACATTCATGAAAATTTGTGGTTGGTTGGTTAATCATCAAATGTATTATAGGCCGACAATGTATTACCTCGTGTTTGTGCGGGCATGGCTGCATCCACATTGTCCATTCTAGGCTATTCCATGAAATTAATTTTTTTTAAATGTTATGTTTGGTTGCTATATATGTCACCAGCACTGAATAAATTTAATGCATTATGTTTGTCACCAGTAAGTACACAGTGGACAAAATGTTTGCAAATCGATTGATGGAGTGTGCCAATGATGAGTCAACATTTCGGTTTGTTGTTAGAGATCTGACAACAAAATCTCCTTTCCTGCAAATCGTTCTTTTAAATCCAGATGCTTGGTCCTGTTCCGGTAATTGTTCTAATGCAGAGGACAAAGATCCAGTTCCTAAATTACAGTTACGGCCGGTCATCAAGGTCCTTTTTTCTGACTGCGAAGCTGCAGCAGAATTTCAATTAAGGTGACTTCTCAAGTTATCTCTTTTATTATACTTTTTTAATTGGAAAACTCCATATAAGTAAAGATTTCTTTAGTTTTCCTTTTTCGTTTGAGCTTTATAAACTTCATGTTATTCTTTTCTGCTTACAAACTTCATCCATTTGTGCAGGATGATAGATGAATGGGCAGCAAAGAATTCAGCTGAAGACATTTTCATGCTACCTTATCATATACAAGACCTGGTGAATTCATTGATAGCAGCAAAAGATCTATATCCATCTTCATGTTCTTCCCTTCATGGTTTAACTTTGTCATCTCTGCAGCGGTAGTAATCTACCACTCAAAAACTCATTTTATAACCAAAAGTGACTAATCAGGCTGAGCAAAGGATGAAAGATGTATTTTTTGAAAGAAAAAAGTTAGATAGCCAGAGCTAACGTGACAGAATAGGAGTTACAATGATATTGATATTGAATGTTGGATATAGAGTGAATGGTGTTAAATGTTAATTTATCTTTTCTGGTCATCACTCTTTAAGTATTTGTGAATTCGTGCTAAATTTTGTTGAAATTTTTTGGGATATTTTTACTATACTATAATAATGCATTAGACCTGTTCAACAACTTCAAAGCAAATTAAAATCTGACACACCCAATTCAATCTTTGGGTTTGTCTGGGTCTAGAGATAAGTTAAGGTATCAAGAATTGGCGTAACCAAAATTAGAGTCGGTTAATTGTTGGGTATAACCCCTCTATGACTCATTTCTCACCCTTAATTAATAGTTTTATTATGTTGTGTTGAGGATTTTGTAAAAAGAACCGTCATGGTTATATCTGTTAGTTTAGATACTAATCTTGTAAATTATTAATGTACTAACTGTTTTGAGTTTAAATATTTTCTAAAATACAAAAAAAATCATTTTAAACTTTTAATCATAATTGAATGGTCATCTTATAATTTTATTTAAATTATTCTTTTGGTCAGATCATTCTCATCTTAAATAGACTTGATCTTATCATATGATTTGTAGAGCATGGAGTTTGTTAGCTTCTAGGAACGTGTTATGGAATATGCATAGAATGACCTTGTTTGTTTCTTATGACTTGAGTTGGTAGCAATTCGTTCAAATGCTCTTCTCCTATTGCAGCAAAATAGAACAATATAGTTTTCGACTTTTACAACTATTGTGGAGGATCTCGTATGAGGAAATGAGATTATCTTGAAGTGAATTAGAGAAGTGTATGAGGTGAGAGAAAAGGAGAGATTTATCAAGCAACTTTTAACACACTAATATTCGGTTTCAATTTAGTTAACTAATTTTTGTGTTAAATATATATAACATGAATATGAATATGAATTGTGAGTTAGACATTTTAATGTGACACATTAGTGTCCTTAAAAACTTTTAGAACGTTTAGATATTATCTAACATTAAGTAAAAAAGAAAACATGATAAATGTTTTACAAATTTAGAGATAAATTTATAATTGCATTCATCATATTGATTTATATAACAAAATACCTTTATAATTGTGGGATTGATTGAAGTTTTATTCCGTTTTTTCTCATCAAATCAAACATCTCTTAAAAGTAGAGCAGTCAAATGGGTCGGTTCAGTCCGCTTTGTTTTGGTTTGAATGGTTTGTACATATAAATAAATCAGTCAAGCCCGACCCATTTTGTTATTAGTTGTATTTATCAAGACTGACTCGCTCATTATAGATTATGCGAGTCAATGGCATTACCCATTTTTTTTATATTTTTTTTAATTAATAAAAATTAAAACACAAAAACACCATCAATCATTTATCACAATAGAAACAATAAAATAAAATTATAGTATATAAAACCACCACCACATAGAATTTGGTCGCATTCAATCTTTAAAACATGAAGGTGGAGTCATAATCAATATTGATCTTGGCTGACAGACGATAGTCACGAATGAAGTTTAATCGATGAAAGTGTTGAATTGACGGTTTTAGTCTTGATCGACGAAGGAAAGACCACAATAATGTTACGTTGTTCTTGGCTTTTAACAAAATATATTTTCTTGATTTTTTTAATAAATTACGTTTTCTTTTATTTCTTAATTATAGTCGACTTATTATTTTTGTTTTTCAAAACTAACTTAAAAATATTATTTTTTAAAGTCAATTTAAATAGCAACAACAAAAAAGTATTTGAGTCATCTCAAATTTAGTCATAATAAGTTTTTTACAATATATATATTTGTAGTAAGTGAGTATGAAGCTCAATGAGTTGACTTAGTTCAACTCAATTTTTAAATCGACTGAATGAATCAAATCAAGAAGACTCAGCTTATTTTTTAAACTCTTTTTTTAAGACCAAAGATATATTAATACGTGACTCAAACAATCACGAATTCGGTATGCTCTTTGTGACAATTCTATCTAAAAGATAGTATGTGTTATTTTAGTAGTGTAAAAATTGTTCTTAATAAATTAATTTAATAAAATTAATTTTAATTAAAAAGTTTATTAAAAGAGAATCATATCGATACGCTATCTAAAAGTTGAGTGAAAAATGATGTGAGTATGTTAAGTGTAAAAATAACTTACCGAGTGTTACAATTACTAGTTCAAAAGTTAAAATCAATTCTTCTTAACAACGTCACAAAAATGTTTTAAAATCAATCGTCACTTGTCAGCATAAACTTGGGGGACCTTGTCTCGGGACCCTAATAAACGACAATACTGAAATGCCGTTTTGTTCGTCCCTTTGCATGCTTCCTTCCTCTACTCTTCCTGCTGGTGTCCACTGTTAGATGTAGAATTTCCCTTACATCATAATATCGTATCAAATTCCTATATTTCTTAACCTAACCTCACTCCCAAAATGTCTCACTTCACAACCTTAGCCGTTTTACTCCTAGGTGAGTTATCGTTTCGTAGTGTTACTCTCTTTCTTCTCTTTCGTTTTGGTTACCGAAACGATTGATCCAAAAAAAAACACTTTCATTTTCGATTTTTTTTTTCAATTTGTATTTCAGGTGTTCTCTTGCAGATATCATGTATCTCTTCAATTTCGACGCCGAGTTCCAATTGCTACGCTTTCAATAATTCAAGTCGCATTGTTGATTTCGTATCCTTCAATTCATTTCCACACCCTCCAAGTTATGAACTTTTATTGGGCGTTGCAATTAAATATTCCTAATCACAAATGGGTCATTCATGGATTTGAATTTTAATGGTAACTAGTTGATGACATGATATGGTTAATATATTGCTTTATTTAGTTATGATTTTTATTTTCTTCCCTAAGCTTGTTTTTACTTAACCAATTAATTAGAGTAGCTGGACTGGTTACCCTTTCGAATATGAGGAGAAGGTAATGCTCTTAGATTATTAATTATTATTATTATATTTATTTATATAATATAATCAGTTGTTGTGTAATATATGAATGACTTTGTTCATGTGTTTAATATTGGTCTGAGCTACTAGGAATTTTGCTAAGTTGTTCACTTTACATTGATGCAGCAAGGTTCTGATTTGGTGGTACGATTCTGCAAAGATGTGGAGACTAGATCACAAACGGTAGTCTATGTTACCTTCTTTATTATGTGCTCTAATTCCATAACTCGTCGTTTGAAGCTTGTTGGTTGAGTAATCTTTGTGTAATATGACTAAGAAATTTCTCATTTCTAGATTTTTTTATCCTTTGGGTATACACCACTTCAAGCTCCTAGCCACTATGTCTATAAATTCAAATCATATTTCACTTGACCTAGATAGTAAGAGTAATAGTATTAGTAAGAGTATAAATCTTGAAATGGTTGCTACAGATATTTGTTGTCCAGTTCATTCATATGCTAAATGGATAACTCACAAGTTGCAATATATGTACTAAAGAATAGGTTGATTTTTTTTACTTCTATTTGTGTTCTGCTCCTGGATATTTGAGGGCGATTTCTTTTAGCAGGTTTGCAAAGGGATAAATATACTTTTGAGCTGATTTATTTTGTATTTTGTGCCTTCTTGTCCACCCTTTATTTAAAAAGAAGGTTATAAGAAGATTACTGGTTATTTATTTGTGTATTTCGCTATTTATTAAAAGGTTTATAATGCACGTAAGTGTTTTCCTTAGTTGTTTTGCAACTATCTGAATATACTTCCGAAAACTTAAGTTAGGTTAATCTGCAGTAATTGTGGATCTTATATCTGGCAGAGATTTACTTAAATTCGTAATCCAATCAGGCCATAGATGTCAAGTATATGTGGTGAATAATTATTGCTTGGTACTTGGGTTTTTTTTTGTTTCGTGCTTTTTTGAACTTTTTCTATGAAATTGTGTCCATTTCATTTGATGTAATATGTTCTTCACTTCATCAGCTGATGCCCAAAACCTATTTAGGGATATGTTGATTTTGGTCGATTTGATAGGTTCAACTACTTTGTTGCTGGTTCTGGCCAATCTGAATTTGTACAAGTAAGTTCTCTATTCTACTTTTCGAGAAAATAAAAACCACGAGTAAGCATACTGGCATACTGCTTGGGTGTAAAAAAATTTCGGAAGGAAATTATTTAAATTTGTTGTCTCTTTTATTTCAAAAAAACTTTCTATCTGAGCTGTTGCTAGTGCGAAAACCTAGCAGTTAAATATGTGGAATTAGTTATCAAAGATGGAATGCAAAAACGGTTCAAGTAAGTAGTATTGTAATTTTAAGAAAAAAATTCCATGTTTCATAGATGTTGCAATCTCCTTTCACAATGTGAGGCCGTGTTGGCATCTGGAGAGAGTAACAAGTATTACATAAGTGCACATGCAGAGTCTCGTGACACTTGGCTGAAATAATAAAAATTATGTTTCAAACTGGATTATTCATTTTGCTTCCAATTCTCATCATCTTTCTTAACACCTTTTCTCGTGCTTTCTATGCCATTATCTCAACGTGTAGGAGTTTTATAATGGTGACCTAAATGGTTGTGAACAAAGTTATGACAAAATGGGACGAACAGCCCAGGTTGGTGCTACTCTGAAACTTTCATTATTTTATTAACTTCCAAGCACAGAGACATAATAAGTTCCCATTAGGCTAAACATTTTTAGTCTAATACATGAATGTTTTAGCTGTAAGAAGTTCAGTATTCTATATGATTATGATTGTGTCATTATGTGATACATGTACCTTTATCGTGTTACAATCATGTCTTCAGGTAAATATCAAATGTGGGAGTTGTCCTAATGGACAGTGTAAAGGTATGCCTATCTATCTTTGAGACATTGGGTTGTTTACAAGCACAGTTTATTGGAATTCTTTGAATAAAAAAAGAAGCTGAAAATAGAAGGAAAAACTTATGAGAGGCTTTTAATAAATCACTGAATGATGTGTGTAATCCAAAATTTCTCAATGGTTTTTCTCATTAGTTGTCATAATGCTACATTGAAATGACTTTTGCCATTTTAAAATTTTGTTTCACAGTAGCATTTCACATGCTTTTTGTATTTTCGACTTGCAGGTCGTCCTGGATGCATATGCCATGTCGCACATGAGTCGAACTGCAGGTCTTTTATACTTTACTATGTTCAAAGCTGTGTTTTTTAAATGCAAAATGCAAATGTCTAAACCCTCACTTGGTCATTATTTCTTCAGCATTTTGCAAAATTTGGTTTGAGTCAAACCCAAGAGGGCTCTTTACTTTAAGTTGAAATTTTGGGGGTAATAATACTGTAGATTCGAAAGCTCCCCTTCTCCCACCCTCCCTTATGAATATAGGGATCAAATATTGACCACTATTTCCCATAAAGGATTGGATCATATAGTTTTCACTTATTCAGATATCGATCCTTGTTAGACTAAAATCCAAATGACTGAAAACAAAGACGCAGATACTATTTAAAAGCCTGGCTTTTATTATGATATATAAAAGAACTAGGGTATAGTTTTTATATCTTTCTGCTACTCTGTGTCTTAAACTACTCAATTTGGTGAAACATCTTGCTTCGCAGTTAGAAAAATATTGTTAGAACCTAGTTGGATCATATGTTACATGTGTCTATTCCAATGTTTCATAAAAGGGCCAAATACGTCGATATTTGATGGCCATTTTTTCCGAGAAAAGCTTCTTTGAATTGAGATTTCAACTAGTTTGTCAAATTCTACAACCATTCAGCCGATATACTTATAAGGTCTTTAGGGTCTTGGGTTAATTTTATTTGTAGCAATCTTGGTGCTTATGATGTGTATTGCATCTTGAGGGGCAGCTTTAAAACTAGTCAGATGTTGATATGCAACTTGAGTCACCACTTAGCTGTAACTGACTGATAGCTGATTATTACAAACTAGCATATATAAACGTGCTTTTTAGTTACTCTTGATTTGTGGTGTTACTGTATATAATATTAAATTCCAGATTACATGTCTGTAATACACACTCATTCAGATTTTTAAATATGAACAAGGGAAGAACATATTAGTTACTTCAGAGTTCAGAACAGATTAAAGTTGATATCATGGTGATTTTCTGGTCTTGTTTTTCAAGTACTTGTATGCATGTTATCCTACTATCTTGAGTTATGGCTTGTGCTTTCTCTGTTCTTGATTTACCATGTAAGCAATTGAAGTGTGACCTTTGAATATGTAAAAATCACGTCAATCTTGATGTCTCTCAGAGTTATAATTGAACTTGCAATTCCATGTGATGAACCGGGCCCACGAGTGTTCCAAGGCTTCACTGTTGGTTTTCATCCGCGATCATGGGAACTTGTGAGCAGCTCTACCATTCTCACTTTTTCCATTTATTTGTTTGCTTGATGAGAGTATACATAATTCCGGGAATTAAATTAGAGAAAGTTTCCAATTCAGGTCTTGTAGGACTCTCATAACATCAAGGCATGCTCTTAACTAACAATGCCTAACTAAGAGGGGATGGCCTACCTGATTCCTTAGAGCCGTCTTATTTGAGCTTTCTTAATTGGGGACCCGCTCCTGACATATTGACGTCAAATTGGTCTTAAAGTGATATTTTTTTGGTTAGAGGATATTTTTAATTTAGCCTCAGGAAATAATAACTTCTAGAGTATCTTTTTACAAGAACTTTCAGACTATTTTGATTTTGATGTTCATGTTCCAATTTGATGTATGTAATCTTTTGAAGACCAAAGTTATGTTTTGAAATTCTTTCAAGGGCCGAAATTGGGTGTTTTTTCATTAATATTAATATTATAATGCTAAATTGTCTTTTTATGAAATTGTAGGTTTATAATGGCATGACTCAATTCGGTTTTGAGAAACCCCATCGTGATTTTAGGTAAAGGTTGCTGCCACCACCGTTGCATTTTGTAATTAGTCACTGATATGTTATTTTCCTATCAGTTATAGTATGTACGTGTGCTTCACATACAGTTACAAATAATGTGTACTGTGTTTGCTTTAACAGCTTTCAGACGGCACAAACTCAAGTAGTCTTGTTTACAAGTGCAGTTGCTTCACTCTCATCCTTGGTTCAAAAGCCTATTTTGAAGGTACTTTTGCAATTGGTTTAGTCTCAAACAAACCCTCAGGGTTACTGTTATTGGCATTTTTCATATTCTAAGTAATTTGAACATGACCATTTTTAACTGATGCTAATTAGGTTCTTCCAAATAAAGGCTTGGGAGTTAAATTGTCTGGATCTGCTGCTAGCGGGAAGCCTCCGACTACTTTGTCACCTACAATGTTGATTGTTGATTGGAGATGTAGGGTACCACTTATTTAAGAAGCATCAATGTCTTGCAGAGTTTGTCTTTGTCAAACTTTCATGTTTCAACTCTTTTCCAGGTGAGATAGCCCGCGACACCCCATATGAAGTTAACATCACAATCCCAGTTGAAGGGTATGAGCCAATTCAATTTGTGCTTACAAAAATGTGTGGTGAGTACTACTATCATACTCGAAAAATTATAAACTTATAGTCCTCATCCTTTCTTATGCCAATGGTATTAATTTTTTCTAAAAAATATTCCTTACCTTTTAGTTGAATGAATGGGTCGCACTGTTTATTCATTTTGCAGACCATAAACAAAGCCAAGGAGGTGGTACCACAAGAGGATGGGCAATATTTGGAGTGCTATCTTGCATGTATACAAACTCGTATATTTTGTTTATGTTTTAGTTAGCCTATTAAAAGAAATAAAACCTATAATTAAGCATTGTTGTTAAATAGCGGTTATAGCGGTGCCACAGTGCTATAGCGTAGCGGAATTAAAAAAAATCGCTATTGTTCCACAATACGCTATTTAGTACAAAATTTTGTCAAATAGAAGCTATAGCAACGATATAGCACTGTTGCGTAGTGGAATTTTGACAAACTGACTACTTTCTGCAACTGGCGACACTGGAATTAGGGGCTCATGTAGTTCATTAAACTATGACCTCTCATTGTCTGTCATATGTAGTTACATACACGTCAGTCTCATTCGTTTTCTATACATATTACATATAAGAGAACTTGTTATTTTGGGCAGATTCTTTGTCTCATCGACAATTTTTTGTTGTGGAGGGTTCATTTACAAGACAAAAGTGGAGCGCCAGGTCAGGGTTGTCTCTTTCACTTCCATTTTACAGTCATAATAAGACGGTTGTTAAGTATCAGTTCTATAACTATTATTATTATTTCTTACAAACACGTCTTAACTATCTGTTAACCTTTTTGCAGCGTGGAATCGATGCATTGCCTGGCATGACATACCTATCTGCCTGCTTAGAGACTGTGAGTTCAGAACTTTTTAATGCATGTTGTCAATGTTAATAATGGGTTGATTCTGAACTTTCTTTATGCATGTTGTCAATTTTAATCATCAACAAATTAGTCTTATTAGGTCTGAGCTTTGATGGATTTGAGAAATCTTAAGCACATGCTAAATATGTAAGAATATGTTATAATTGTAGTTTATACACGTAATTTATCCAAAGTGGTAGAGAGAAATTGGGTGAGGAAGAAAACTTGTCTAGAGAAATAAGAAAAATGGGTAGAGAAAATTGATTTTGTTTTTAAATTAGTTTTATTTTATATTTACATTTATCACTATATATATTTATTGGTCTATTTGGCAAACATGCAAAGAAAAACGGAGCTTTTTTGCATATGGACAAAATATGAAGTATGAAAAATACTCTCCCCATTCTCTTCATAAAGGCTGAGTTGTGTTTAAATTAAAAGTGAAATTGTTTGCATTAAAAAAATATGAAGAAATGTAGTAGTTGCATACATCACCATTGGCATTTTATGTACTTTGCTTCAACTGTACTGATATAACTTCAGATGCATCAAGGGCTATTCCAAATAAATTGTACTTTATTTTTTTCCAAAAATTGCAGTTTGTAAGTGTAGTAGGGTTCCCAGTTACCTTATTTTGCATGCTAAACTAACATTTGTTGAATGCATCATGAATTTAGGTTAGTGGTGCCGGCCAAGGTTACTCACGGCCAGAAGACCCATACGCCAGTGAAACCTCTTGGGAGCGCCCTCCCGGTCCTTCACAATCTCAAGGTGCAAGGAGACCACCAGAGAGAAAATATGGTGCCATTTGAACGTGCACTGTCCCTTTCATTTGTTTTTGCTTTTACCATCATTTTATCCAATTTTATTATGGGAATTTGTTCTGCCAAATGTCATTTGGATTGATTCATATTTTGAAGCCTCAGTCTGATGTATTTCTTTGTAAACAAAATTCTCGGGTAAGAAGTAAAGAAGCCATAGTTATACCATGAATCTAGTAGTTGAATTGCATTTAATGAATTTTATGGAAATTTTGACTTTTGATCAAGTTCACTCGTATTGTTTTATACCTGTATAAATGATTATATTTGCATGCTGTTGAGTTAGATAATGCTTGATTGTGCAGTGCAGTTGATCTGTTGATCATGCTGTTTGAAGAAATAGAAATAATAGTTGTTTCCAATTTGTCATTCAAAACCTACTGTTATTCCACATGTAATGATTTTACGGTGAGGGTAGTATAAAGGGTTGAGCCCTGGCGAGCTAGTCTGTTTAACCCGTTATTTTAGGTTGAGCGGATTGAAGTTTTGAACCTTTATTATTCAAGTTAGTTTGTCTTGATTAATCCGTTGAAAAAACGTGACGAGACAAATTTTAGTCAGTCGGGTTAATTTGAAAAACTCTTTCTTTATTGGTGTGGGTGTTTTATGTTGCTGGTGTCAATCATAAATCTTGCTCAAAAGGGTGAAATGCTCATTTTATTATCATTGAAGGTTGCTCACAGCAGGTGTTATTTTCCGGTTTATGCATATGGCAATTTTACTTATCATATGCTGACAGCAGGTGTTATTTTCCGGTTTATGCATCTTGCTCATTTTATAATGATTATCATATGCTTCATTGAGTGGGATCCTATTTGTGTTAGTTGTGATTGCATTTGTAAAACTTTCCTCTGGGCATGACTTGTGTCTCCAACTTTTATTGTTTTATATGAACGTTGTTACTGATAGGTTAACTAGTGATGATAATGAGTAGGACCTATGTGGATAACAATCTTAATATTTGTACCTTTTTAACTAGTGATGATAATGAGTAGGATCTATGTGGATAACAATCTTAATATTTGTACCTTTTTAGTATCTAAGTACTCATACTTGAGCTTAAATTTAAATATTTTAAATATTGAATTATGAAAATAGTAAGTTAAAATATTTAAAATTATATTAAATCATGTAAATATTTCTTTAATTTAGTGATAATAAAAACAACAAAAAAGAAAATTAATTACTAGACCAACACAAATTTATTTGAATAAAAATAATTAGGAAACAGTTGACATATTTTATGAAATTAATTAGTAACTTTATATATCTTAGTTATGAAGCATTTTTATTCAATCACAAAATCAAATTTATAAAACAATTAGCATCTTTTATAAAATAATTTTGATTGAGGATTGTCCTAGACTTCAAACATGTCTTGAGAGCTGAGTCTAATATGCATATCTTAGAGATTGAGAGAAGAGAAAAGAGTTTTCAAAAAATATGATAGACTCGAATGAATACAATACTTTCTTTTGTATTCTCTTATGTGAAATGTGGGTTGTATAAAAATCAATGAACTATCTTCTTTGGAGTAGTTGCGAATGGCATCGGAAAGAATAAGAATGCAAGAATTTTTTATCTCCTCTAGCTATTAATGATATTGAGCTCTATTGCCAAATTGTTAATCAAGTGCAATTCATCATTCAAAGAAATAATTCATATTTGGATCATCATGGAGGAAAGGGTCATGTAAAGTGGACTCTCCCTCAAGATGAATGTTTCAAGATAAATGTGGATGGTCCTCATGTAGATGTGTTGACATCTTCTAGTTGTGGTGGTGATATATGATATTCTAATGGTTGATTTGTGAAAGGTTTCTCCAATAAGATGCTTGTAATGCGGTATAGGCATAACTTTGAGCCCTAGTAATGATTAATTTGAATCTTAAAGAAGTGATGTTTGAAAGGACTCAAAAGTAATGGTAGATATAGTTTAATTGGCTCACTCCAATGGTTTCATTCAATCTCTCTCATTGAAGGTTTCTTCTCTTTTAGAGTTCTTCAACTAACAAAAATATTGATATTGTTAAGTTGAATATCATGTTCCAAATTCAAACTTAAGACATCACAGTTGTATGAATTTCTAATAGTATATTTATCATCTCATCTACAACCAAAAGAGAAAGCTCTTCAACTGAAAAATTTATATTCATCACATCTATAAAGAAGAGAACCATTGTGTTAATTTGCTCGGCAACAATGTTTGGTCAGCTAATTTTGAATTCTTTAGATGATATTAGGGTGTAAGTATCCCTAGCTTGTTGCTTAGTTTTTATTTCACTTAGTTAAAAAAAGGCCTAATGCACCTTGAAAATGTTTCATGTTTCAACTGACTTAATGATTATATGGGGCGTGATTGGCTATTTCCTCCGTGTTTACCATTGTTTACTTCACAGATCTTTAATGGAATCCTAAGAAATCCAGTGCCAAAAAAATGTTACTTAGAAAGCAAAGATGAAGAGTATGCATAGTGCCAATAGAACAAGATATAACTCCTCTATATTGAAAATTCCAAAATAATTGCAACTAGTATATAATAACTGTCATAACAAAAACCTTATCCAATCACATTACATAAACTTCAAAAGCAGAACAAAAATGATCACAACTTCACCATACATAAATCAGAATTACTTTCAACACAGATGATAAGATCTCTATACTATGAAAGTCGAACAATTCTCACATTCCAGTAAATGCCTTCTTGGCAACACCACCGGATGATCCGGCTGGGATAACTTTCAACACGTTGAACCTCACTGTCTTGGAGAGTGGCCTAAAGAAGTCGCACAAATAAAGTCAATTTAGATAGACATAGATATTTATATAGTTTATAGTAAAATAACAGTATCTTTAGGTTAATACAGATGAAAAAGTTTTCTTCTATAGAGAAAGAGTCTCTCATGCATTGGCCGATAATAACAGTATCTCCAAAACCCCGTCCTCTGCAGCAACTCCGCCGTAACCATGGCTGAACAAGTAACTTCGTATTCCTATTTTCCGATATAATTTTATTTTATTTCGTTTTTCCCCCCTTTCTATTGGTTGTTCTTAGATCTGTTAGGAACTTGCATTGATTTGTTTGAATTATTATTTGTGTTACATACTGAGGCTTTTCAAAAGCAACCTAAAGTGTTTCTATGGAATATTCAATCATAATAATTCCACCCAATGTGCTTTACTATAACTATTAATATTAATTGTGATGTTGATTTGCATATTTTGTTGTTGTTTTGTTCAGCTCGAAGAAAAGTGGGAAGGAAAATAATAAGACATGTTTCCTATATATAAGAGGAGAGATTGAAAGCCAACTTCGACAATTGTGAAAACTATTAGTACTCTTTATTTAATGAAACCCGTAACTATGATATACTAAGATAACAATATTTAAATTTGTAAGTCGAATTATTAAAACATTTATTTGTCAAGAAATATAAAATGCTGAGCCGAAAGAATACAAGTTTAGTTCAAGAGTCTACTACTTTCTTTATATAAAGCAGGTCACCAAACATACCTATTCAACGTCCTTTACTATTTGTTGAACTATTCCTATATATCTTCACACATTAAAACAAATACTTATTATCAGCTTATAGTTGATAGTTATTAAAATAATTGAAATGTTTGATAAAATTAATGATTCGATTAGTTTAAAATTATAATAATATAAAAGGATATTTTTAATTATAATAAATTTAATTAATTAATAATTAAAA
>JBBPBP010000004.1:15050809-15099507 GCA_037974735.1 Cicer chorassanicum
AAGGCAACTTACACTTTCAGTTTATATCTCCATTTTTTTCAAATATAAAATATTTGTGTAATTATAATTTTAGTGATCTTATTTCTACTAATTTTGAAATTGGTTTTTGTAATTTAAAATCTTATAATTTTGGTCTTTTATTTTGATTTTTTAATTAAAAAAATGGCTAACGTAAATATGATATGTGATCTAGAATTACTGATACACGTAAAATCATAATTCAATTTTTTTAAAATTTAAATTTTTAACTTTGAATTTTTTAATTTTTGTAATTTAATTAAAAACATATAAATAATTATGCATTTAAATGGTTTTATATCTTGAAATTATATACCACATCATTTAAATTTTATCAAATCAGCATATATTTTTTGTTGTTCAAAAATTTGAGAGAATGCAAAATTTACAACTTTTAAAATAAAGATCAATTTCGCAAATTTATAATAGTATAGATACCAAGATTACAATTAAATCTAAAATACAAAGTTTAAGCATGATGGGAGGGGTAAAAGCGTAAAACACACCACCATCATCGTCTTCGTGAATAGGGTTTATGCCCGAAGATCATTCAGGAATCTGACATCACTCAAACTCACTGAAACTCTTGTATAAAAAAAAAACTCACTGATACCGTTACGCCGTTATACATCTCAGAATGCGACCATAAAAAACAGAACTTCTAAATAGCTTCTTTCCACCATTGTCACTGTTACTAACGATGAGGTATTCACGGTTCATACAATTTTCACGTCTCCGCAAAACCCTAACCCAAAACCCTAATTTCACTTCTCCTCAAATTTCAAGACCCTACATCGTCTCACCAAATCAACACCAATTCAATCGAAAATCCCAATGCGAATCTATCCCCACGCGCAATTACACAACCGCATCGCCGGATTCCGACAAGGTTTCACCGATCGTGGACGAACTCATGGGGTTAACGCTTCTAGAAGTAATGGACCTTGTTGAAGTGATGCGCGAGAAAAAGGGAATCAACGAGCTTCCGATTATGATGCTGATGGTTCCCGGAATGGGAATCAGGGGAATGCCGAAGGGTATGGGTGGAACTAAAGGTGGTGGTGGAGAAAAGGGAGGAGAAGAGAAGAAGGTCGAGAAGACTGCGTTTGATGTGAAGCTTGATGCTTTTGATGCTGCTTCGAAGATTAAGGTTATTAAGGAAGTGAGGACGTTTACTAGTTTGGGTTTGAAGGAAGCTAAGGATTTGGTGGAGAAAGTTCCTACACTTTTGAAGAAAGGTGTGACGAAGGAAGAGGCTGAGAGTATTATTGCCAAGTTGAAGGATGTTGGAGCAAAAGCTTCTATGGAATAGTAATAACAATAAGGTAAGCAAAAGCCTCTATGGAATAATAATAATAACAATAAGGTATTAATTCATGTTGCTGATGATACATTAGAGATTAACTTTGTTTTCGAATATGTGTGTGTGTGTGTGTGATTGTGATATACTCTCTATGTTTTGTGTAGAATTGAGTGAGAGGATATTTTGCTGTATGCTATGTTGCCCACATATGAAACACAAACATCAGACACTACACTGACACATAGACGCTGGTAATAATTTAAGAAAATGATTGTGATTGAATATAATCACATATGTCGATGACGGATACCGACAAATGTTGAACACCAGACACACATTCAATTTGAAGTGTTGGTGCTACATAGCTGCCCACAAAATTATTATTTGGGGCATTGAGAAGTTGGTTCAATATGTGTCTTTGGTAAACGATTTAATTAAGGGCATATTTAATAAGCTATTTTGGAGAGCAATGGATATGTTATAAGTTATTTTTACAAGGGTACTCGAACATGAATATAAGTGTCTATATCATGGGATAAGCTCTGGTAAAATGTAAAGAAGCTATTCCAAACCCTTCCACGAACTGATAGTGAGTTGCCAGTATTGAATTCTTTTTATCGTGCTTCAACTTATGATATATAGGAAAAGGGATTTCAAGATATAATAAGGAATCAGCAAGTATCTAGGTAGTTTGTAAAATTAAATAAGAATTTTGGGTACTAAAACCATAGCTTGAGGCTTATCTAAAGAAACTATTTGATATAAGTTGCTGAAAATGAAATCATCATTTAGCTGGTGAACTTGTTGCTTATGTGAGGTGAAATATCAGCATTTAGCCCCACCTGGACTATTTGTGTTTAATTGAATAGATAGACATGGGGAGATCTTACTCTAGTTCTTTAGTTGGATACACATTGTCTGATATATTCTTATTTGCATCTGAATAGTAACAAATAATAAATAATTTTAAAGTAAAATATACAATGACTATTTGTAGGGGAAGAAAGGAAAAAAAAATATTTGGTGCAGCACTTTTTAACAACAACCAAAGTTTAAAGCTCTTAGGTTGTGTGGGATTAAATTATCCCTCCTTTACACGAATTACTGTTGCTGAGCAAATCCTAACCAATTTCTATCTTTTCTGTATCTGTATGTTTTTTTCAATGTTAAATCGATTCCTGCAATTGGTGTAACCTTTACTTCAAATAAAAGGGTTGAAATGTTGGATGATTAGAGATTGATAATTATATTGCCTAGCACTAGTTCTATACTGAAAACATAGACAACATAGAGTAAACTTTCAAATTAGTTGCATTATAATAAACAACATTTGCCTATCATGTCCTGATAGTAGGGACTAAGGTGGTATGTACATTTTCTGTAAATATGAAATGTTTTTGGCAATTTCAAGTTCTAATTGGCATTTTAATATTTGGTGTTTGTCTAGGAAAAAGCCAGGATGAAAAACATAACATGGCGAAGAGGTTTTGTTTTTGTAGCAGCTAGTGCCTCACACCGAAGTTTCCATTGGCAGGTGATGGAAGTCACTGAAGGTCTTCTCATGATGCAAAGCTGTTATAGTTTCTTGTATTTGAAAACTCTGTCGAGCTCATTATGTTCCTTCCTTTCTTCCTTTTTTATTTTTATTTTAACCATGCTACGGGCTATTTTTGCCCTGAAATTCATTGATCATTTTTTAACCAATGTTGTAGAATTGATTTGTGATGGTGGAATCGTTTTTTATCCCATTGGATGTCTACTGAACTACCATAACCTCACAATAATGTGTAATGGGCACTTTGAATTGGAGTTACAACTTACAACCTGATTGCAGTCTCTTCTTCTTAACTTGTTTTGGCTGTGTTCAGTTTGTAGTATCCTTTCCATTGGTTTCCTCTTGTGCGAATGAGCTCTCACGGATCAAAAGATCGACTCTTGTGATATTACCAGACTTTTTCTGTGCAATGTGCATGCTGCACCTCAATTTCTTTTAATCTCATCTTTTTTGTGATTCTAGTTTCAAGCTATGAGGCATTGGCGCAGAGCCTAATGGAAATTAACATTAAATTAATGCAATCTGATATTTGAGATTAAAATAGAGAAAATATGTAAGATGACATTTCATATTGCAAACACTTGTATTATGTAAATGAGAACATTTAATCCTCACCGTCCAATTATCATTTATTAAAACCAGTTTTGAATTAAAAACATTTGACCTAGCAAGTTTCTTTTTTTCCCAATTCTCACATGTGATGTTGGCTTCTCGAGACATATCGAATGCTCACTCTCCTCCATTGTTGCAGAATGTGATGAACAGAGACAATTGAAAATTTTCATCCTTATCCTTTTAAAGCCTCTTTACACATTTAATTAAAAAAATGAAGATTGGGAATTTTTCATGTACCCAAAAAACATTGCGTATAATGACTATCAATTAGAATGAAGAAAATATATAGCGGAGATTGATGAATACAAATTAATGGATAAAATTCATTGAAATGCAGTAGGATAGAAAATAGGCTTGGATTAAATATAATTTCGATATTTTATTTTTTATTTAATATTTGTTTTGATTTGTTCATTTTTTTTAATTAAGTTTCGCCTTTTATCTTTTGTAAGTGATATATTTTATTCTTTGTCACAATCACAATAAAAACTATAGTAATATTCAACTGTCAAATTTATTATTGGGTTGAGTCGCGGACTAGATCTCTCTCTTTAAGACGTTTTGCGATACTGCCGGAAATTGTGCAAACAAACAATCAATCCCAACATTCCCATGATAAACAATTCAGTTACAAAACCATATTGGTATTTTACTACACTATAAAAATTCATTCTAAAATTACATCTTCAATATGACTATAATGGTCACTCTAGAAGTATAGAACTAAGATCACTCGCAAACCGAAGGGACTATGAAACGAAGACCACTTAAAAACCGAAGGGACAATGGCATTAGGACCACTCTGAGACCGAAGAGTCAATGGTACAAGCAGGGCCGACCCAACACTTATTGAGGCCTAAAACAAACTCTAAAGCAAAATCTGATAAAAAAAATAGAGGTCTTTTTAATGCTAACAATATTTTTACTATAGTTTTTTTTAAAAATCTATATTTCTTGTTTTATAAAATGCAAAGTATTTTAATTAAATATGTCAATAGTTGTACCTTTTTTTTATAATGGTGAGTCATTTTACTTGTTGTATTACTTAAACATTTTTATTTTTTTGAAGTCTAAATATATATGAAAAATTAATTATTTTTTAGAAGCCTAAAACCCTAATTTTATTGGCTTTGACATTGGGTCACTCATGTATATTAGGAGCACACTAAAAATATCTAAGTGATGGAAAGAAAAGAGAGGTGTAGCTCGGAAGTACGTCGAACAAAAGAGAAAGTTGTATTGAACTTGAACAACTTTCTTTATATTTAGATAGAAATCATTTTCATGTGAAAACAAATTTCTTTTGATGGCAGTTGTATTGAACTTTGACAACTTTCTTTCTGTTCTGGTCGTATTAAACTTTCAGTATTGAAGTTTAATTTAAATATTTTTAAACTCTTTATGATGATCATTGAAGTTTCCTTCTTATTTATCTTTTGTTTGCTTAAGTGACACATTCATAATTGATTATTTTAAATATTAAAATACCCATCATTTTGCAATTGTGTGAACATTTCAGACCATTATTGATTTTTATTGAAAAACTACTAATGATGTCTTTTAAATTAAATGTTTCATATATTCCTTACAACCGAGCTTTAAAAAGCATACAAAGTCAACATTGGCAAAACTTCAAAAAATACACATGAGGCCGACATGTCCAAACGAGAAGAACGAATAAAGTTTCATTAAAGAAGCATGAAACTTTTTCATTGTCCACCATAGACGAATGTTCATTAAACTAAACATTACTTTTTTCTTCCTCTAAAATTTTAATATCCCCTCTTTGTCGCTCTCATCCCTTCAAACCACCATGGAAATGGAATGAACCTTCAACACTATAAAATATGTTTTATGTGTTTCTTGTGTGTCTCAAACAAGATAACACATCTTCTATTTATAATGAGATTAGAATAATTACATTAAAATACTAGGAATTTGTATTTGATTAGAAGTTCTACCAATGAACTTAGGAAATTGTAGAGTCAAAGAATAATAAATCATACTTTGAATTCTAACACTCCTCCTCAAGTTGGAGCATACATATCATATGCACCAAGCTTGTTACATATAGATTCAACTCGAGGACCCCTAAGTGACTTAGTGAATATGTTAGCCAATTGATCATTCGAACCCACAAAATTAGTTGTGATTTTTCCAGAAAGAACTTTGTCTCTTACAAAATGACAATCGATCTCTATGTGTTTTGTTCTCTCATGGAAGACCGAATTGGAAGCAATATGAAGTGCAGCTTGGTTGTCACAAATTAGTTTCATTACGTTGACATCTCCTAACTTGAGTTGTTTGAGTAACTGTTTTAGCCATGTAAGTTCACAAGCCGTTGCAGCCATAGCACGATATTCTGCTTCTGCACTCGATCTTACGACTATGTTTTGCTTCTTGCTCCGCCACGATATCAAATTACCTCCAACAAGGACACAATACCCAGAAATGGATCTTCTATCTGATGGTGACTCTGCCCAATCAGCATCAGAGTAGCCAACAACTTTGGTGTTACCCTTGTCTTCATAAAATAATCATTTGTTTGATGCATTCTTGATATACCTAAGAATATAAATCACAGCATTCCAGTGACTATCACATGGAGCATTCAGAAATTGGCTGACTACACTTAAAACAAATGTAATATCAGGTCTAGTTGTTGTAAGATAATTAAGTTTGCCAACAAGTCGTCGATATCTATCGGGGTCTTGCAATGGCTCCCATTGGCCTGGTAGGAGCTTGAC
This sequence comes from Cicer chorassanicum, assembly GCA_037974735.1. NCBI lineage: Eukaryota > Viridiplantae > Streptophyta > Magnoliopsida > Fabales > Fabaceae > Cicer > Cicer chorassanicum. The sequence goes on from JBBPBP010000004.1 coordinate 15,057,048, forward strand.
ATTGGGATCCAGAGGAGTATCACGCGGGCAACAATCAAGCATGCATGTTTCTTCAAGTATATCAAGGGCATATTTCCGCTAAGTCATTGTTATACCTGTCTTAGATTGAGCAACCTCAATCCCCAAAAAATATTTTAGCGGCCCCAAATCTTTAGTCTAAAAGTTGAGACAAATGTTGTTTGAGCTGATGAATGCCAATCTGATCATTACATGTGATGATGATGTCGTCAACATAGACAAGTAGGTAGATGCAAGTGGTTGGTGAAAAGTGCAAGAAGAAAACCGAGTAATCAGCTTCACAAAGCATACGTACAAAGTCAACATTGGCAAAACTTCAAAAAATACACATGAGGCCGACATGTCCAAACGAGAAGAACCAATACAATTTCATGAAAGAAGCGTGAAACTTTCTCATTGTCCACCATAGACAAATGTTCATTAAACTAATTACTTTTTTCTTCCTCTAAAATTTTAATATCCCCCCATTCATTCAAACCAACATGGAAATGGAATGAACCTTCAACACCAATCACCATGTCCCATAACCCACTGCCATGGAAGCATTCGTTGCCATAATTCCCAACCACGGTCCACCATCTCCTCCCCATGCGACCGCCCAAGTAAATAATCTATGGTAGACCAAATAGCCTAGAAGCCACCATAAGTATGATCAAATAATTTTTTCTTCCAAATAGACTTTTCAATATTATTTTACTATCAGTTTTTGAAAATTAAAAGGATAAGACAATAAAATACTAGCTTTTTCAGACTCCTATTTCATCGTTCGGCACTATAACATAACAAAACTCGCTCAAAGGTTCATGTAAAAACTACCATCATGCTAGTCATGGAAAAGTATATCACTTAAGCTCTTTCCATAAGACCATAACTAAGTTGTCAAACTTTTAACCTCAAACTTAATGGACTCAGAAAATAGAAGTATGCTAGGAGAAATCGAAATAAAATTTACTATGATATGCTCATTTCCTCAGTTGATAAAAACATGTAAAAAAGCTAGTCTTCAGATCTAAAGTATAATGATGATAATTTAATACAAAGGTAGGTGTCGCAACAGAAGTAATTGCTTGGCAGAACTTAGAAACCAAAGAAGCCAAGCTCACTGGCTCTCTCCTTCTCAAATGTTTCAAAGTATTGATAGATAATTGTTACTGCAAGCAAAATCCCTGTCCCTGAACCAATTGCCCCCATAAAATCTGCCAACACTGTCAGGGCACCAATACATATGCCTCCAAATGCTGCAGCCGTGGGGATGTATCTGTTTAGCTCTTTCTGCAAGTTCGACTCACGGTGTCCAGGCATTACCATTTGTTGTTCCTGCAAATTAAAAAACATGTATCCACTGAAATTTAAAGAGCCAACATAACAGATACTACTCACTCAGATGAACTTTAATACCAAGTGGAAATTCCCATACGACAAAACAGAGTTCCAAGCAACAAACTCAGTTTCAAAATCGAAGTTGCCAAAACTATTGACCAAACCCTGAACCAACGTTGGAAACTTCATAAAACAAAAAAAAAAGTTGCAACTAGTCATTCACCTCCAGCAGGCCAGTCAATGCTCTTACAAGTATACTAGCCTTAATAGTTAAATTATAAATTTATATTAGTCTGAAAAATGATACAGTGCGGATTGGTCAGCTAATAAGTAATAAGGGTAACTCTTCTGAATCTTTTGAGAGGGTTGTAGTGGATTTTTCATTTCTTGCTTTAAGCATTATTCTTGCAATGATATAAGGAGTATTTACCTCGTTTGATTTTGTAATTTAATTTCCTTTTCATAAAATAATATATATATATATATATATATATATATATATATATATATATATATATATATATATATTAAGTTTTTTAACCACAGTAATATAGGCTTCTAAAGAATGCTTAAAACCCAAGTATGGCTAATGCCTTGCTTCATGTAAGTATTATATCATGTTAACAGAGGAAACTAAATTCCAATGACTCAAAGCATCATAAATTATCCTGCTTATCACCAGGTGAATCGTTTCTCTTAAAAGTACAGATATTGACACAGCAGGCTATTAATCATTATATTGCAAGAAAACTATAGGTCGGGAAAAAAGTAAAGGCATGTATGAGAAAAAATGCGAGTTAGTATACCTTCAACTGCTTGGCAACATCCCTAGCAGATGAACCAGAGACCTCAATCCAAGTTTTAGAGAACAAGGCACAGGCTGACAGCATAAACACAAGATAGAACAATGCATGGAAAGGATTGGCTGCCATATCAGCTAAACTGCAAAATATAAGCAGCAAAATAATATTAGATTTGGTGGAAGCTTTATATTTTATTAGTATACCAAAAAAAGTCACGCGGATTAACATAAGTGTAATTGGAAGCATGTCTCTTACCTGGACGGTGCGGTGATATAGTATGCAATACCACCGACAGGAATTGAATGACCACCTCCATATTCAGATTCCTTCCATTTCCCCAACAGATTTACGAGGAAGTTTCCACTGTACTTACGGTGGAGAAGCTGAACAATTCCAGTAACATTAGACTGTTACAACAGAAAACCCAAAAATGCTAAGCCCAACCTATCACAAAACAATTATTACCTGGGAGATAAAGTAGAGATTGGAAACAAGGGCAGACTGAAGAATAATGGGCATGTTGGAGGTATAGAACAGTTTGATTGGATATGAACCCTGCTGTCCACGGGCATTCTTTGACCTTACAGGCAAGACCACACGGAAACCTTGGAAGTATATCACAATTAGGAAGATCAAGACAGTAGCAAGAAGATTTGTCACATTGGGAAGATTCTGCCGGTAAAATGCTTCGCGAAGAGCACGGACCTTGTCTGTTCTAGTTATCAACAAATGGAACAGAGCAATAACAGCACCCTCAAATTCAGCTCCACGTCCACTATTAATGGTGGTAGGACTAAATGCCTTCCATATGATGTTTTCACTGTAAAATAATAACAAGAGAAATCCTTCTAAGCTTTTGATAAAAGGTAAGATGCCGTGGGAAATAGTTGCTGTACAAAAACTTCATAGACTAACGCTGGATATGTTTTATCAGCAGAGACTAAAAACCTACCAGATATTAGTCGCTATGAATAGGGAAATTCCAGAACCTAGACCATATCCTTTTTGAAGAAGTTCATCTAAACATATCACAATAATACCCGCAAAAAAGAGCTGGAGGATGATGAGGATGGCATTTCCCACTCCAAGTTGGCCCACACTGCCATACATCCCTGAAAGAACATAGGCAACTGCCTCTCCGACAGCTATCAAAATACCAAGTAGCTTCTGTGCTCCATTTCTGCCATAGAAAAGGAATTTAACTCAATATATATATATAGTATATAACACAACCCAAAATAGTGAAAACCACATAAAAGACAACAGGAGATATAACATGACAAGTACCTAATAACATACACCGTTAAATGAAGGAATGCTTGTCAAATGGACAACCAGAGCAAGCAGTAGTGTGGGAGAGAGGAACAACTATATGTAATTATGATTTCATCTCATCGATTTCTGAAATTAAAAGTCGATTTATGGACTAAAGCTCTAACCAGAACCTAACTAAGACTCATAACTGATTCTATTGAACAGATTCAGTTGAGCATGCTCAGCAATCATGTGACGCTGTAACAGCTAAACTACATAAGACTCAAAAGATGTAACAGCAATAAACCACAAACACATGTAATAAATCTTAGAGTAGGATATACTCTGATAACCACAAATGTAAAACCAGCTGAAATTACTGAAAAATACAAGATGTTCATTAAAGAATAAAAGTTGTAAAAAGAAAGACACTTACAAAAGGGCACGATCCTCTCGTACATTGTTGTCCACTTCAATGATCTTTGATCCAGCAAGAAGTTGCATGACCAGCCCAGAAGTCACAATGGGAGTGATTCCAAGCTCCATGACAGTTCCACGGTTTGAAGCAAGGATAACACGCATCCAATAGAATGGATCTGCACCTGTTGTCGAGTGTATTCCATATAGAGGGAGCTGACTACAAACCAGGAAAACGAAAAGAGAGATCACGGTATATATGACCTTCTCTCTAAATGGCACTTTCCTGTCAGCTGTCTGAACTTCAGGAAGGAATGAGAGAAACGGTCTTACTAAGTGAAGCACCCTAAACCCACCTCCCATCTTATCAAACTATATCAATTGAACCTGCATCATACATTCAACATTCATATATATAAGAACATTATCAAAAAAGGAGGGGGAAACCAAAATCTAGAATTTTAAATCAATGAAATGAGTGTTGGTAGCAATTAACGCGACTATTATTTATTACTAATTCCCTTTTTCTTTTACTGTATGAGATTTCACAGAAGTAGGAGTAGCAAGGTTTCAATATGAAATGACCTAGACCTGCTAGAGATTTTAGCTCGTAATAACCAAACCTGCAATGCTTGGGAGTTGGGATAGTAGGAGGTTGGTTGCAACATTTACAAACCACCTTAAATTTAGGACCCAATAATTTCAGTTAGGAATTTTTGAGGTGTTCCTCTAAAGCCTAAGCTTTGGTGAAAAAACAGAATTTGAATAAACAAAAAATAAGATTTCTGATTATAAGAATTTTTTATAATTGTAATAAAATAAAAAATAGATTCTGTTTTACATAAAACATTTACATTTAAATAATAAATCACTTGTTTTTTTTATAAAATCTTAAAATTACTTTCTGTCAAAAGGTAAGACAAAGGGGCACTTAATACAAAAACCTTCTTTCAAATGGAGCATTCAAGTTCAACAAGACATAGGAAATGATGGCAATTGGCTAGCTTCAAATCAAACAAAAACACATCAACTAAAAAAAAGTAAACTGAAAAATAACAATTTCGGTTGCAAAGTTAATCAGAATCCCCTAAGATTGGTCCCACCCTCAATACATAACTTATATTATATTACCAGATTATTACTGAAACAGGTAATGTCAATTATCACTGAATTAACCTTCTTGTCCGAAGAGAGCATTGCATAGCTACATACACCAAATTAATACAATGTAATGTAGTCTAGCCAATTTAACAATGAAGAAAAAATCTTGGAGCTAAGCAATATAATCACAAATTGCATGCAATATTTTATATAGATAGATCTTGTATCATGCATTCAGAAGCAAAAAATATATATATAAACCCTAATTCGCACATGCAGAGAGAAACGAAGTGGAGGCAAAATGATAATGTCAACTGCGACACGGAGAGATAGCAAGAAAGAGATTAATAAAAATAAAAATAGAGAAATTGAAAACCTGAAAGAAAGAACGAAAGAAGAACGGTAAGAACGACGAAACCAGAACGGTACGGAGGAGGGTGGGTATTTTCCGTAAGTTGCTGCTGAGTGGAGATATTAATATAAAAATGTAAATCATAAAATAAGATATTATCTATTCATGAACGTTAATTTCGATTTTGTTAGTCAACTTTCGTAAAAAGTAAAAAGGTTCAGTATTTTATATTTTTTTATATTATTAATTATTATCCATATTAAAATTAAATTCTAAAATTGAAATGTAAAAAATTATGTGAAAGGAATAGTTTAAATTGGAAATAATATTATTGAGATAGATTGTTTCAATGAACATAAGTCATTATTTATGTTTATTAACTTTATATAGTATATCCAGTCAAAATAATATATATATATATATATTAATTAATATTTCGAATCAGTCAAGAAGAATAATTAATAATATTTTATTATTAAGAAGTAATTAATTAATATTTTTATTAATTACAATTTGAGTTTAATGATCATACATTATCGTATAAAATATTTTACATTGATAATCAATTTAAACATTTGATTTAATGATTATTCAACGACGGTAGTTATAATTATATCAAATATTCATATTTATGGAGTAATATTCATTCATTAGTGTGTTTTTTTCCCTAAAAAAATTAACGTGTTTGTTGTTTATGTGGTGTGTGAGATAATCATATTTTACATAAAAAATTTAATAGGTGATTTGAATGTGGATATGAATGGCATATTTGTCAAGATAAAAGTTGGACCAAAAAATTATATTCCTTTTATATATTTGTTTATAGATTACTCTTTTGAGAATTGAGTAGAGGCGAGGACTAAGTATTGATATTTGGGTACCAAACTACTCATAAGTATTTAATGGGAAGACACTTATTATGTCACTTTGCATGTGGACAAACAACACATATAATTGGTCGTGTTCTCATAGACGTACTCAACTCATCATGAGACTCGTGCAAGTGAATTGACTAGTCACAATTAAATTGGAATTGCATGATAGCTCTCGCTATTGGAGAATTACTCCTAAGCCACATAGGAATTTCTTTGTATAAGATCTCTAAGGTATAGCATCACTCGATAATAATCGCCACAATTAGACTCACAGTGTTGTACTTCCCCAACACATGACCAAAAATCTTTACATCGTGAAATATGCATGATAATTTTGGGTTTGAAACCTTGACAATTATCTTCCTCCCTTTATTGTCATAAATAACTCTTTTATAAAAAAGAGTACCATCACAAACAAAGATGAGTTGAGTATATTACAATGACATAATTTATGCATCATGTTCATACAATTTATATCACATTCACATCATAGCATGTCACATGGTCACTTAATCACAACATAACACATAGAATCAACATATTAATGTTAATTAAATAACATGAGTTAACACGATAGCATATCACAATAATAAACAATAAATCACAACAACTACATATTAATATCCACAACAACGATCTAATAAGGTTTTTAAATTCTTGTATTACTACTATTCTAAATATTGAATCTTGTTCATTTATTTAACTTAATAGGACAATAACCTTGGCTAGCTCATGATGGTTTGAGAAATATGATATTCTGGTTCATATATATGTGAATCAATCACGTGAAAACCACTCTTACATGGATAATTCGATTGAAATGTCCTAATTGGATACGCCACACTCGTAGTTTGATTTCTCGTGATCGCACCACTCTAACTTTATAATTTGTTGGACAAAGAGAATGAAATAGTTCAGAATGAGGTTTGATTGATCAAAATCAAGATTAAACAACATATATAGGAAATAAGCAACTACAATTAAAAATATTCCAGAATGAGACTTCTCGATTAATGAAAAGTGTCCTAACGAATGATTGACTGACACAAGCCTTCGATAATGTAGTTGTATGTAGTTATTTGGGAGAAAAGAGTGCATTTTGGGAAAATGGTTGTTGAAAAGCGTACAGGGTGAAAAATGGCACAAAAATATAAATCTGATGTCCATTTATATAGTTAGAAACCGATGTTTTTGTACGTGCGACGAGATTTTTGCATGATAATTTGAGCAATAAACCTAACATTTCATGTGTGTTCTTGCATGGAGAGTCAATGCATTTAAATGAGGTATTTATGAGTGTGTCTTACTGCGGAAACGACACTTCAAATTGCGACATACAGGTTTTTATATACGTCTAAATTTATATTTTTAAAAATTGTCAAAATTTGTTGACTCAATTTTATTATTTTTAAATCCTAATATATTTTATTTTAAGTTATTCTATACATATACTTCTCACCCTAGACTTCATAATATCTTTAACACATCTCAAACAATTATCCATACAAATCATACACATGATTTAAGAAAATTGAGCGTTAGATTAGCATACGTGTAAGTCATGTCACATAGAACATCCAACAACTATAATTTCCAACACCCCTGTCTACCTTCTTCAAAATGTTCGTTAAAATTTACAACCTTATATGCAAAAAGCTCACCGAAGAATATAACTTAAAATAAAATTGCTAATTTTCCATATTGTAGATCCTATAAAATATTCATTAATTATACATTTGACCTTCCATATTTGAGATACATGATACAATTAACAGATGGTTAATTATACCTTAAAATTAGACTCTTATTTTGATATTACTGTTGGTTGATATTTTTATTTATCTTCTTTTCTAAAATTTAAAATCCCTAAAATTTTGTTTAACAATTCAGTCCTATTGAATTTTGTAACATTTCAACCAACTTAACAAAATTATGTACTCGAAGATATTAATTTAATTACCGTGATTCAATTTTATATAGATTTGTTAAGTTGTAATACTAGTGAGTTTGACAATTTTAAGTCTTGATTTATAAAAATTTCTCATTGATGCCAAATGCATGTTTGATTCTACGGTGAAAACGAACAAGTAAAACCAAACCTATGATGCTACTTGAGAATTGAGAGAGAGAGACCAGAGTGGCTTCCATAACAGACAAGTACAAAACCAGAGGATTCGCTTTCTTCCACCGTCACGCTCTCCGTTTTTCCATTGCTTTCCTCTTCTTAAATCAATTCAACTTTCAAACTCATATATGTCAACGGTAGCGCCTAAGCGCGACCAGTGGCAATGGGAGAATGCCATCGCCGGCTCCGCCGCTGGATTCGCCACCGTCGCTGTCATGCATCCCCTCGACGTTGTCCGAACTAGGTTTCAAGGTTCTCTCTCTCTCTCATTCTTTTCGTATAAATCAATAGTTTTTTTCTTTTCAGATTCGCCCTACTTTCCAGTCAATTTTTTGAAGCATGATTTGATTTTGCAGTTAACGATGGTCGAGCCTCTCATCTTCCAAGTTACAAGAACACCGCTCACGCCATTTTCACCATTACTCGATCCGAGGTCTGTGTTTTTGTTAGTTCACCGAATTCAGCGTTTTTTTTCTTCCTGAATTTTGGTTGCAATTAATTACCATGGTAGATAAAGTCAGCACTATGGTTTCTGGTATTTTTTAGGATTAAAGAGAAACTGAATAGCATCCCGGGAACTAAGACGTAAGGGTGTCGCAGTCACTCATAGTGATATCAATGTAAACTTAGTTTTGTTGACATATTGTATTAAGATAGGAACCATGTGTAAGACATGTATACAACACCACATCAATATGTGGATATTTGGTCTTGCTAACGTGCGCCCTTATGACAATTGTTAAGGAGTCAAAAAATAGAAACTTTCTAATTTGTATTGGAAACAACAATTTTTGAGCTTTTAAGAACTGAAAACCCAACATCCAAGACAATATTTCTACATTTGGTTATTTAACATGTGTCTTTAGGGCACTTGTTAGTATTATCTAAATTTATAAAATGTCAGCATAAAAAACACATTCTAAACTATAATAGAGACCTCAAGACTACATATTTCACTTCGTGTTTTTATTTTTGTGAGGATCACCTCGTGCTTCACTAGTTGTTAATATATCTGTAGCTAGGATTGTAGGCTTCAATGTCCTATGTTTCCACTTATTAATGGGTTTGGTGTTAGTAACTTGACATCTTTTGTGAATTACAATAGGAGAGAAACTTCTGGTTTAGGTACTTTGTGTATGTCATACTATGAATGTGCTACTTATGTGCTGTGATTTATCTTGCAGGGATTAAGAGGACTTTATGCAGGCTTTCTTCCTGGGGTTCTTGGGTCAACTATTTCATGGGGTTTATATTTCTTTTTGTAAGTAGCAATTTCAGTCATGAAGATAATTTTTCATTTTTACATCTGATGCTCACTTGTAGAGAATGATATTATATTAGGTGGCAGACTCTTTATATTTGCATCCTGATTTTTGTGCATGTAGTATGCATCCTCTCTGGTTAAACTTTAAATTATTTCAGTCCGTGTGATTCTCTCCTCCTCTCTTTCACGCACACATAGTCAGGGCCAAATAAATATATTGTATTCTACAGTATGTGATGATGTCAGAAATATTATTCTGTTCTCTATCTAAAACATGCATGACACTCACTATTCATTAGTAGCTAAGGACTACTTTTCCGCATCAATGTGTTACAACGGGACCTTGTATAGAACCTGATAGTTTCATTACCACCATTTTTTTTGGAAAATAGCATTGCTTGTTTTTTATTATGTCAAAGGATTGTCCCCTGTCCCCTTCTTTTGTGACTTCACTGGAGTCCTTCCATTTTTTCTCCCACACTTGAATTATTTTATTATTAATTTTTGAATGATTGCTGATCCACCTTATTGCTTTCCCAGAAGACCAAAGTCATCACCCCATTTTTTTCTTTTTCTTTTTTTACAATTGTAGCTATGACAAAGCTAAACGAAGATATGCTAAGAACAGAGAGGAGAAGTTGAGCCCAGGTCTTCATCTTGCCTCAGCTGCAGAAGCAGGAGCTTTGGTGAGTGTTCAAAAGTACAATATTATGGATGGACATCCACACTTATAATTCATAGTAAGATGTTTGGATAGATTATATGTTGTTCAATCCTGCTAGCATTTTGTTGTTGCAGTTTGGAGTAAAGTTTTAGCATCTCTCTAGGTTTTGCATTTTTAACTTCAGAGTGACGAGAAGTGATACAATGTAGTGGTAAAACCGTATTAGATTGATATCCCGATGAAAATTGTTGCTCAAATACTATGTGAGTGATGTGAGGATTTAACTAACATATGTAACTTTACTTATTTCTTATCTGTGTTCATTATATTTGAGATATTGCTTAGTTTTCATAATTGGATGTCAAAGGCTCCAAAACCTATCAAACATATTGCGGCACATTCCTGAATGGCGTCAAAACTGAACCTACTGTCATTTTGGTTTCCTTCACCTATTGTCAGGTTTGCTTGTGCACAAATCCTGTTTGGCTAGTGAAAACGAGATTGCAGCTTCAGACTCCTCTTCATCAGGCACTGCCATACTCTGGGCTATATGGTCTGCTCTCCATCTTACATTAACTTTATATTTCTGAACTGTTCACTTTGGGGTTAATTTTCATGATTAGGGGTGGGAATAGGCTAGGCCGCCCAACAAGGGCCTACGGCTCGACCTCTTAAAAGTCTAGCTAGGCCTGACCCGTTTACTAAAAAGGCTAGTCTCAAGCTTTTTAAAAAGTTTATTTATTTAAATAGGCTAGGCTCAGGTTATTTAAAAAGCCTATTAGGCCTGATAGGCCAACCCGTATATATGTAATTAAAATATAATATATATATAGTAATAATAAAATAAAAGACTCCTAATATTTGTGTATTAAAGACTCTTTGTTTTCTCTCTTTAAAAAAAACTCTTTATATTTCTATTATAAAAGACTTTTTATTAGAATTTTGAACCCTAATTTTTTGCTCCAACTCCATACCTATTCTTTTATTTTGTTAATAATTGTTGTTCATATATACATCATGTTTGTTGCAAAAAGTAAAAAAAATGGATGTTATGCATGTACGGGTTCAACAAAATTCATGTTTTTTATTGGTCTATTAACCTTTTTAGAGATAGGTGAAATATCCTTTTTATATTCCTTAACACAAAATAGGCTTAAGACCAAGGCTTAAAATAAAGCCTTTGACAAGTAATAGGCCAGACTCATGCTTTAATTTTTGTAAGTAGACCTGACCTATTTAAGCAAAGCTCAGCCCGACCCGACCTATTCCCACCCCTAATAATAAATAGTGTTAGAATATTATAAAATATCTTATAATATCTTTTATATTATATTAGAGTATCTTGAGTTATTTACTAGAATCAATTTATAATCATAGAGATATCTTAGAATATCTTTCATTATTATTATGATTTGTTCCTAATTTAGGATTTAGTCTATGTTTCTCTATAAATAGAGATTAGTATTGAGTCTTTTGTAATCAAGTCAGCATTAAGCTATTATCAATAATATTCAAACCCTTATTATTTTCTCTCCTCCTTTTATTTAAAATCTCACAACTTCAACAAATAGAATTGAAATATGACGTCATATAAAATCAAATTCTTTAAAATGTCATGTTAAATATATAAAAAAAAAATACTTAATTTCATTAATATATTAACTTGTTAATCTATTAAAAAATATGTCTAAGTACTTATTTAAAATGTTAACATGAACTAGGCTGTTAAATAGGCTAACAGGTCATACCAGACTTTCATAAAGGTCAGGCTCAGGCCTAAAAAAAAGCCTATGATAGACAACAAGCCTTAAATTTTTTTGACATGCTAGACTTATGCCTTGCAAAGCCTAGCTCGGCTCGGCCTATTCCCACCCCTATGATGTTCATGTCTTTCCATGCTGTATAGATTAGCTATAAATTCATAGCTTAGCTATAAATTCATAGCTTAGTTATTATCTTTTACCCATCGACTTTCTTAATCTCAATCACCTTACCCAAGCTGAGCTAGAAATTAGGATTTATGTTGTGAAAGATAGCTCATTTTCACTGACTGGTTCATTGGTACCAGAGTATTTGGTGGGTCGTTTATCCTTCTCACTCCAAAAAGGTTCTGGGAAATCTTATATTTATATCACCACTATATGTGTTACAGTATTTATATTCAGTCACTAATTACTACACGGTATTAAGCATACTCATTCATCCCATTTCTTTCAAGTTTCAACTACCTAGAAGCTAAAACATGATAGTAAAAGTATATTTTACTTTTTGTGGTTATATTCATCATTATTTGAATTGCTAACCAGTCATGACTTTTTTTTTATCTGTAAAATCAAATATCAGATGCATTTAGGACCATAGTGAGGGAAGAAGGATTTAGTGCACTTTACAGAGGGATTGTTCCTGGTCTTTTTCTGGTATGTTGTTGGCTCTTGTTATTTTTCCCATCAATCTCGGCACTTAAAATTATGAATAAACATTGTAATGTGTGGACTGTGAATTTGAGCTTAAATAAAGATAAAGGACTTGAAAGGAAAAAAGCTAAAAGATCAATCAATAATTAACGTTGAGCCAGTTGCAACTAGCCACTATAATCTCTTCAATTCATTCTTACAATTAAACCCATAAACTATCGGAAATGTCACAATATATTCTTCCAATAAATTACTCTCAAGTTACAATTCGAACTAGTTTATCATGTGATTTTCACAAGGTCACTAACACATGTTAGCATAAATTTTCTATTGTGATAAACTGGTTATTATATTATATTAATAATATATATAATTATACACACCCACATCATTATATGATTTCTAACCATTCATGAAATTTCATCTGTTAAAATTAAACAGTCATGCATTTAGGGCCATTATGAGGGAAGAAGGATTTAGTGCACTTTACAGAGGGATTGTTCCTGGTCTTTTTCTGGTATGTTGCTTGCTCTTGTTATTTTGCCTGTCAATCTTGGCACATAAATTTTAATGAAAGATTAAATATATAAGTGGAGTTGTGCATAGATAAAGATAAAGGTCTTTCTTTTCCAATCTTTAATGAACATAGCGCCATTTGCAACTAGTCATCAGGAACATAAATCCCCCAATTAAATCCATAGACTAAGAAATATCACAGTGATGTGATTGTCACATGATCAGTAACACATGTCACCGTATGACTTGGCCATATCGTCTTCAGCATCACTCATATTCCATGTTAGATATGAATTTTACAAAATATATCTCGATATATTTGGTAAGAAGTTTTTCAAAAAGTTAAAAACCATGTGACCAAGCTCACAACCTCTCATTATCAAACATCTTGTTAGAAATATAAAATCATTTATGAATCCCCCGCCTAGCGATTTAAGATTTTAGGAGAGTTGGTCCGTGACATGGTATTAGAGCCTTTGATATTCAAGTGTTTGATGATTCTTTTGCTCTCACTCTTCTAATAAAAATGATCCTATTTATCATAGGGGATGAAGTATAGTTACTGGAGCTCTTTATCCTTTTCCCCTATTGAGTTTTGGTTGCTTCTTGCATGGCAATGTGTTGAAAATTATTTAGAAAGATAATGAAAATTGATGAATGAATGTGGATTCGTTGTCTGTTGCTTCATGTCAGCTTGAGATACAGTATTCTTAAGAGTATGCACATTTGTATGATGAAAGTTGAACTTTGAAGCCATCAAAAGCTATCAAGCACGAACACAGACACATACACCATACTTTGATAGACACTGCTAATGTCCAAATACAGGACACCGACATGATATATATATGAACCCGCATATGCACACACATTATCATCATAAAATTTCATGGAAAATTACGTTTTAAGAATCAATGTTCAATATGTTTATAATTTAGGAACATTTTAGCCTTAACAGTGTAATTAACAATACTCAAAGAAATTCTATAAAGCACTTACAGAACTGGATGGTGTTAAACTTACAAGTAAATAAGAATCTGCTTGTCATTTAATGTAATCGTCATTTGATGTGATTCATCGGTGAATTTTACATCTATTTATATTTGATAACATTGAATTCTTGGACGAAAGTTTAATTATATAAAACCTTAACCCATACCTCATGATAATTTCTTGAAGTGTTTTAGTTTTTTATTTCAAGTTTTATATAGTTTATTTTATATCTGCTGACACCATCACCAGCTTTTAAATCTTGATGGCTACTGGCTATATTAAGGTTGACAAAATCATGTACGTTATTGTCTTGCTGTTGTTTATAGAGAGCTTGCTTGAATTTGTGTGCTTCAGCAGGTCTCTCATGGAGCTATTCAGTTCACAGCCTATGAGGAGCTTCGCAAAACTATTGTCGATTTGAAGAGCAAAAGGAGTAAAATACAACATCAAAACCCTGACCAACTCTTGGTAAGTTAATGAACCTAGGGTCCATTTAAATCTGAAATTTTACATGTAATGGACTATTTACATATCTTAAATGATGGTTTGGTGATTGGCCTTTTTGGTTACTTGTATGGCACTGAGTTCTTGTTCCCATACATTGCTCCAGATTGGTAGAGTAAAGTGACACATTTCCAGAATCATGATCCCCATGGTTGTTGCTTGTATGTAGATAGTGGATGCCTAAAATTTTGAGTAGATCATAATCTGTCTTGGTCAGGATATATTTAAGAAGATATTAGTTGCGTCGGTTAGCTTAATCACTGTTTTGGTGCGTGAATTTTCGCTAGATACAGGTGAATGTAGTCTAAATTGCAGGGTTATGTTATTATTTTAGGTGGTTTGAGCATGTGTATGGAAAATTTATAGGTATCCCAATAAAGAATGTGGATCAAATGGAGGGTAGTCCAATTTTTAGACGTACAGGAAAACCAATAAAAACTACAAGCTAAACTATTAAGGATTTAGATTTGAATAGTTTGTCATTAGATTAGACATGATTTATGATAGGATATTCTTGTCACTTGAACTATGCAGTTGGGTTCACCTTGTCGGAAAAGGCTTCGTTGTTGTGAAGTATAATACTTGTGCCGAACATATTGGCTCTTTCATATGTGCATCAAACCATTTTGCAAAATTTCTAACTAAGTTCAAATTAATGCATTGAAATCTTATACCAATCATTACTTCAGAGTTTAAGGCTTTATTAAGTTGTTAACAATGTATTGATATTTTCTTTGTTTCTCCAGAATTCTGTTGATTATGCTGTTCTTGGAGCAACATCAAAAGTTGCTGCAATACTTCTAACCTATCCATTTCAGGTACAACTCTCTGTCCCCTTGTCCTTTGAAGGAGAATGATTTAAACTCTAGTGTCTTTGAACATAATATATCAATCATCAAAGACGTTGCTTTCTCATGTGGCTTACTGCCTCTTTTTGTACCCTATTTTTTCAGGTTATACGGTCTCGTTTGCAGGTACCAGTGTGGTCACAAGGATAGGGATAATATATACTGTTTATCTTTTAATTTTGTATCTTTCTCAGAGCTGGACTGAAACTTCTTTCTCTCTGCAGCAACGACCTGGTCATGATGGGAAACCAAGATATATGGACAGTTGGCATGCTGTGAAAGAAACTGCACGGTACATATTGAAACCCATTCAGATATATTTTGCGTCTTTTCATTGACAAAGAAAGAAAGAAAGGTGAAACTGGGTTGGAAATGTTAAATTAGATTCATAATCTTTTCATTGACAAAGAAAGAAAGAAAGGTGAAACTGGGTTGGGAATGTTAAATTAGATTCATAATCGCATTCCCAACCTTGGAAATACAATAGGTTGACTCTTGTGTAACAGCAATGAATTATAAAGAAGACTATTGTTACTTTTGTGTCCCATAATTCATATTGATATGCTCTTCATAATTTCACATTGAACCTATCTTTTGTGCATTATTGATTATGTTCTGTTCTTGCAGATTTGAAGGTGCCCGAGGTTTTTACAAAGGAATCACACCAAACCTCTTGAAAAATGCCCCTGCGTCTTCAATAACATTTATTGTTTATGAAAATGTTTTAAAATTACTTAAACTGGCTAGAAGGAATGACTGAGTATTTTCCTTTTACTTCATGATTTTTTTTTTCTTTCTTTCTTTCTTTTTCTTTTTTGGTGTTTAGTCTCCTCTGAATTGATATTTATAGCATTGGAAAATAACTCATTTTTGCCATCACTTTTTAAAGATGCGATGCCACACAATATGTGATTCAATAATGTGGATGCACTTTTTGGAGATTTAAAGCATCGTTGCCACAAATCCATGTTCTATCTCTTTCATGTCCTATATTGTACACTTATAACTTGAACAGCGAAATTCCTGTACCTTTTTGTTATCTGATCTTTATTTTGTTATAGAAATAGGACCTGAAGTTACCTTATATGGGCAAAGGAGCGTACGCCATTTTAACCTTTGTATGAGAAATCTTTTGTTTCAGTTGAATCTAAAATTAATAATATAAAAGAAAAAATGTAGTAAATTACATGCAATTGACTGCTTGTGAAGAGACTACGGTTCAAGTTGCAGCTTGCCTCGAGTGATATCAGGTTGTAATGCAAAAATCAAGGAAACCAAGATAACAAAGCCAATGAAAATCAGTATCTTGTAAATTTTGCAAATATCACACTAATAATAAGTAAGACCAAACTTATGTAAAGTGGTGTTTTAAGTGCTCTTTTTGTTGTTACTAAATCACATGACAAACGTCTTAGTAATTTAATAGACAAACAACCAATTTTCTTTTTACTTCCCCACTATATTTTAACTCTGATATATGTTAAAAAACTTCACTTGTCATGTTGTGATTTGTCAATAGTAAAAACAACACATAAAACATTGCATTTAAGTTTCGTCTTAATAAGTAAAAGATATGTTTCTGTGCCACAAACAAGACAAAGGGGTTGATAATGCTCATAAATTGCATTATTATATGAAACTATTTAAGTGTGAACAAAGTGTCTCAAACTGAAATTGTTGAAGATTCCCTAATCTAGAGATAATTTACGGATGAAGGAAAGGATTTCCTCTGAAACTTGCTGAGCTTTCTCTTGATGTATATAGTGATGACCATCTAGTATAACCACTTCAAGGTTGGGAACAATGCTCTTGAAAATATCACCTTCCACAAAAACTTCTGTACCCCCATTTTGAAAGCCAACATCTTTGTCTCCAGCAATAAACTTGGTTGGAACTGTTATCTTTGATCCTTGCCATGGTGCTAGAAGCTCCCAGCTTCTGTAACCATTGAGTGTAATAAGACATGTAGATTTAGTTAGGAACCATAACAAATATTCCAAATATTAAACTAAGTAAATATTCAAATTAGTCATTAAAATCGTACAACTATATCAATCTAGTTTCTTATTATTAATATTATAGATTGATTTCTGAAATTGTAAAATTTTAATCAAATTTATCTCTCGGTTAGTATTTGTGGGGATTCGAATTTTTTATGAAAAGGAAAACAAACAACAACGAAAATTAAGTTCTTTAAAAACTAACTCCCATTACATCAACAAGGAGAATTGCATAGAGTTGAAAATAACAAGTCTGAAGGATGGTAGTAGTTTAAAGAGAAGAAGTACGAATTAACATTTTACATAGAAACTTGATGAACAGAAAACATAGAAAAATGTGTACTTACAAATCCATTGCACGATAGTAATTGAATGCACCAGAGAAACCAGACTCTTGAAACTTGTCTGCAAAGACCATGAGTTCTTCCTCAGTTATCCATGATGGCAAAACCGAAGGAGTTGGCAAGAAATCAACAATCTCCATGCCAGGAGGAGCTGGTATAAAATGTGTCCATGTAATCAGCATAAACTTCTTGATCACTGTCAAACAATCATATCTAGCAAAAGCTCTTTCTGCACGACCTGGTTCCTGCCACACACAACCCCACAATCACAAACCAAACCATTTCAATGAAAATTAGTGTAAAGTATAGTTGGTTAATGCATGTTTAGATTGACTTTTGGAAACAACTTACGATGTGTTTATCAGTTGTTAGCTTATTTTTCATAAGCTCTTCAGGATAGCTTGTAAAAACAACTTATAGCTTATTCAAAAATAATTTGACTCTATTTTATCTTTTTTGTTATAGAAACAACTTATACATAAAAACTTAAAATGATAAGCGTTTATACTATAACCACTTTATCAGGTTGGTTATCCAAACAAAACCTTATTAATCTTTAACTCTATCAAGCCATAAAGGGTATTGTACCTGAAATTGGCATACATGATTCCCATCTCCATATATTTTTCTTATAGTTTCAACAGTTTTATCTGTGGGAGATCTTGGGAAGTAAGGAACACATAGAGCAACAAATCCCTTTACTCTGTCAGGTCTAAACAGACTAAGGTGCCATCCAATGTTTGCACCCCAATCAGATCCAACTACATATGCCTTTGTCCAAAAGAAAGAGAATAAATTAGGAAAAAGAAAAAATAAAATAGATTAATGACTAATATAGTAATATTATATATGCATAGTAATATTATTTGTTGTTTTCATTTCTTCATACCTCAATGTAAAGCTACTTTATATCATAAAATCTTAAAAATTTATCTATAAAATATATGATGATCATCCAACATGAATTAAGGCTTAAAGCGATAGGTTTGAACTTAAGGCCTTGGTGTTATTCACACAAACATAGTGTTTTTGGATAATCAATAAAATTGATTCAGAGGTCTAGGAGTGACTTTAGCAACATGGAAATGGCACATTGGATATGAATTTGAAGGTTTATTTACAACATGAAAAGGTTGGCCAATTGAGCCTAAAGCAAACTATATATTGACTCACATTATTATTATTATTATTATTAGTATAGAGTGAAGTTATTTAGTATAAAACAAATCTTTAAAACAATACAAAAATGATGAGATGTCAATTTATTAAAGGTTGGTCAAAGAGTCATTCTCATATTTTGTGGAGAACATAAGAGTGACGATGGAAAAAGAAACTAATCTTAAGTGTATAATTGTTAAACTAAAAAAAAAAAAAGAAACAAAAACTATGAAGATAAAAATTAGAAACTTTGAGTGATAAGAAAATTGGTTTTAAGAAACATACCTTTTGTTGACCAAAATGATCAAGAAGACCAATAAGGTCACCTACGAGATGATGAAGAGTGTAAGAATTTGGGTTAAGAGGAGAATCAGAGTCACCATATCCTCTTAGATCAGGTGCAACCGCATGATAACCATGTTGGGCCAAGTAGTTGAGTTGGTGTCGCCAAGAAAACCATATTTCAGGGAAACCATGAAGCAACAAAACTAATGGTCCTGTTCCTTGTTCTGCCACGTGTATGTATATTCCGTTGGTTTTGATTCTTTGGTGATTCACTTCACTAATGGTTATGGACATGATTCCTAATTAATTTCTATGTATCATACAAAAGATGGAGATAGGAGATGAAGAAAAGAGAAGGTGATACACTTCTTCATCAAAGAGGTTGTTAAATGTCAAAGCTGAGGTCAGAGCACAACTTTGACTTGTTAACCTCTCCAACGTTTTCTACATGTAGATGTATTAATTAACTTTGTTGGATTAAATCAACTTGTAGTTTTCTTTCACAATATTTTTAATTAGTGTTGTTATACATAAGGTAGTGTATACTGTATAGAATACATTATGAATCAAGAAATTTTTCATGTATCATAAATATGTAAGCAGTTTTTGTAACAAAATAAATATTTAAGCAATATTTGTTCTTTTGTTTGTTATCATTACCTGTTTTTGTGTTGTGGAGAGTGTTATAAACATAAGGAAAGAGGGAGGAGAATAGAGGATGGAAAACTAAAATTGGTATTTGATGGTTTAGTTTTTTTTTTTTTATTTTGTGGTTGTTAAATAATAGTTTTTCTTTAGATAATCTCTTATTTTAAAATTGTTCCTTTTATTTTAAAATCCAACAGTTTTGGTCCATCTCTTATATTTTTTATCTAAAAAATATTGATGTGATATATTTTAAATGATGTTGCATATGATACCACAATGTTAAATAATTAATACCCATTAAATTGAAATAAGGCCCTCTAAAAATTTTAGTTTCAACTTATGAAATTTTTCATTTTTTATAATTTAATTAATAACATATAAACAGTTAATGCATGTAGATGGTTCTACATCATGAGATTGTATGTCACATCGTTAAAAATATTTTGAACCACATTTTTTAGTTAAAAAATCCGAAGGAGAAACCAAAATTGTCAGTATTTGAAATAGATTGACTAATTTCATGAATTGATAAAAATAAAAAAGATCAAAATTGTAATTAAGTCAACTATCAATTAATTTACTTAACGCTTAAATTTCTTTTCGTTGTTATAGTGGAAAGAGTATGAAATTTAGGATACACCTCATTATAATGCCGATAGATATCAATAAAAAAATTGATGACACGGACATTAACAATGTAATATATTAAAACATTAATTAATTTATATTATTTTATTTCTTCTTATGCATTCATTACCAACAAACCTCTTATGCATCTTGTTTCTACATAATAGAAATACATTAAACACATAGAGTGAAATTACAATTTAGACGGCAGCAAGAAATACCACATCCACCAAGGAACATGGAAAAATACCCTAAGACAAATTTGCATAAACAAGTTGACTATAGTTAGACATTATTCTACGAATAAAAGAGAACAAATAGCCGAATGAATGAAATAAACATATTCTTTATGGTCAACCTCTACGAATTTAAACAAAGCTTCATATAGTTTGGTTTTGCAAAAATTTCAAAAATTTGTTTATGTAGAGAATCAATTAATCGATCCTTTATTTAATAGCATGTATCAACAAAGCTGTCAGATTCCAAACTTTGGGAATCTATATACTTCGTTGAATCAAATATCCAATTGAACTCTAGGTGAAAGTAGTTCTTCCGCATCACTTCTCCCTCAACATTCATTGATGTGGTACTGAATGTCACCTTCGAGATTAATTTTATCACAACCTTTGTAATTTTTTTTGTTGGTTTTTATCAATTTTAATGAATTATATTATTACTACTATTATTATTATTATTATTATTATTATTATTATTATTATACATTTATTTGTTAATAAAAAAAATTAGTAGTACAAAGTTCTCTTTTCAAAAGATGATTTCTTTAAACTTTAAAAAGAAAAAGAAAATTAATATGAAATCGCCATTGCAAAAAGAGATATTTTTCGTGAAGTCTCCTTTGCAAACGAAAATATCCCTCTTTTCTAAAAGTAGAATAGATCAATATATATTTTTTAAAAGGGAGTAAATTGATAATGTTTTTTTGAAAAAAAAGGTTATTAAAAAAAACCGGAATGAGTACATATGTTTTAACATTGAGTGATTATATTATTTATCGGAAGTCCAACATCTTTATAGGCTTAAAGCATGTTATAGTGAGACATTTTTAAATAAAAAAAATACAAGGCTTATAAAAAAAAAGTAAGTTTTATTGCATCCAAATTTGAAATGGACTTGATATTGACTAATTGAATTAGGTAAACATCAACAACTAATCTGTCATATTATATATTCATAATTGAATTGAATTTTTTTAAAAGATTTTGTTCAAAAGTTTTGAAGCCTAAAGTCCAAGTTTGGGTTGCTTGGCCCTTGGGCTGATCTTGTATGATAGATGCTTCTTTTAAAGTTCACATTTAAGGTAATTAAGTTCTTGAACTCAAGTGATTAATGTGAGTTTCAGTTAAGAACAAATCATTTAAGATAATCTAGATTTTGAAACAATCATTGACTACACTTTACTTATCCCTTGACGGAACTCCAAATTACCAGAACTTATTTCCCTTAAGAACTAGAAGGTTGACATAGAAAAAGTTTAGCTTTAAAGTTAAATAAGAACTATTGATCAAATTTAAATTCCACATATACAAGTGTAGCCTAGGATTAGGACTTAAGCCTATAAATCGAGTTCAACTCAAAAGATTAATATATTAAGTATGAGAGTCTCGTGAGGTGAGTACCACATGATTCTTAACACCTTGCTACAACAGAAAATAGAAAACTTTTGCTTACTTATGAAGTGTAGATACTCTTTCTTGAAAGTTACTAGACATGCTTTATTTTTAGAGATAAAATTAAAGTAATTAGATTAAATGATTTTTCTTCTCAAAATTTAATCAATTCAATCTGCAAGCAACCCTTATGTGTAACCAAGTGACCAATATCAAAACTAGCATATTCACACACAGAGTCCTTAATTAAACTCCAAAGTTCAAAGTCCTTTTTAAAAAATCTCATATTAACCCCTTAATATTAAGTTCCTATTGAAATAATTTTTTAAAGCCCCAACACATTACTTCATTATTTTTTTATGTTCCTAAGTGAGAGAGCTCATGAGCATAATATTTTGTTAATCTAGAATATTTTCTTTTTCTTGAAATTTTTTTGAAATTTATTCTTCTCGGAAAAATATCGAAAAAAAATTTAAATCATTTTTTTTTAAAAAATTTGTGAGAAAAATTATCGAAAAAAAAAATTTTAAAAATGGATCCATAGGCTCCACTTAGTCTACAAATCTTTTTGACCCCTATAACGTGTGGGCTGAAGCCAACAAGTAATTAGTGAAATATTATAAAATTGACCTTTATAATCATTCCATTCTATTTTTTTTTGGTTAAATTGGAGAAACAAATGATATGGAAAAGAGCATAAAACAACAATAAATAGGACAAAGAAACAAATATAACTCCACTATTTTTAAAAGATTATCTCAATCAAATCACCATAACTAACGGTGTTAAAATGGACCAAACCCGACCAACCTAAATATAAATATGGTTTAAGGCCATGGAAATATGAGTCCGCAATTGTTCGATCAATTTTGCCCCAAAAACTTTTTCTTACATAAAAGAGAATAATGACCAAACAAAAAATAAAAGAATAATAGATTTTTAGTTCAAATATATCACAATTATATAATTTCGTTAAACTGTGTATCAAATTATTAGGTAAAGTTTATCGTATCTTTTAAGACAAGAAAAATTTAGACGTGTAAACTTTGGAGTTAATAAATATTCATGGTTTGAGTGAGTATCTTAGAAGAACAAGGAGCAAATATAAGTTGCAAAGCTTATTTTTCACAGGTGGATCATGATGTAATTAAATAATAGTTATTGATAACAATTTTTTAAGCTGCTAAGTTGGAGGGATACAATGCTTAAGTCAAGAATAATAAAATAAATTTTGTGTATATAACACCTACTTTAGAATATTAATAATTGGTCCATCAAAAAAAAAAATTAATAGTAGGATTGAATTGAAGTGTTTTTTTTTCTTCGTTTATTTTTATTAAAATTGAAGTATTCTTTATAACCAAACATCTAAAAATATAAAATTAGAATTAATAATAAGATATATTAAATTTCAATTGCACACATCTAAGAATAATATCATAGTTAAATTTATTTTTATTATCTTTATCATGATTTAACTTATTTTTACGGTTTAAAACTATTTTTATCTTACTCTTAACAAAAAATATTATTTTTGTCTTGTATTTCTTAAAATTGATTTAAAATTTAATTTCTTCGACAAATATATACAATTGTTTGAAAAATGATTTAAAATACTATCACTATCGTTATCTTTAGACTAAACTTAAAAAATTAAAATTAAAAAAAATTGAGTAATAAAAAGGGTAATTTAAATTTTTAACATTAAAAAAAAAATCTATTATTTTTTCACATTTTTAAGAATATAATATTTTTTTGAGAATGCTAACAAAAAAAACACCATTTTTTCCCCTTATTTTTGACAAGAAAAAATTCAACCCTTCTTTACCTGAATCCACAAATTTAGCTCAATATATGAAAATTGACTTATACAAAAAAATGTGTAATAAATAATTACAAAAAGGCAATATAATAAGAAGAAAAAAAAGAAGTTAGGGTTTGTATAAAAGGGCACTGAGTGAAGCTAAATCATTGAACATTGTGGTTGTTACCAATCTCAATCAAAATCCAAACATGTCTTGGTGGCGGCGTTGTTCACCATGAGACCTATAGCTTCTGATTTCACACAAAAACTCCTCCCTCTAAATATCATCGCCGCCAACACTAACTCTCGCCTCCAACGAACCTCTTCCTATTTCTTTCTCCAACCGTATCGCATGGCCGAAGCCACAGGAACCACACATACACCCGCGCCGCACCCGATCCAACCCCAACCTAAACCCAACGCCGATGAGAAAGAGGTTCCTCCTCCGCCGGAGAAACCGGATCCCGGTGATTGTTGTGGTAGTGGATGTGTTCGATGCGTTTGGGATGTTTATTATGATGAGCTTGAAGAATATAATAAACTTTACAAACAAGGGGATCCTAACCCTAAATCTTAGTAATATCTTTCTTTTTCCATTCATTTCTTCAATAATTCACAATTAATAGATACCTAGTCAAATATTTCTTGTAAATTTGTAATAATATGATATGTTGTTATCTAATGTATTTTAATAGTCAACAATACCATTCATAAATTCATTTTTCTTATATGATATATATTTTGTCCTGTTGAATGTAGAATGATTAATTATTTGACAATGTTAATGCTGTAGCAGATCGAAATTTTAGGAGGATAAAAAGACATGAAGATGAGTTTGGTTGTTAATTGCCATAATCATATGTATAAACTGCTTTTATAATATTATAATTAAAATGTTATCCTTCGTTTTAAAGCTGAAATTAGAGAAAACGAATTTTTTTAGGGTATATCATAAATGTTGTCCTTCCTTTGTTTTAGCATTGCTTAATTGATCATTTGATCCCTGGCTCAATACATATGGGTTAAGTGGATGCCTCTGTCAATGCTTATATAAACTATTTGGAGTTTTTAGTTCCTTAGAGCTCATATAGTTCTTGGGGTTCGGGAACTCCTACAAATCTTTTGGCTTATTGTTGAAAATCCATATACTATATAATATTGGGTTTGGATTAACTTAAAAAATGATTGTAACTGAATAAGTTTATGATTCTTCATTTAAAAAGAGTCTTTTCAACTATATGCTTTTATTGGTTGGAATGACTTAGCATTGCTTACTTCTCTGACTTAATACATATGGGTCAAGTGAAATAGCTCTTTCATTCAATGCTTATATCAATGATTAGGAGTTTTTAGTTCCTTAGAACTCATATAGTTCTTGGGGTTCGGGAACTCCTACAATTGTTTTAACTTTTATTGTTCAATATCCAAATGTTATAATTCTGTTTTGATTAGCTTTTAACTTACAATGAACTTTTTTAGTTGAATAAGTTTGTGATTCTTTGTTTAATAAAGTCTTTTGCAAGTATATGGATTCATAGGTAGGAAACTAGGAATGATTTAGCATTGCTTACTTCTCTGACTTAATGTATATGGGTCAAGTGAATAGCTCTATCAATCAATGCTTATATAAATGATAGGAGTTTTTAGTTCCTTAGAACTCGTATAGTTCTTGGGGTTCGGGAACTCCTACAATTATTTGTTCTCTATAATGTTGAATATTTGGATATACTAATATACAACTTTTTTACTTTTGATTTATAAAACGTTCTCAACTAAAATAAGTTTAATAAGTTTATAGTTGTTCATTTATAGAAAGGTCAAGTTTATTTGTTTTTGTATGAATGATGGTGTTTCTGATATCTGAGCCGTGGGCATTTTGTTTTAGCATTGCATACTTATTTCCCTGTCTCAATATATGGGTTAAGTGGATGCCTTGTCAATGCTTATATAAATGACTGAGTTTTTAGTTCCTTAGAACTTGATATAGTTCTTGGGGTTCGGGAACTCCTACAATATTTTAAGGTTTCCAAATATTTCTCTCATAATTGTTTTGCACCCTTCTATCTCTTTTGCTTGACATGATGCCATCAAAGAAAACATAGTTTTCAAGAAGAACTAGTAAAGAGCCAATGCCTAAATTACAATTAAATTGACAAAACATTCAAACTAAATATAAAGTAGTACAACATGATATGGAAAGGACTTGGACTAAAGATGATGCAAATTGAAATTGAAACATAACATAACATTGCAAAGCATGAGATACCAATTGAACCCAGTTCAAAATAACCAAGTTAACCAAGATTTTGCTAAATCTTAGTTACTAAAACATCATTGTTTTGATTAACTAACAAAAGTTGAATGCATTCTACTGGAATTTGTTTGAAAGCATTCAACTTCTCCCAAACCATAAACAAGGTTATTCACTTAAAACATAAACCATAATGTGAGATAGTTGAAGAAACCACTTCTATGCAACTGAAATTTCTTTCAGTTACAAGACTAATATTATATCTGTATGTTTCAATTATTTAACCTGCGAGTCACTAGTTCTTATTGCAAGCGTCCAACAAAATACAAATTCTATAACTTCTTGACTGTGTATTACAGCATCTCCTATTTTTGCTGCTTGAATGGTGTACATCAAATAGAAGGGTGTCGTGTTTTCCTGACAACTGTTGTGCCATTTAAGGCCTGTGACAGACCGAACCCCATGTCACTGCAAATGCTTTTGTTGTTTGAAAATATAAAATCTTAGATTGAACATTAAGAGTTGGGTCGCCAGTAACCTTTCTTGGCACTGAGCACCCCCTCTTGAGTTTTAGATGTTATTTCCCAATTCAGAGATTTCAACAAATTCTCCACTTCGTCAGTGGCACTAGGTTCATCACGGATAATCAAATGACCTCCTGGTCTTACTATCCTATCAACCTCTGCTATAACAGGAACAAGTTTGCACCTGCAAAGCCAAAACAAGATAATTAAAACAAATCATTGTGGTGCAATTTCTTAAGCCTGCATGAAAACTGCTAAGAACATAAACAATCTTTCGTTTATACCTTGTCTTTAGATTTGAGAAAAGATGATCAGCATGAAGTAGATCATAAGTTCTTGGATATGTGCTGAAGGATTCACACCAATCATGGTATATTCCAATAAGACCTCGCTCATAGATGATGGGAAGTGTATCTGCTGCATCCACATTCACCACATTGAATACCCAAAGAGGAAGATCCTTCAAAGCTGCTGCAAATCTACACAGACATAACATGACTTTGATAATCACCCCTTCATCATCAATGATTCAATAATATCATTACTAATACTTGTTATAGAAACTTCATTATTAGGACTAAAACTAAAAGTATATTTCATACAAGTAATTTCAAATAAAGTTGAAAGCCTACCCTCCATAGACAGCTCTCATGTCCATGACATTTCTCACATTAGACCAACCAACACCCATGTTGGTAAGCTCATCTACAACATTTTTCCAACGTTCACTATCTGTTGCGAAGTCTTTAGAAGATGGTTTTCCATCCTCTGCATTGTTTAACCAATATGGGACTTTTTGTAGTCTATTAGGCCAAACATCAGGCCATTTAGCTCCTCTTTCAGCTTTGTCAGCAGGCAACTTGTGCATGCAAGCTTGTAGAGGTACATACCTGTAGTATAACATATTTGTTGAATAAATCAAAATGAGAAAGAGTTGTTACATTGTGCTTTTCTCATGTTTGCATGTTTTTTTTTACATTAATTGCAGCCATTTTAACTGCATTGGTCGTATTTATCTGCAGTTTTTCATAATATTAAGGATTTTGTAATGTAAAATCATGTCCTCAGCCACTTCTTTCCATGTACCTAAAAGTTTCCAACAAGAGAGATTTACCAGGCAGCATTTGGATCATCATCATCTTTGCACATTGGAGGTTGGCTTTGGTCTCTCTGCTCATAGCATTCGTTTGAAGTAGTTTTGCGAAAGAAGGCAGCACCGACTTGATTCAGAGTATCATTTTTTATGGTCACAAGATCCCAACACATGGACTTAGTTAAAGATTTCATTTCTGTAAGAAAATAGCAAAATATCAGCATCTATGAAAATTCCAAGTTTTTATTCATTACTACAACATAACAAAGATAAGATATGTTATATATATAACAAAGATAAGATAAGATATGTTATATATATATATCATACGTTTCCATATCTCCACATCTTCATCAAGTGTCTGGTAGACAGGAGTAGCAGACCATACAAAATAACCACCTGGTCTAAGAACACGGTTCAATTCCAAAAGCAACAAGCCACCTATAACATAGTAAACACATATCTCAGTAACCATGATGAATGCAACTATAACACTACTCTCTCTATAACAAAATATAAGCAAAAAAGTACATGTATCTGAAACAAAATACAAGAGTAATTAATAAAAAGGTGTTGTATAGTGAGATCAACCATCTTCATGCCAAGGTACGCGACACCGTGCACAATGTATAAGATCAAAGACGCGGCTTGGAAATTGCAACCTTTGAGTACCCATGACAGCAGATATGGCTGGTATCCCTCTCTCAAGTCCAAATTGCACTTGTGCTTCATGTTCATCTTTTGGGGCAAATGACATAGCAAGGACATCTCTTTCAAATAGGTAACCTCCAAAACTACCAACCCCACATCCTACATCCAATATCACCCTTGTATGCTTCCCCCATGCAATACCAGGCTCAGCCTGTACAACAAATCAACCATTCTTTTCATCAATTATGTGTGAAATTACACACTTATATTATATATACCAACAAGAAAATTGCAGTCACAGCGACGTTGCAAACTTCGATATTACACAAAATGCAGACAAATGTGATTGATCTAGCCGCAATTGCAGTTGCAATGTCATTGCAAGATCTTTAAAAAATTTATATTGCAGCTGCATACCACATTTTAAAACTAGGATATTAAGTAGTAACTACTATATAGTATGTACATCATATGGTCTCATTAATAAAAATAATCATTACCTTTTGAAGAAAATCAATATAATGGAGAGCACCATGAATGAACTGAGTGCCACCTCCTGGAAATGTTAAGAACTCACCCGTCAACTTCACCCAATTTTGGTGTCCCTTCACCTCAGCTAGTTTAATGTGTGGCACATTGTGGTACCATATCTGTTGAAACACATTGTAAAGTTTTCTGAGAAACTTACTACCCTATATATATATAAATCTATATATATATATATATCACACTGCACATTTATTACTCATTCTAATAAAAGTAATATCTTTATTTTCAAGATATATATGAACTATATATATATATATATATATATATATGGAGGATAGACACTTCAAATTGAAAACATATTTGGTGTCGAACACGGACACGACACCGACACATATGAATATATTCAATCACTTCTATTTTTTCAAATTATTATTAATTCTACGTGTGAGTGTTAGTGACATGTATGGTGATTATGTCAGGGTTTCATAGCGTATATGAAAGGGCATATATAGTAGAAGAAATGGTTTAAGTATTTGTTTCTTTGAAAGAAAGGCACCTTATCTCTACTACCAGGCCATGGAACAGGTGTTTTGTATCCTTGAGGAAGTGAAACCAAGCAAGTTGGTGCATCCTCAGGGCAATGCCTCTCTCTATGCTCATAATGTTTTCTATGTGAAGTCTTGAGATATTTTTCATTATCCAAACATGGAATATAATCAGCACCAGCTGTGACTTTGCAAATACTCCACTTCAAATCTTGCCCATCTTGATCATCAACACTACTACTGCTACTGCTACTACTACTGTTGCTACCTGATTCATTGATATTCTGTCTCTCTTTTTCGCCTCGAGACTCATCTGCTTGTGTCGACCATTGTTTCTTCGCCTCCTTCTTCACTGACTTTCTCCTATTCTTCTCTGGTTTAGCCTTCTGTTGTGTTTCCACCTGACTCTCATTATCTTTACTTTTTGACTTTTTCTTTTGTTCTTTTTCCATGTTTTCATTCTCACCTTTCTCTTCTTTCAATTGTTGTTCATTCACTTCATCTTCATTACTCTTAGACCCTTGATTATTATCATTGTCAAAACTTTGAACATCTTGTTGTCCTTGTCCACCCTTTGCATTTTGGTTTTCATCTTCAACAACATCCTTGTGATTGTTGTCTCCTTCAGACACTTGAGTACTTTGCTCATCTTTCTCAGACACAGTGTTTTTCTGATCATTGTTTGAATTTTCTTGTTTCTGTTTTTGAGTGAATGAGATTTTACCATCTTGTTTCTGTTGGTCATTGTTGTTGGTATTAACAGCATTGTTTCCATCATCAGTTTTGATAGCATCATCAGGTAGATTACCAGGATTGTCTCCAAAGACAGTTGTTTCCTTTTGATCTTGGCTTTTAGTGTTGGTTTCAGGTGTTGATTCATCTGCATTGTTGTTAGTTGTGGTATCAGATGTGGAATCATCCGAATTGATGTTTGTTGTGGTGTCAGATTTGGTGGAGTCTTCGGAATTGATGTTGTTGTCGTCATTGTTTGTTGAGGTGGTTTGGTCATCATTGGAAGAAAAATCGTTAGCAGAGTTAGTATTATCAATAGCAGAACGTGTTTTAGGTGAAACAACAGAGTTTGATGATAACCTCCATACACCTAAGACACATAGTGAAATAAAGAGTAATGTTGTTAAAGTTGATGTGTAAGATGTTGATGATGGTCTTCTGTTGTTACGTGACTTGGTAGGAAGTGCCATAGGTATGATTTTTGTTAGTTATGAACAAGGTGATTGGTGAGAGTGAAATTGATAGAGAAGAGTGAGAAAAATGTTTGTTCTTAAGTTGGAAATTATCAATGATCCAAAAGAGACGGAGTAGGGAATTTGTTTAAGACAAATTTGGTTACTATGTTAGGAAACTTGCGGTTGATTCTGCTTATTTTGTTTTTTGTTTTTTTTACTTAAAAAGTCATATTAATTGGTTTAAATTTAAAGAGTACGTATATTAACAACAACACAAATATAAATTTATTAAAATAAAAATATAAATATGTAATAGCATATAATATAACGGTAAAATATTTGTGAATTTTAAAAAATTAATACAATCAGAATAGTCATATTTCTAAAAAAGCAACTTTAATAATGTTGAAGTTATTAATTGAGAATTTCTACGATGAGTCAAAATAAATCTATATAACAAAACTAAATCTCTTTGTTCATTTTGTCTTCCGTTACTTCTTTTAATGTCTCGTCTTTTTTAAATTAAGTTTTTTTTGAAAAATATAAAAAAAAAATTATTCTTAAAATAAAAAAAAAAAAAATATCTGTAAATAACTTTTTCTCTATAAATTTGGTTTGAAAATTAACTCACCGAACAATTTTAATTATGAAAATTCAGTATATATATTTAAATATCGGATTGCTGATGTTGATGCATGTAGTTCTGTTGTCCATGCTCCTCCTAATTATGGTGTATATGATTCTCAAACGCCGTATTCTACTACTCCTCTTGCTCAAACTCAGACTAAATATAATAATTCTCTTTTTGTTACATCTTTTCTTTCATCTTTTTTTTTTAAGGAAGGCTCTCCTATTAAATTGTGTAAGAGGTCGAACTCGAGAATGTTATACAATTTTTTTCGCTCCTCACTGAAAAACAATTGAATGAATAAAATTTAAACGAAAAAATTGAAAAATGAAAAGAAAAAAAAATTGACCCGAAAATTTCAGTTTCAATGTCGAAAATTTTGAAAATAAAATTTTCAGGAGTTATTTTCAACCGAAAATTAGAAATTTTCAGTTGTTATATTTCAATATAGAAAATTTTAAAAATAAAATTTTCGGTTGAAAATGATTATCGGAAATTAGCAATTTTCGGTTGACAATAACTCTCAGAAATTTTATATTTGAAATTTTCGATATTGTAATATAACTACTGAAATTTCAAAAATAAAAGTTTTGGTAAGAAAAATTCAGAAAAAAAAATTACATTTTCAAAAATTTAATAATATAGAAGTATGATTAAAATATTCAAAATTATCTTAATTTTTTACTATTCACTTAAAAGTATTTTAACAAGTCGAATGATAAAAATTATGAATGAGGGTACATATTTAATTTGTATAGTACAAAATTCAATTTTTTTAAAATGTAACTATAAGAGTCAAGTTGTGGGGTGGAATGCAATTGTACAATACCGAGAGTCCAACAAGAGAAGGTTATTCTGTCTTCTACGTGGCCCATATAGTATTTTGACCATAAACCATCAAATAAATAGTTTTGATAGGTATACCCCACCCCTAACAAACATATATCCACATTTTTTATATTTTACATTCACACTTTAAATTTTTTTCTTTCACCTACTTCTTGTTTTTTAATAAAAATTTAAAGTAAAAGATAATACGTCAATCTTAAGATAAGGAAGACCTTAAAATTCATTAAATATTTATTAAATAAAAATTATATTTACTCTTCTTTAATAATACCGGCTAAAATTGAATCCGCATTCTATTTATTTTTTCATCGACCTATTTTTTTCTTTGACTCACACCAATTTATAGTATTTTTATACATGCTACTTTGAATACTATTTGAGCATATAGTTTAAAAGATTTTTTCCTCTTATTATTATCTTCTTTATTTTAATTAAATTATCTTCTATCATTTTTGAATAAAATTAAATTAAATAAAAGAATGCTGAGTCTGACCAATGCACCAATAAATTCCTAATATATGTATATTTTTATAAAGTACATATATTAAATGAAAATAACATTTTACTTAATATCAGTTTAATGATGAAAAATTAATCAATTCAATTTGAATATTTTTTAAAATTTAAATTTCTAAATAAATTTCAATTCTTGTTAGTAATTACAAATAAAGAAATATCTTTTTTTATGTTTTTTTTATTTTTTATATTTATTGATTGCATCGATGGCTAATTCTACCATATACTTTATATTCAATTCACTATCTTATTTGGATTGAAAATATTTCTATAGAATCAATACTAATTTTTTAAAGGAGGAGGAGGTGTTTTTCTTTTAAGAGTCAATTTGGTTCAACGAAAGAGATGGAAGGAAAGAGACTTCAATGCAGAGAGAGAGGAATAGAAATATGTTTGGTTTAAAAGAGGATTTGGGAAGAAAGATAATGAATTTTAATTAAATTTATGTTTAATGTAAGGGGATATTAAAATTTTAAATGTTTTATAAGTTATTTTTGTTCCTTCCCATCCCTTCCAAATAGGCATGGCAACGGGGCGGGGCGGGGGCGGATTTTGCCTCCTCCACCCCCGCACCCGACTAATCGGGGAAAACCCGCACCCGCCTCCGTTTCATAGCGGGTGTAGAATTTAAACCCCCATCCCCGCCCGCAACGGGGTTCGGGTTTTCCCGCCCACACCCGCACCCATTCATATATATAAAATTATAAATTTAAAAATTATATCTATTATAATCAATATAATAAAATAATTGTTATTAGACAATTATAAAATAAAAAAATATTTTCTATAGAGATAAGTTTATAATTTTTAATATTTTTAAAAATATTAAGTATATTCAATATGTATATGTATATAAAATTTAAAAATTACATTAATATTACTTGCGGGGCGGGTTCGGGTGCGGGGTGGATATCACCACCCCAAACCCGTCCCCGCCCACGAATTTTAGTTGTGGGGAAAATCCGCACCCGTACCCAATCAAAGCGGGTTTTTCCCGCCCACATCAAGCGGGTTTGGGTGAGTACCCACGGGTGCGGGTTATATTGTCATCCCTACTTCCAAATCCCTCAAAATGGAGAGGAGTAAAATAAACTATAGAAGAGATTTTGGTCAATTCTCCTTCCTCTTAAAAACTGAACGAAACAAACTTTATTTTAAATATTGCTTCCCCTCCCTATTGCTCCAACCAAACAAACCCTAAGTTTCTCTCTTTTAATCAATGTCTCATCTCTCTTTTAAGCTATTAGTTAGTTTATCAACTTCTTACTATAAGTTTATCCGCCATTGTCTTTTGTTATCACCTTCTGAATCATATTTTATTATCCAACATTTAATAGTTATAATTTGTTTGTGATTCCAATCTTTAGGATTTGCATTTCATATAGTTTAAAATTTGATACCCTTATACTATAGTTTATAAATTTATCAAAATTTTAAAAATGTCCTTGAATATGTTTTTTATTAATTGGTTGGTCATTGAATTGTCTTACGCAATTATTTTGAACGTGTTTTTACTAATCAATTTGGTTTCATAAATAATCACAACTACAAAAATTAAATTAACCAGATAAATTTTGAGAAAATTATAGAAAAATTTAAATGAGGAAATTATAGAAAAATTTCAATTTTTCTGTCAATATTTTTTGCCTTAAATTGTATTCATTATAGCAATGTATTAATAGAAGACATGCTCAAACTCAAAAATCTTTATATAATGGGTCATTTCCTATGATCAATGAAAAGAAAGGTTCTTGTCTTAAATGGCCCACATCCAGTAGTGATGGTGCTAATAAATTCACCGTGTTGTGAATTGTGACACATCCATATATCTATATGCTTTTTGCACTGATTTCCAACAAAGCTTGATCCAGTGAAAATAATGTTGATAATAATATTCTTCTCTAATTAACATCTTTGCTTTTATTTTATTTTATAATAAACATCTTCCTTTTCTTTTTAACTGTACCATATAAATATAATAATTGATGATAACAATAATATAAGTGCTTGTGGCCTAATGGTAACAAGGAGAGACATATATGAGAGTTGGGTTGAGGGATGATTATTCTTTACTTAAACTGAAAGGTTACTCTAAATATATAATAATATCTATATTTACTGGAGGAACAGAGGCAGATGTCTTGGACTCACAGAATGTTCTTTTAAAAGTGTATGAAACTTCAAATTACCCTATTATAGGTCAAAGATTTAAAGGAGGAAAGAAAATTAATAATTCAAATACATAAACTATATAGCTAGCTAGATCGAGTTCCTAATAGACATATATCATTAGAGTTCAGATATTAATTATTATAAGCTTTTTGATAGTAAGATTTTTCGATTTTTTATTTAAATTATTGATAAAAAAATAAATAGAAATAAATAAATAGAATATATTAATAATTGAGAGAATTCGAATTATATTAATTCCATAGAATCAATTAAATAAATAAATAAATAATTAATTAACTAATTTAACTGAGTAACCAACTAAAATAACTGATATCTCTCTTTAATATCTCCCGTGTTCTCTCTCTAGTTTGCACTTTTAAATGCATAAAATATTATTTTAATTGATGTTATGAAACTTCACTTATAAAAATTCTTAAATCTACTGCTTTGGGAAAATCTATGAAACTCAAAATTACATTTGACACTAAAATAGTATTTTAATTGTAAACAAACGTCCATGTAACCTTAACTGGAGATGTTCTTAATTAGGAGCATATTTAAAGTTTGAAAATATTTTACAAAAATATTCAAGGTTTTCATTGATATTTAATTGTATTAATATAGATTAATCAGAATTGATTTACTTGATTGATAGAAATATTGAATTGATTGATGACCTTTAATATCATGAACTTATTTACTATTTCATAAATATACATGGGAGACCAACTTGCCTCATTGCTATAATATTATCAATCTCCAAATTCTCCAAAATGCATGCGAATTTTAAATAGTGTCTATAGTTGAGAAGGAACAATACTATATATTAAGGTGATTATTATGTTAATATTAGAGATGTAAAATTGATTATAAATTAATTATTTTAGGCATTAGTTAGTTATAAGTTTGTTATTTTGGTTAAAAATTAATTATTTTAATTTGAGTATATAAATTTTATTATACCTACTATTGTAATATCTTTTTCATTTGAGAAATACAAAAATTATTTCTATTTTTTTTTCTTTCATAATTAATATTAATATCAATATTTTGTATTTTCTATTAAAAAAGTGTTCCATGTGACCTCTAATAAACTAGTTTATGTAAGTTGTTTATAATTTCGAAAATGATTGACATCTCCACATCCTTATTCTTGATAGTGAGTAGAAATATTGATTCAACAAAAACAAAATAAAATTAATATTAGTTGAATTTAAATATTTAATATTTTTTTATTTTTTTATTTTAATTAATGTGACATTAATTTAGTCATTATCTCAATTGTGACGAATGATTGTTCAATATTAATCTAATAAAAAAATTAATTGAAGTTGAATTTTTAAAACGATAATATATTTTTTTTATTTGAACCAAACCAACGCTCGTTTAGTGATTATGTTAATCGTGATTACCAGTAAACTTCTACTTACAAAGATAACATTAATGGTTAGAATTTCTAACAATTTTCAAACATTCACTGGATATCATATACAATAGTTTTCCACCTTAAGAACCGTTATCGATAGAGACAAAAATAATTCTGATTGGCATGGACGAAAGTGCACATTTTACAAAATAAAATAATTAAAAATGAAAGGGAAACTATGCAAAAGTTGATGTTGCCATGTTACTATTTTAGGCAGTGCACATCACTTTCACAATTCACTAATATCAAAGTTTATATGAGTATGGTACTAATGAGCTGCTTGTTCAATCAAAGTAGTTTTAAATTGAGGGAATTAATTTCCAAGGATTACATGTCATATCCTCGTCTCCAACGTAATATAACAACTTTTAAACTCTACTTTACTTAATTAAGTCCTTTATCGTTCTGAAAAAAGTAAAAGAAAATAAACTTGTAAATGTGAGTAAAGTAATGAACGTTATGATTGGAGGATTAAGAACTTCTTTGTTGGGGATAAGTCCAAGGGATGACACGTTGCTGCTGATTCAAAGATATATTAATTTGAGATAATTAATTTATCATTAAGTTTGAAATCATAACAATTAATTTGTTTATGTATAAATAGAATTTTGGGTTGAGAAGTCATAACATCTGGTTGAACTATCAATATTGTTAAATTAAAAGTTATATCTCAAATTTAAATTTAAAATCTAATGTGTATGTAAATTTTAAGTGATGGTTGATACTATGTGACAATTTTTTTTTGAGTTGACGTCATCTCAATTTTTCAACAGATATAATTATTACTCATTCCATTTATAATAATTGTCGCAGTTGTAAAAAATAATTATCTTAAAAAATGGTCACTTTTAATTTTTAATGCAATTTTAATTTTTTTTGTACTATTTAATTAATATAAGTACATCACTTCAAATTTATTATTCATCTATTTTACATTTATGATAATTGAAATATATTAATAGTTAATAATGATATTTTGATAAAATTGTTATTGTATTTTTCTTTTTATCATCTTTTTTTTAATCTGTTGAAATTGTAACAATTATTTTAAAATGAAAAGAGAAATATTTTAACTGTATAAGAAGGCTAAATATCAGTCGTGGTCCCTTAACTTAATTTCGGTTAACAATTTAGTCATTTATCTTTTTTTTTTTTTCGCGATTTGGTCTTTTATGTTTTTAAATAATTTCAACGTTACCCTTTAAGTGGGGTTCCGTTAAGAAAAAGTTAAAAAATCTCTCGTGTAGATCATTGTATATGTTCATCAAACCTCTAGGAACGATTGTCAATGATCTAAAGTGATGTTTATGGAGTATAAATACCCGTAGTTTCAGTTTTAACGAATCAATCCTACTACCAAATTTAGAACAAACTTTGAATATTTTTCAAAAATATTTCCAAAACATAAAGGATAATTTTTTCTGAACACGGAGGTAGAATTTTTTTAACTTTTTCTTAACGAAATCTCACTTAAATGGTAACACTGAAATTATTTAAAAACATAAATGACCAAATCGGAAAAAAAGAAGATAAATGACTAAATCGTTAACTGAAATTAAGTTAAGAAACTACGGGTGGTATTTAGCAGTATATGAACTAAATTATAATAAATATATGTCACATTTTGTATAAAATATATGCATTTATAAATAAAAAACCTTAATAATAGAGCATTCTATTTCTTATGAGAAATGGAGATAAACCTTACTCTAAATTCATTCTTTTTTTGGGTACATTAGACTCATTCTCTTTAGTGCATAATACACTCGAGATTATTTTATAGGTGAATGTTGGTAGTGAAGATATATCTTAGTGTACATACACTATATCGTTGATTTTAAGACTGAAATGCTTCAATTAGTTAGTTATTTTAAGTCATATTCATGCCCGCAGAAAGAACATTTTATATCGATTCTCAATTTTTGTAAGTCGGTTATCGAAACCATTTAAATTGTCCCAAGTTAGTATGTGGATAATTTTAAAATAAATTACTTTAACCGACTTAAAAGTATTTATTAAATCAAATGTTTTATATATAATACCTCATATATTTTAGTCATTTTATAATTAACTATATTAAATGACTAAAATATAATCTATAGTTAATAGATTATATTTTAATGGTTAAAAAAGTATTGTCGTTAAGGATTGAATTGTTTATATTAACTGTTGAGATAAAAAAAAATATGACTCTCTCATTTTTTTTTTAACATGAGGAAAACCACTCCCGTTGCTCTGGACTGTTTACAATTTATTCATAGCAGCCTATTTTGTGATTAAAGAAGCACCTATTGTGTTCTGGTTAATAAATTTGTTTGTTTATTCAAAAAAAAAAAAAACCTAGATTGATACAATATTAGTGTTTGTTCCACTATTCACAATAAATACATCCCGGAAAAATTTAGTTGATTATATCCATACACAAAGGACCAGTCTAACCAATTAATCAAGTAAATTAAATCAGCCACCATTATTTAGGCTACATCGTGGTCCTACTTCGTTTATTTAATTTGACTTTTAAATTATAACTTGCAAGTTAAGCAAAAGAAATGACCAGATTGAGTGCTATTTGTATTTGAAACATGCACGAACAATTAATTCAATTTAATTTAATTAATTATTGGAAAACGGTAAAGAAAGTACTGAGGTATTTGTAATGGGCACAAAATCACAAGCTTAATTACAGAATTTCTGATCATATTGAAATGATTGGAAATTCAGATTCAGACTTTATCAATTGTATAGTTTAATATTTGGTTATGTGTGTAACTAGGGATTGATATCATGGAAGAGTGCAAAATAGTCCGTCATCGCTACATTTACTATAAAGGCTGAATTTATGGCATGTTTTAAGACCACAATATATACTAATTGGTTATGAAACTTTATTTCTAGACTTGAACTAGGTCGTTGAAAATTTATTGGGATAATTTTGCAACAACATTCTTCTAAAAAAAATGACAAGTATTATAAGGTGTTAAGCATGTTGAATTGAAAAATTTACCA
Organism: Cicer chorassanicum; assembly: GCA_037974735.1. Classification (NCBI taxonomy): domain Eukaryota; kingdom Viridiplantae; phylum Streptophyta; class Magnoliopsida; order Fabales; family Fabaceae; genus Cicer; species Cicer chorassanicum. The sequence continues at coordinate 15,096,347 of JBBPBP010000004.1, forward strand.
TTAAAAAGTATCCTTAGAAAACATAAAAGCTAATTGACCATATAAGTGACAATTTTATGATTGATGATGACCTTTTGAGCAAAGAGTTACCACCTAAAATATTTGTTAGTCATATAGAAAATATAAACATCATATATGCTAATAAATGTTGAATAATGGTGTTTTATTTTATGTGTATTTTATGTTATGAGCTCATTGATGTAATGTATTTTATTTTGTTTTTGTTTTCTACTTATGAATGATATTGAAAACAAATTATGTTATTGATAATGACATTATGTTTGAACTTGTTATGGACTACTCAACTTAAGATCATATTGAGGAGAATAATATATAGTAGTACATGGAATGAAATTTGTCCATTAAATGACATACAATCTTCATAACTCTTATTAGTTTATATTCTTAATTATGATGGACAATGGAACTAATGCATGTAAAAACTTTTTGTACTTATTATGATTGATGTATTGTTAAGTCACATCAGTCAAGTGGGAGAATTTAAGAGTAATTTAATTAATTATGATGACTCGTGTGAAGATATATTATTTAATTTTTATCAAAAGAGAAAATGTTATTTAATAAAGTGAAAATATGTTATTATTAAGGGGTGCAAATAATATTTATAAATAGTGGAACTTGAAAAAAATAAACAAGATATAACGTTCAACAGAAAAAATATTTTGTCTCTTCCATAAAGTTTATCTGCCGATAGTCTTTAAAAAAGAAAATGGTTTTTTTTTACTCAAAATAGGATCATGATGAGAAAGAAGGGACAAAAAATAGATAGATTGTATCTTAGAGGATTATTATCTCTACTCTCTATCATCGTATCATTATGAAAGAAGATATGTTATTTAATCTATCTTTATCTGAAAATCATAAATTTTAAGATCTTTATAATCATGATAGATTTGTTAATGTGAATCCTTAATTGAAAACAAAAACTATTGAGTCATGGAAAAATAGCTTATACTTTGTAGTAAATATTTAAATCTTCTTTCAAAACATTGGGTGTTTATGCAATATATATAATTTTTAGAAGGTATAATTGATATTATTATGCAACTATACCTCAAGATATTGGAAGAACATAAATTGTAAAGCACTTAATAATTTGAATAGGGTGTTTTGGTAGAATATAATCGGGATCTACAACCAAATATCTTAAACTACCAAATTTAGGAATAGAGAATAAACATCATATAAGTAGCACCGATGGGCGAAAATTAATGCCACGTTCGTGTTGGTGTACCAAAAAGTCTTATATTATTTGGTAATTGATTTTAAATATAGGTTATAAACACCCACATTTCTCAATATGTTGAGACGATTTTTCACAAAGCTTAAAACTGTGAAAACTCACATAAAACTCAAAGCAAACAATCCTTCAAAAATGTGGTATTGCAAACTTGAGGTCAGAACTATACATATGAGAGAGATTTTTCTATACTAAGCACACTCTCTCGTCACTTCTCACATAATTTTATTATTAAAATATTTAAATATTGATTATTGACAGATAATTTAATAATTTTCATTGAGGTGTTGGATTGGAATGATTGAATTCTTATTAAGTACTTATCTGTCCCAAAATATAAGTAAAAGTATGTCAAATAAAGTGGGTGTATTTGGTCCAAATTTTGAACCAAATACATCAACTTTTTTAACCATTTTTTGCTTTTATTTTGAGACGAATGGGGTTTCATCATTAAAAAATTATAATCGAGTGTTTTGTGCATGTGAACCCCACTTAAGTACTAAAATATGGAGTTCTTCGTTGATGATGGTCTAAATTCTTATAAATAAAGATAAAGAGAGTCCATATTTAAAATTATATAAGTTTAAATATATGATAAGTCCCTTTAAATAACTGATTTTATTTTATTCTCTGTTAGTTTTTTTATTTGATAATGTAAGTGAGAATTATTTGAAATTTGGATTTCAAATTTTAAAAATAGAATGAAACAGAGAAAAGATAAAATTAAAATAATTAATTTACCCTTAATATTAGTTATGTGTTAAAATTATAGATATGAGTATTTTGAGTTTTCACAAGATATTTGTTATTATAGATATAATAGATACTAATGAGTGCTTTAAAGGCCCGACGACCAATATATATAGAAAGGAGAAAACTACAAGTGGTTGATCCATGTGATAAAATACTCAAATATTTTAAGCAAGTGATTATTAAAAAAAAGAGTAACTAATATTACTTTTATAAACTAAAGATGAAATTGAACTTTTTTGCTATAAAAAAAAAATTGAATAGAGTTAGGTTTATGTAATCCATTTTCTTGTTATTTAAAAAAAAAATGAGCTAAAAAACAGTGTTTTTGATCTAATAGTATATAAGTAAAAATAATTATTTTTCACATCATTTTTTTAAAGTAATTAGTTTCATTTTATTTTCTTAAAATAATCACAAATTTATGGTAAATTTTATGTTGCCTTTGATAATTGTGGTTAATTTTTCCATGACAATGTGACACCAATGAAAATATGCATGTTTTCTATTATTTATATATGTGACACCAATAAAAATCAAGCATGTATTCTATTATTTATATCACATTTTTTAATGTGTTTTATAAATTATAATATATACTTTTTATTATTTGAATATCCAGTCCACTTTTCAATTCTTGAGACTATGTATCCAAAAACATCAAATTAAAAGGATGTTTTCCATTCATTTTTTAAAAATTCAAAAATAAATGGGAGTTGCAAGATTCGAACACAAAATCTCACATCAATCAAAATCAAGCATGTATTCTATTATTTATATCACATTTTTTTTTATTGTCTTTTATAAATTCAAATATATGCTTTTTATTATTTGAATATTCACCCTACTTTCAATTCTTGAGAATTTATGTATCCAAACATCAAATTAATAGGATGTTCTTCATTCATTTTTTTTAAATTGCAATATTTGAATACAAGATCTCAAAGTTAAAGTTGTAACATATAACAATTTGACCAAACTTTATTACTTGTCAATTCTAGATATACAATTAACTTAAGTAATAATCAATTATATGCAGTAAATTTAATTCATGTCTTAATTTTTTAAGTAACTTTATAAATATAAATAATTTATTATATTTTAACAACTATGACATATAAATTCTAATATTGATAGTTAAATTGTTTAA
>JBBPBP010000004.1:15108359-15121606 GCA_037974735.1 Cicer chorassanicum
ATACAGAGGTAGAATGTGTATTAAAGTACCTTATGTCCGCTTATTTTTTGGAGTAATTATGTATACCCACACTATATGTATAATATGGATATTTACCATACTAGGTATTTTTTTGCAAGTATTCAATGAATGAATTTAGTTCAATTCTGAGTTCAATTGTCATTTATATTAAAAATATCCTTAAAAATATTTATTAGCATTTCTCATATTTTATTTACTCCATCTTATTCTAAGTATTTCATTTGAATTGTATTCAACACTTAAAAAAAACGATCAATTGTATTTATTTAAATGATAAAATGAATTTTATTTATTTAAATATCTTTAATAATTATGGTTAACAAAAATTTAATTAATTGATATATAATAAATAAAAGTATATTAATTAAAAAATAATTAAATTTATATTAAAATTTTAAAATGAAAATTAATTTGAGTATGAGTAGGGTATTATATGGAGTAGAGGAAGTCAACGGTGGGAACATACGCAGGGCTCGAGAATGACACACAGACATGCGACAAGAAATGTTGGGACTCGCACACATCATTCTCTTCTCTCATTTCCTTCTCTCCTCATTCAAAGTTGGAGTAAAACACTACTAGATTCCTAGAGCCCCTTTTAATTGCATAGTTCCTTTAATTGGTTTCTTCAGTATACTCGTCACATATTTTATACATAATATGATTGAAAATAATTGACTTATTAAATTATTTTATATATATTAAGAAAAATATTAAATAAATAAGATAATATTATTTTTATTAAATGATTTTTATTAGTTATTAGTGTTTTATCAATGTCATAAATGCATATTAAATATATTGCATTGAAAAAATAGTAAGTAATTTTAAATGAAAGTTCAATTAGAAAATGATCAATTAATTTGGATCAAATATTTTTACAAATGAGTCAATCATTTTTAGATGGAGAGTAATTTTTTATAATAGTATTTACCCTCTTTACTCCACAATAAATATTTCATTTCTAAAAAGTTTCAAAATAAATGACTATTTCAATTTTAAATATACTTTTTTCAGTTGTACCATTTAAATTATATTACTTGTATTACTTCTAAAATAATATCTTTTACTATATATTTATAATATTGATAACACGTTAATACTTAATTTGATATAAAAGTATTTTTTTTATTTCATTTATATGATTTTTATAATATATATAAAATTATCAAATAACGTACTTATTATGAAACCTAGATATTAAAATGTTAAGAAAGAGAATACATAGCCGCCAGTCTCTACTAACACCCAAAAAATTTACTCTATAATAGACATGTCTATTTAGTTTGGAGGATAAAAAGGTGAAACACCTAATATTGTGGATGCCCAATATACAAGAAGAAAAACAAAAATAATCAAAATCAAGTAAGTTAATTTAATGTGTTAGTTTAAAAAGTTTTTTTACAAAAATAACTTTCACATTAAATGTTTTCACATTCACTAATATGAAGTTTGTAACTTTTTTTAATACTAGAGACCAAAATTTTCTTCAAAAATTTTCTTATATAAGAGACCAGAGATAGTACTCCTTAATGAATTTTAATAGTATTTATATATTTTGCCTAAATGGTGGCGTTGTGAGCTGAAAGAGTTCAAAGCAAGATACAGTTGCTGATTCACAGAGACCGAGTATATTGCTGTGTCTAATGCATTAAAGGAGACTATTTTGGATTAGGAAGTTCATTGTTGAACTAAATACAGTTCCTAGCATTGTGGATCCGACCTTTACTGTGATAATAATGGTACAATCACGTAATCTAAGGAATCCAGATCTCACCAAAGATCCAAATATATACTTTAACGTTTCCATCTTATTCGAGAGATCATTGATAGAGGATATGTGAAGATTTACAGAGTTCCTACCTTGGATAATATTACTAACCCACTTACGAAACCACTTGTTTAGTAGAAGCATGATGGTCACACTAGATCGATGGGTATTAGAAGTATGTTTGGTTGACTCTACTGCTAGTGGGAGATTGTTAAAGTTAGCCGTAGAGGCTAACCATTTTTGCTTGGTTATTATTTGTATCATGACACTTGCTATTATTTATATAGTAATATGAGACATTTTTAATTTATTATGTGGATTTATTTAAAGCATAATAAAGTACTTAAAATAGTTAGTCTATTTAATAAAATATTACGTGTGACTTAATCGTGACACCCTATTGAACATAATGCACTATTCTTAAACTGTCTGTAGTCAAGTTTTATTGTGAAATGAGACAACAATAATGCATAAAGACTATTATGTGAGTAGACTAACGATCACATCTCACGGGTCATGAATATGAGATATCAAGTGTTGACATAGATATAAATATAAGAGTTATATTTGTACTATATTTATCCGCTATGAGAACGTTACATAATAGTTTTGTAAGTATCATTGCAATTCTCATGTGACCATAGTGAGTAGTCATTTGACTTGAAGTCACTATGATCCCTATTTGGAAAATTGTATACTTTGATACCATCAAATATTATCTATAACAGGACAATCATAACATTGATTATTAGCTTTACAACAAACCATGTAGAGGGATGTGAGTGATGTAGTTATGATTCATCTCTCCTCAATAATATGAGTTGTGTCTTAGTCCTCTTGATAGAGTGATATGTGAAATGTGTGTGACCACGCGAAAATGGACCAATATAAAATATTGAGTACATTAATGATTGCATGTATACTCGGAAATGGACAAACAAATTATTTGATCTAACAAGGATGGTAGTTTTTATACCTTGTGTTCAAATAAGACATTTGGATGAAGGAATAGTTACTGCACATTAAATAGTGGTATCGGTAAAGTTAAAATCGTATCACAAATTTTCTCATTGATTGGATAACAATGATGTATTTCTAGATGGCACTCATTGTTTATAATATTTAATATTATTTTATTATTGCCAATTAAGTTGGAGTCTATAGGATCACAAGATAGAACAGTTAAATCGGAAAGTAAAAATTTAATTAAAGAATTATTTAATTGAATACTGATTTAATTAAATAAAATGAATTGGGCTTGTAGCGTACAAGGTCCACTATAATAGTAACGTAGAAATTAGCACTATATATATAGTGATTGTGTCTCCTCTTGACCAAACTCTATAATTATTCTTAGTGTAGTTACAGCTAGCACCGACAGATTTCGAGATAACTGTTCATGTGAACTGAGTAGAGACACTACCATATCATAACAATGGTAATTTTTCCTCCTCGACGCTTCAAGAGGTAAACACATAAACCGTAAGTGAAATGTTGTGCATGCATGATCAATGCAATGAATAATTTTCGCTTTTGAGAATAATATTAAAGTTATTTTAAAATATATCACTTGATTTCCCGACACTATGAGGTATAAGGAAACTCCATTTGAACTTTAACTTGAGGAGTATCCTAGGGAAGAATGCGTGCAAATGGTTGACCTTTGAATTAAGGAACTAGTCGAATATTTGCAGAATTCATCACCATAAAATGAATTTACACTCCAGCAAAAGGCTCTTAATTATGTATCGCTTGATGGTGATCAATATAAAATGATAGTCAATGGTGTTCTCCTAAAGTACATATGGAAACAAAAGTCCTTCAGAGTTATAGGTGAAGTCTATGAAGGACTCGGTGGTTCCCATAAAGCTAGTCATGTAATTAAATGATTGATCCCACGCCATGTATATTATTGACCCATAGGAAAATTACTTTAAATATGCCAAATGATGCAAAGCATGCTAGCTGCATGGTCCAATACAAATGGCACCAGCTGAATTACTGCATCTAGTAATCAAGTCTTGACCTTTTAGGTTATGGATTTGATTGGAAAATATATCTTGCTTCTTCCAAGGGACAATCATTTGTCATAGTGGGTAATGGTTATTTAACCAAGTGGGTAAAAGCTCGACCAATGATTAATGTTGAGGAGAATGAAGTAATCATTTTCTTACAACATCTGATCGTATACATGTTTGGTATCCCTAAAACAACCACAGCTACCCATGGGATTATGTTCACTAGTGAAATGGTGGCCTTATCTCAAAGGTTTGGGATAAAGCCAATACATTCTTCTCCTTTTTATGCATAAGATAATTTGCAACCATAAGCTACTAATCATATGATCATATGTTTGATAAAAAAGAATATAAAAGAAAAAAAATAGCTAAAGCTTATAACAATTGAGTCAAACTTAAAAGATTTGTGGAAGGTGACTTTGTTAGTGCATGAGTGGTTTTAGCTACAATATTTTAGTTGATGTTTTGATGATAACAAAAACAAACAAATAAAGAACAATTATCCATTCACTTTATTTGCTAAGTGTGTAGACTAAGTTAGAAGATAAAGATTTATGTTAATAACTATCTATTTTAAGGTAGCATAAATTATGAGTGAGTAAGAGATAATAATCTGAATCTTTCTAACGCTGAACATTATCACCAAATAAACAAGTAATTATATATACTAATAGAACAAGTCATAGTATAGCGATAAGAAGTATTACAATATGCATTTGACGATACGTAGTTAGAGTCAAAACGGTAAAAACAAAAGAAATACAAGCCAATGATTGTTTCTCTGAAAACAAAATAAAAAGCACTACAATGAATATCTACATCTAACTAAAAACCATCTAGAATCTCTGAGTCAAAGATCAAAAGAAGAAAACTCTAAGTTACGTCTTTGATAAAGCCAATGTTCTAGTACAAGTCAGATCATTTGATGAACAAAAAAAAAATCTATTAAACAAGTTCATAGTAATTCTGAAGAAGCTGTTGAAGTTGTATTTGATTTTGATGAACTCGCTCTAAAACGTGCTTCTGGTGATTCTACTGTTGTAAGCAATGCTCTGATTAGTCTGACTCTAATAACATTGTCAAGTATATAATCGTCTGGCTATGATAAAAAATCAACACTTTGATAAAAGTCAACGCTCTGATAGAAATATTACACTCTGACTATTATAAAGTCAACACTCCAATAAGAAGTCTATGCTCCAATATCCTCAACTCATCATAATTGACGTATCCTCTAACTGAAGAAATGGATGACATCCTTTGATATTGACATATTCTGAGATCCGTCTTCTTAATTGAAAATAAGTAGAATCAATTATGAAGATATACGGATATGTCTTAAAAGATTGATTTGTCTTAAATACTTCAACGGTAATACTCTCAACAAACACTTCTTCTTAGTATTTAAGAAGAAATTGATTAATCAATCAATAAGAATAGAAAAATGAAAAAGGCAATGTGTTAAGATTTTTTTTTTGTAAAAGCCTAGAACATACAAAATAAAAGAATGAATGAAAAACCCTATCAATAGAGAGATATTAGAATTGATGTAAATCAATCAAGTGGTTTGATATACTTGAATTGATATAGGATTTCAAATGTAATATTCTCTCAATGAGAGTTAGAATCCTAGAAACAAACTTTGTGTCAATTCAGACACAAACTGGAACTGATGTAAATCAGCCTGATAATGGCAACAACTATTTCATCCATAAGAGGTACTTGAAGAGGTATAACAATACTTATGAACCTCAAAGACAGTCTGCCAAAAATTTGAAGAAAGGTTCTAATGGTGACAACCTGGAGAGGCTAGAAAATAATACTTAAAGCTTGAAGAGGTAGAGTCAACAATACTTGTATGCTATTGTTGAAATAGTGGATTAAGTCATCGATTATACTAAGGCAAAATCTATCTGTAAGGGGAAAACTAGATGTAGCAACAATCAATTGTGAACTAGTATAAAAATCCTTGAGTTCATTTTCTCTCTCTGTTACTCTAATATACGTTCTTTATGATTTAACTTTATTTTACTAAACCAGTTTTATAGTAGTAAGTTGAATGATTTGATAAAGAAAAAGAATGTGGATTCTATGTGCTTTTAATCACTCTCTTCAACTTCTTCTTAAACCTATCAAGATAAATGGTTTATCTCTCTCAAATTTGTCTTTCACCAACTTCTCACTCATTTGTTTCACCTAAATCAAACATACCATAAATAAGCGTAAACTATCCCATTTTTGTTGTGTGGAGGCCGAACCCGCCTCACTTCATCGAAAATCCATCTCCATGCCCACCTTTTATTCAAGTATTGGCTTCAATTTATTGTCTATTAGAGTCGAATCAGTATAGAAGTCGATCCTTTGGGTATTAGCCACTTCCAACTTATCAACGAGCTTTGAAGTAACCAAATTGGAAAAAAAAATCAACTAATTTTTGCCCATTAATGAATTGAGAAGGGATTTACAATTACTAGTTTTCCAGTTTACAATTCAATAATTATGTTGATCATGCATTTAATGCATTTATTACTATATGTGTTGTATCACCTTTCAACTCATTGCAACATCTAATACAATAGATGGGGCATTTGATTACACTAAAAATATTCAATATAAGTTGTTAGCACACGCCAAACAATCGAATTTGGTATTGCTGAATATGTGTCAGCCGAATCAAGGATTGGTCGAACTTGCAACAAGAAAATATGAATTAATTAGGCATTCTCAATTCCATGAAGATTTACAAAGGTCTTATGGTCTTTAGAGACAATTTAAACACGTGGGATTTGACAATTTTTCCCTAAAATTCGTGTTTCATGTTTATGGCTCCACTATCCATGAACGACTATATTTGTGGAGAGGCGACGTGGGACAAAATGCTAGTGAGGATAACTGAAACGAAGTTGCCATGAAAATGGAGGAATGCAAGCCATCTTGGGGCAACATATATAATTGGCAACGCGAAGAAAGCACACATTACCTTCGAAAATAGTCGAACAAGGCAATGTATGAGTGATTTTTGTAGGCCACAATGCATTATCCAATAAGATTAATTTTGTTTATAAATACTTCATGTACTTTTTATTTTTATACACAATTAACTAAACAAGTCTATTTTCACATTATTTCATCGTTTTACCTTTTCTTTTTTGTTTATTTTATTTATGCAATTTTAATTTAGATAAATAAAAAAAATCTAGTAGCGTACTTAACACTTAGAAGAGTTAAAGAACATACAATTGAAATACAAAATTTCTTACTTAATGTAATCTTTTGAAAGCAAAGATAATCAAAGTTTAAAAGTTATCAACGGGTTAATTTGAATTTGGACAACAATTTAAAAAAAAAAATGTATTTAGAAATTTTAAAGAATTTAATATTTAAAAACAAACTAATATGTAAAAAAGATGGAGGGAGTAATTATAATTAATGTTGATCGGGTAGTCCATTCTATGATTGGTCTCGGTATTTTATGTGGACTGTAGTTATAGATAGCCATCATAGTCATAGCTAACCTACTTGTTCCCTAGCTAAACCTAACTATATAAATTGTTACATGATTCATGTAATCCCATAATAATCTATATAATCTCAAATTGAACCTCCACTTGCAGTGCTTAGTTCATCCAACTCTTTTATTAATTTGGAGTTAATCCAAATAGCTCTTGATCTTTCATTTTCACGTTCGAGGGATAAATGACAATGCACAAATAATTCATAAAACGCTACTGTACGTAGAAATACCTGCACACGATTTCGGCATACATAAATAATTCGCAATGAGACACAGTATGAGTATTTCTTTTTTTGTCATAACTGAGTGTGACAACTTAATTAAGTTTCAAAATTGGTCTCTGATTTGATCGTACGTTTGTTTAAGTTTTATCAACACTCAAATCGCTTCCCAATGTACATAACACCAAAGGCATGTTAACATGTGTCTTTAATAGTGGTATTTTGTGGTACAGTTTAAATTGATTTTGAGAAAAAAATTTCCTAATTCAAAGATTAAATTATATGTGATTCGGTTTAGTTTGGATGACAAGTTTTAAAAAAATTCAATTTGATTTAATATTTAAGCGGTTTAATTTGAATTGGTTTTTGGATATCCGAGTAACAATTGTTAAAATATATATTACTGTTAATATTATAGAAATTCGGTAAAATAGAATTTTAATGTATATACTTTAATTTAACATTACGAAATAGCTATCTATTATATTTGAAATATATAAATAGAAACAAAATAAATTAAATTGAACTAATAATTATTATTAGGGAAAAAAATTTAAAACCCACAAATAATATATAAATGCAATATATGATACTAATATAAAAAAATATTAAAATTTATGTTTGGTTCGATTTTAAAAATTGAAATTTGATCCGTGTGATTTTCATAAAATGATATCTAAAAGTATTTGATTTTATACAGTTTTTGATTTTTTAAATCAATTTGTGGTTTTTTTTTTAAGATTAGTATGGATGTAAACATCTCTAATCTTTAGAATATTTTTTAAAGAAACAAAAAAAGAAATCAAAAAAAATTTTGAATTGAAAGTTTAAATTTTTTACAAATAAAGTCCGAAACTAAAGTGAAAATGTCTTATACAATCAGAGACCACATTAATGATTTACTGCATAATTTTAGTGATCATAATGATTAAAAAAAATGAATGAAAAAAAGTAGTTTTTAAAATAATTTATCCCTAGTCTATATAGTCTTTCATAGACCATTTTCTCTCCATGTAGTGTAACACCAAAAAGTGGTCCATTACACAAACTAAACAAAAGATATAATCGCAAGCGTACTCCCATAACAAGAAAGCAACATCGCTCAACAAAAGTAATTTCCTCCAATTACTCGTCATTGCAGCGAGCTAACATACTCGTGCATGCATGACACAATTGACCTCTCGCTTTGTTAGACACACACATGCATGGTATAATTGGTTCTAATACTATTTGTTAGAGAGTTTGAGATATCATCGAGAACGTTAATGAGTTAAACATTTAGAATTTCTAAGAGACATTGATATTATATCTCCACCCAAAATCTTAAGACTTTGGATTGAGATATGATGTTAAAGTATTTTGTGAATCCTAGAACATTTGGTCCGTTGTTTCTCCCATGTTCTCAATAAGTGGTATTAAAACCATGGTTCGGCTTCATAGAGAAGCGGGAGTGAGATCCTAATATGGATCAAATCTAGTGAAGTGAGTGACTTAAACTTGAAGCGGAGATTGTTGAAATTCAAGTTTGAGTGGTTAGTTTCACATCGACTATGAATGAAAGAAATGCTAGATATATAAGAGTAGTGAATTATATACCCATTACCTTAAAGTTTTTGGTAAAGATTTGACATCAAAAGTTCTTGTGGTGCTTATTGCCATTTACTTGGATGTATAAATTGAAGTATCCATTGTTCTTCTATTGATAAAGTTTTTTACTTATTAAAATTTATATATATATCAGCCTACGCCTTGCTTATCATATTGCTGCAAAGTCCCAATGGTATGATAAGTAGCTCCACTTTACAGCCAATACCAGGCTTGTTTACAAAAGCTACAGTAACTTTTACCTTGTCCTACATTTGACGTTGATTCCACCAAAAAACAGCTATTTAGTATGATACGGATTTTGTGCCAAAAGAATTTAGTCTAAAACTTAATTTGGCGTTTCTGATCCAAATATTTATTGGCTCGACATGGAATTAATAGTCGTGGCCTTCGTCATAATATAATGACAAAATTTAGGGGCATTTTTATAGATACTTTTTTATTGGTTCTTATAATTTAACCAATTTATTGGTTCTTATAATGAAATATACCTAAGTTTGTTCTTAATTTAAATCCTAGAATCTTATATCTCTAAATTGAATAAAAAACTTTATACAAAAGAAAATTAATTTAAAACATTAAAAATTATTGTGTAATTAATAAGTAAACTTAAGCTTATCTAGACTTTGTTTTGCTTAAGATGGATTTCTAAAGAAGATGAAAGATTGAATGTCTCACTACAGTGAAGGTCTAATCTTGTTGAATATAAACCCAGACCTTTGTTATTAATGTTGACAGTACTAGAGGAATTTAGTGCAATAATGAAGTAAGGAGAAGCATTGAATATGGTATCTATGATTTAGAGGAAGGAATACGATACTAGAAAAACTAGATTTAGGGACAACATTTCCTTGCCCTTTATTGAACATTTATTTCCTCAGGATAACCACCCCTAATGCTTGGTTTTATCTTTCCATTTGCGTTGGCAATACAATGCATGCATTATTGGTAGTTTGCTTTAGTTGCGCAATTATTGCTCCCATTCATTGGGTATATAAACATATTAATTTCATGATTATTACCATCGACTTGTTGTCAAACACTTAATAAAGAAGCTGTGCTATTGTCTCGACGTATTTGAAAATAACAAAACATTTTCTAATATTGGCTTGTCTCAACGAAGTCGTAATAGTGGCATTGGTTAAAATTTTGTCAACCATATACTTACGTTTTTTAAGAGTATTTTCTAGATTTACAGCTTTACCATTTCTTAATTGCATAAAATTAGTTTCATTGAAGTCAATCAACCAAATATATATATATATATATATATATATAAGTAACTAAACAAGTTGCACAGGTGTACCAATTTCTTAACATTGATTTTAGTTTCGAAAATGAATCTATCAAAAACATCAATAAATAAATTTTTAGTGTGCGGTCTTGAAAAAAGTTAAAAAGTAAACTTCAATACATATACATATATGTGAATGAAACAAACTCGACTTTCAATTTTCATATAATTTTCGTGAAGAAAACATTATGTCAAAGAATGTCCGAATGGAAAATATGATGAATAAGTGATGGATTTTGACGTGAGAAAAAGTTTACAATGAATGATAAGACAAATCTAGAAATATATCGAATGAGTGGTCAAACTATTTGAATACATACACACACATCTTTTCCTTTCATTGGATTAATTGAAAAGATTAAATAAGTTTTTAATTTTTATAAAATTTAAAATTTCATTTTTAATTTCTCGAAAAAAATTAACACTTTTTAGTGTTTGCAAAAATTATTCTACAATCATTCTTAGTTCTTGTTAGAAATGTCGACATATATTTTTTAATGAGTTTTTTATAGACAAGTTTATAATAGTTAAAAATTCCGCCAAAAAAATAAATTTAAAATTCAGTTTTTAGGTCTATTTTTTTGTAATTTTGGGTTTATATTATTTAAAAAATTCATATTTTATTTATCATATGTTTAAAAATTCTAAATTTTTTTGGAGGAGTTTTTTATAATGTTTTAAACGTTCTTGCCAAAAATCATTCCAAAATTTAAAAGTTTAAGCACAATCAAACATGTTTCTTTCCACTTGAGATTAAAATTTCTTGCAAGAATATTTCTTTCAAAATTTTATAAGTATTGAAAATTTATTTAACCCTAATTTAAATATATGACCTCTTACAAATAATTATTCAATAACTAATGACATTTACAAAATTTGTGTATACTATTATCTCATTTTTATTTTCAAGAACTCTTTAACTTAATCAAAAATACATATTTCACTAAATATATCATGTGATTTGCACTTGTTCTTTTTTAATTTTTTATTTTTTTTTAATTTTTATATTTTAGACTCTCCGTCAAAGTTAATTTCTCTCTTTCGTATTTGTTGTTATATACATATTGATGGGGCAAGTTACTGTTATACATGTTCTCTTCTAGTTATGGGATATGTGCATTTTATATATGTTATTATATGAAGTATGATTTATATGAAAGAGGGAGGAGGCCAAGTCCATAGATGCCTCTCCTTGCGCCCGTCCCTAAAAGGCATATAATATAAAATGCATCACGCAAAAAAACATAAAATGCATAATCGTAAAGTGCAGAATTGTCAAGTTTGATTAAAAAATTATAAGTGTATGAAATGAAAATGCAATGAAAAGTAAAATTGCAGGAATCTTAAATTGTCAAAATTGTAAATTACAATATTGAAAGAACTTTGAATGAAATTTACATAATCTTAAAATAATAAAGTGTAAGAGCATACTTAAAATTTAGAAAAATATTTGTTGTAATGTGTGGACACAAATTTTAGAAAGATAAGCAACATTGATTATAGAGTCCTCGACGACAATTTCAAGAGAGATAATTTAACGGCTAATGGTATAGAGAATCACCACGTCACCTAAAACATAATATGTGTAGTTTGATATTCGTTTTTGTAATCGATAGATCCATATAATTCGACACATTCTTTGAACCTGTGTTTGTCGAATCTGGATTCTATCAAAGGAACTTTTTAATCTAAAATTTTAAAAGTCTATAAGCCTTGATTTATAGTGTTCTGCATATTGACTCTCTTCTACATTGATCCACTTGACAAATATAAATTTATCACTCAACATAAAGTATATATGATAGACGCTAAATGCCAACTCTAAAACTAGTGTTGACCACACAATGTGAACTTCGACACAAAAGATTTGACTACAAACGTACAAAAAACTAATGTTTTAGCGTCAGAAGAAACCAACTCTTCAAGTGAAATATTGGACGCTAACATCTCTTTTGTGTTGATGTAGCATCAACAACTAGTTTGACACTAAAATTCTCAAAGTTAAACACTAACATCTCATCTGACACTTGTTAACGTCAATGTCCACAACGCTGATGTAGAAGTTACAACATGTTTCAGGACTCTAACGCTAACTAGCGGCAATTATTTGTGGACACTAAATCTAGCATCACCCCTATTATAGATGCAAACTTTTTATCTCTCATGGTGTGTAATATCAGGTTTAGCGTCCACCATAAATGTTCACACTAATATTAGCGTCGATGATATACAAACACTAATTTAGTGTTTTTGTTTGCCATAACATGTAGTTACGCGTCCATTTGGACGACACTAAAGAACATGAAATGCTCTAGGTAGTCATTGTATTGTGAACATCCCACAGTATGAAGAGTTACTACTACTAAAATAACTTATATACAAATAAAACCTATAACATCTAATAAATAACAATCAAAGTTGCAAAATGTATTTGATAATTAGTGGTTAAGTTTAAAGTTAAGTTTTGTCTAGCACAAGCAAGAGAGTCTTGCACCATGCACAATTTTATTTTTTACCATTGGATCAATAAGTTATATCATATGTCATTTGATTCAATGATAAAACTTATTAATTCAATAGGAGAAATACATTTGTGCATATAACAATAGGAGAAAAATATTTGTATATAATTTGAAGTCTTAACCATCAGTACCAACTAAACATAATCTGAAATAAAAATATAGAATGACAAACATATTGTGGGTTTGGTTGTTTAAGATTTTTTTTTAAAATGATTTTTATAGTATTTTACCTTTTTGTTATAATAATTTTAAAAATAAAGCTTCATATGAAAAATTGGTTT
>JBBPBP010000004.1:15122484-15147164 GCA_037974735.1 Cicer chorassanicum
ATATACACAGTCATTGTAATATATTTTGTATTATCAATCAATTACAACCGTTAGATCGTTAATAATATTTGAATTTTACTATAACTAATTATAAAATTATTTACATAATTTGTTATAATTTACCAAGTATATAAATTTTTTTACACTCTCGATACAAACTCTAAATAAAATATCAAATGTATCAAATAATAAGTAAAAAATAAAATATAAATAAATATACATAAAATGTGTGTATCCTTTTCCCGCGCTCATCATATATTGTATGAATAAAATAAATAAACTAGTGTGTATTTGTTCAATCCTTAGACGTAGTTACATTACACACCATGAAAAAACAAAAGCTAACAAGAATTGACAAAGTGAACCGATAATTAAGTACTTAGTACTTTTAAAGATGGTTCACCTCATTAAAGAAATAATGTGCATGATAAGAAAGTTAATTTTTTCAAAATCAAAATTTTAGTTTCTTAAAGAATTAAAAGAGCAAAAATTGCATTAAAATACTTTTTTTTTTTATGATCGAAAAAGTGTATATTTGTTACACTGAAAAATATTTAAATAGTATTATAGAGATAAAGTTTTATTTAGAACTCTGAATTATTATTTTTAGAGCATTTATTTACAAAACTCTATACATAATACATTAAAATATCTGCTATGTATTTTTTAACATATTTGTTTGCTAAAGAGTTAAATCAATTATCCAGTTAAAAAAGAAGTTAAATTAATTAACTATACATTATATTTAGAAAAAATGCTTATTTTTGTATGATAAAATAATTTTTATAATAATATTTGAATACTATATTAATTAATGAAGGTGAAAAAAAACATAAACTAGTGAGCAGGAAAGGGGCAATGTGTCACGAAAAGCAGCGGGTTTTCCGGTGCAAAGGACGAGGGACACAAAAAGCTGTTCCGTTTGACACGTGGCAAAAAATAAACCGTTGAATTGTTATAAGAATTTGTTCTACCATCCGTTGAGATGAGATGATTCATTCCATGGATGATCACATAGTTGAAGAGAGAGAAAGTAGTTAGTTAGTGTGTAGTATAGTGGTTTTTGTCATTGTGTGAAGTTAAACACGCAGGATTCAGACACAAAAGGAGAAACTGCTCAGAACAAAAAAAAAGAGCTCATAAACTCTGCAAAAAACTCAGAGAGAGAGGTGTGACTTTGTTTGTTTAGTTATTTATTATTATTAATTATAATAAATCGAAGGTAGCCGCATCAGAGTTTTGCAGAGAGAAAAAGAGAGAGTCATGGCGGCGTTTGCAGTGCAGAGATAGCTGTAAAAAGACTGTGGTACTGTTCCTCCTTTATTATATTTATTAATTATTAATTAATTAATAAAAAAAAAGCACGGTGAAGTTGAAGCTAATTGTGAAGAATGAGTGAGTGAGTGGTAATAACCGTAGAAATTGAAAGCGCGATTAACGCTGCTACCCCGACACTGTTTCGCCGTCTGTCTGTCCTTCCTTAACTTCAATTCAATTACCCTTTCCCAACCACAACGGTTAAGTAACAACACAACCAACAACAATGTTTTCATGTTCTATGTGTTTTGTGTGTTGAGACGCACGCACTACACATTCACCAAAAACACAAATCCCAATTCTACTTTAGATTTAGAATTTTTCTTTCATTCCATCTTTCATGTTGTTACTAATATTCTACTATAAAGAAAACCGATTCAGGTTTATGATATGGAAATTGAATTAGAATTACTGTTAGGTTTAAAGGTATCATCGTCGTCATCATCATCAAAACAATGGCTGGTTTATTCTCATTAGGAGGAGGAGGAGGAAGAGGAAACCAAGAAGGTGAATCACAACAACAACAACAAAATCAGATTCCACCAGCAGAGACTCTATTTTGGTACAACAAAAACGACGACGTTTCATCCTATAGAGGATTAGAACTATGGAATCAACAGCAGCAACAGCAGCAGCAGGAAGATGTAATAGCAGCAGGAACGCAACAAGCACGGCCGTTTTTCTCGCGAGATCTCTATGGATTAGGTGTGGGACCCAGCAGGGTTTCATCAGATGATCATCAGTCGTCGAGATCGGCAGCTGCCTTCATGGCGATGCATCATCGGTCAACTTCGTCGTCAGGAGGTGGTGTTGAAGGGATAAGCTGTCAAGATTGTGGTAACCAAGCTAAGAAAGATTGTCCTCACATGAGATGTAGAACTTGTTGTAAGAGTCGTGGTTTTGAATGTCAAACTCATGTTAAAAGCACTTGGGTTCCTGCTTCTAGACGCCGTGAAAGACAACAACAATTAGCTACTACTACTACTTCTTCTAATCCTAAACGCCCTAGAGATTCTAACAATCTTCAAATTTCAACTCGTAATTTTCCCTCAGGTATTAACTGATAACAATAACAATACTTTTTGTTTTTTTGTTTTTGTTTTTGTTTTTGTGTTTGTGTTATATATATCGACTGTGACACACTTGAGTTATGATGACATAAGGTGTAAGGAGTTTTCATCAGAACCACTAGCAGTTTCCGTGAGTGATGAAATAAAGGAAAAGAAAAAACAAAGAAAGAATCTTTTAGTGTTGAGGAATTCTCTGAAAAGATAGCGAGAGACTTCTGAATACTGATGACAAAGTTTTGGAACTATACCTGCTAACAATGGAACTGTATCGTTTGCGTGTTCAAACATAAATCTTTCATATTTCATTTCTATATCAACTCTTTTTTTTTTCTTTTTCTTTTAAACCCTTTTTTTTCTGAAAAATAATATTAGCACTGACCAAACTGTTTTTCCTCTCCTCTTTCTTAGCACATTCCCTTTCTCTTTCACATCCACATATACTCACTACTACCATCATTTTATTTGGTTACATTATTCTAGAATGTTGTTACTTGTTACTTCTTACCTAGCTAGCTATAGCATAGATTTTTGTATTCTGTGTTAACTAATTAACATAGCAAGATATATTATAGTATATATTATGTGTCTAATGCTTTTATTTTTTTATTTTTTTTTTATATTGAAGGGTTAGAGGAAGCAAATTTTCCTGCTGTGGTGAGTTCTCCAGCTGAGTTTAGGTGTGTAAGGGTTAGCTCAGTGGACGATGCAGATGAAAGGTACGCATATCAAACGGCTGTCAACATTGGAGGACATTTGTTCAAAGGAATTCTCTATGACTTTGGTCCAGAAACTAGTAGCAACAACAATAATACTAATATTAATGATCATAATTATAATAATAATAATTACATGATTGGGGAATCCTCCGGTGTCGCCGTAGCTCAGCCGTTGAATCTCATCGCCGATTCTAATGCTGCTGTTGTTGCTTCTTCTGGAGCGCTTGTTGATCCTTCTTCCTTGTATTCGACTCCGATTAATGCCTTCATGACCGCTAGTGGTACGCAATTCTTCCCTCGCCCGAGATCTTGAAAACAAAAAACAAAAAACAAAATTGAGAATTGAAAGAGAAGTTAGTATTGGGATGGTGTATATATTATCCCACACATATACTTCTCTTTCACCAAAACTGTGTTTCAGTCATTTGATGATATTGTTGTTGTGGCTTAAGTTGTAGAGGAAAATTTGACACACATATTGAAGTAGAAGAGAGGATATTATAAGGATGTTTGATTTTTGTCCAAAAAATTATCAATGCTTAGTTCAAAAAATAGATTTAATATTTTTCTCCTCCTTGAAAACTAGCCAAAGCTATTGTTTCTTTCTATGTACTATATGTTGGACCTCTATGGTTCTAATATTAATGTAGTTTAATTTAGTGTAGTGTGTGTGTCTTCTTTTGATTAATTAGTTTCATTATTTTATTGGGATTTTTAATTCTTTTCATGTTGAATTTTATATAAATTATATGTTATTTTATTTCTAATTGGTTTTGAATTTCAAAGCTAGCTCTATAGCTAGTTGCTTTTCCCTGTTTACCCGTGTGCTTTCTAGCTGGTAAATTGGTAATTTGAAATTGAACTGGAAAAATTCAGTTTCAATTTTTTTTAGATAAATGTTAATAATTTAGTAATTATATTAGTTTTTTTTTTTTTTTGAATTTTTTTAAAATTTGAACTCAATTTCTATCTTTATTTGGATTTTGGATAATTAGACTAATCAAACCCTGAAGGAGAAATATTTTCATGAATTCCAACCATGCATCATGAGTAAAGTATTGATTTGGATTTTAAGAAGTGAAAGATATGTCTCTCCCTCTTTCCCATGTGATGATACTGTAAAAATTCCACTATACTATATATCTAACTTTGTATAGACGTGACGTTCAATTTAAAATGGGAAATATTTCTTATCAATTGTGTGCTCATATTAATTAATGCACATGCAAGAAACTATATATATACGTATAGAGGAACACTGCATTTTTATACCTAATGAGTACTGGAATAATAATTAATATACAAGAGACAGCAATTGCTATATCAAAGGAAACTAAAACAAATAAAACAAAAATAAAGACTACAAGATTTCTGAAACTTTACCATAACATTCTGATTTCTGATATGCAGAATCTTCTCTCCTCCTCATGAATGAATGACCTCTCCCATCAGTTTCCCTTAATTTAATCTATTTGTTTATGATATCTGTGCTAAGACATTTAACTATACATCATTTTATACATACCTTTTCCTTTTTTTATTACATTCTATAGACACATTTACATTATTTTTAGAAAAGTCAACGGTTTTAAATAATGTGAACCACGGGTTGTCATTTAACAATATAATAATATTATTTTATTTATGTGTGAATTTTTTTGTGATAATTATACCATCTTATTTATAGACTAAATGATAAAATTAATATTCTATTTTTAATAGAAAACCTTGCAGATTTTAAGGATAGGAAAAATAATTAGAGAGGAAATGAAAAAAATAAAAATATCCAAAAAATATATATAAACTATATTTATTTATAGATTAAGGACACCATGTATTTTTATGTATTTTTTTTAATATAAAGTATATGAATTTTTATACACTTGTGTGACTCTTCCACAATATTTTGTGTTAGGATCCCAGCTGGTATGCAGAGATAAATAATTGTGCGTATAGTTTATCAATTTGGCTCCATTTGATGAAAAGTTTCTGTTAGGACTTGACTAGTTATGTATCAAAATATGACTTATTATTCTTGGATTTGACACTTCATGTTGCCTTTTGGGTAAGTCTTCGTAGGTTTCATTAAATTTTAAATTTTAAAAGCTACTTATTATAATTAAATATATGAGTATTTAGTATTAGATCTACATTTTTATTCATATGAGTTTGGTAAAAATAAAATAATACAGGTCTCGAAGATATTAAGCAGGGTGTATTGATTTATATAATTTTTGTAACTGATTGGTGGAGAAATCACCAGCATGCATGATGATGTCATAGTTATTGTACATTAGATATTATATTGCAGAATGATTGCTTCCATGTCTGTATATGCAGAAGGGTGATCTAACAAAAGAATCTATCTTTACGGATCATATCGTGCATGAACTATAATTTTATGGTGAATAGTTAAGTATATAAATAGCTCTCCCTTTTTTTAATCAACAGATAGATACATCCAATTATTTAATTTTTTGTGACCTAGTACCATTTTGACCATTTTTTTTAAGATGATTTGCATGCAAATTTATATTTTAATATATATAAGTGATATATACTTGTATTCTTTACAAATATGATTTATAGAGTATTTCTCCTTGTACTGTTGATATTTTTTGATTTTTCTTATATCATGCCCTTGAATTGAATTTGAAGTCCATGCTCCATGTATGTGTTACACTAAGAATTCATCACACCTACTGATTTGGTGGTTGAATTAAGTGCCAATAAATGAGTTTTAAGTAGAAAGTCTCATAGTTAAATTTAAGAAGCAAACTCTCTCTATTATAGCATTTAAATAAATTCGAAGGGAAGTATTTTTTTTAGAATATTGCTTTTAAGATTTTTGTAAAATATATTCTTGCTACAACTTCTAGTTATGAAAAGTACTAGTATTTTGTTTAAAACAAAATAAAAGCACACAAATCTTTAAGATACATTTTTCATATAAAAGGCATAAAGAAACTCGTCCATTAATTTGGTTATTTGTCTTCTGCTTATGCGTCTCTTAATGTATAGTTGTGTAGTTCTATGTATGTCTATAATTTTAATATATATTAAAAAATATTAGTAGTGAACTCAATCTATCAATTTTAATATTGGATGTTCGCAAAATACCTTTTATTATATATGAATGTATCTAATTTGATATTTTGTTTTCTAAAATAAATTATTGTATTAATAATATATTAATACATACAAATATGAAATGTGCTTATATTTACATACAAATATTGTTTTTCAAATGGTGATTATAATTAAGGACAGAGGTGGCATTAAGTACATTGTCTTATGCTCAAATTGAAAAAGCTTGAGAACTTGACCTAAATCACTAGATATTTATATTCTATCTGTTTTATAATGAATGTTATATTAATAAATAAAAAAATTGTGTCCAAATGAATGTTATTTTTTATTTTCAATATAAAATTAATTACTTTTTCCAATTGTATCATTTAACTAATATTATATTTCTTATTTTTAAAGTATTATATTGCAATTTGCATCTATGATAGTAGAAAAATACATCTATTGCTTTTTCTAAACAAGAAAAACAAACACACATTATTAATAAGAATGATTTGATAAAATTACTTTTTTTTTTCTCTTTAATTTATATAGTTATATTTTAATATATGTAAAGTGAGTAAATGACACTATTGTGAGAATGATATTTTCTTAATTTTTTCTGGTAGACTAAATGGTAACATAACAAAAACAAAAACAAAAACAAAAACATGAGAGAAACAAAAACACTATTGTTTACTTTCATATATAATATTATAATTAGAGCATGAGAGAAACAAAAACAATTATGCGTTTTTCTCCTTCCCAATGGTGAAATAATTGAATCACTTTACCAATTTACTAGAGACGTGAGGATGACGATCTGCCATGTTTTCCACTTCATATA
The DNA here is from genome assembly GCA_037974735.1 of Cicer chorassanicum. Taxonomy (NCBI): domain Eukaryota; kingdom Viridiplantae; phylum Streptophyta; class Magnoliopsida; order Fabales; family Fabaceae; genus Cicer; species Cicer chorassanicum. The sequence goes on from JBBPBP010000004.1 coordinate 15,129,504, forward strand.
TTTCCTCTTTTTCTGGATTCCTCTTCTTCCTTGTGCAGCAAAAAATAGAATACAATCAATTTAATTATGTTTCACCTGAACTTTAAAGTATTATTTATATATTAATTAAATTTAAATAAAACATGTACGTAGAGACTTATTGTGTTAAATTTATTCGACTTTTAAACACATAATTTGGCGGAAATTATACAACTCTTTGTAAAAAGTGAATAGTTGTTTTTTGTTTTATCTACTGTGATGTTGAGTATGAACCACACTCATTGTTAAAGGTTGAACTAATTCTTGTACCTTTAATAAATTTTGTTTATAGAAAATATATTAATTAAATTTCAATATGTTGTTTTTGCTGTTGTGCATGTAGCTCGGCCTCTGCCAAAAAAATGCTTCACAAGTTATTTTGCCGGATTGATTAAACATTAGCCTGCATACCCTTATCAAAGCCTTGTATAAATTAAATATGTTCAAATTAATGAAACGGGGATTTGAGGGAATGCATACACAAAAAATTGATTTGATTTCATATATATAAGGGCATTAATGAAAATAATAGTCTGAAAAACTAGATGTAGAAGTAAAGAACATTAATATTAGGGCATGTTGCATAAAGCAGGAAAAAAAGGTGCATGGTGGTTTATTAATAGTTGGCTAATTAAGTGTGAGAGTTGAATTGAGTGTCTATATATATATATACATAGTTCACCGTAAATTAATTGTACTATGTTGGCATAACATAATGGTTAGGTTGTTGTGTTGTGTGGTCCCAACACAAGAGTGGCGTGTTGGTAATTGGAGGTAACATGGACGGATAGGGCTTGTTTCTACCTTTAGCTCAGAGAGAGTAGGGTAAGGCAGTGGCCGTGTCTGTCTTTGAGGGTGCAATTTCAAGTGCGTGAGTGATCAAGTAACCTTCGTTGGGGTTTCTAGTTCTTCTCTTTATATATATTTTTTTCCTATAAAAAAATAAACAATAGAAACTAATTACTTTTGCTTACAAATACCATAACGACCGCTAAGTACATTAGCCTCCCTAAAAAATAAACTTTTGATAAAAAGAGTTCATTTTTTTACTTACACATTCTATTATTTTAAAAATTAAAACTGATAAAATGTTATATAAATTCAACATTATCTCAATAAATATTAAATTAATTGATTTTATTATTAATTGTAAAAAAAATATTATACAATATTAATTTAATAAGTTATTTAAGATATAAATGTCAAATCAAAAATATGAATCAAACTGAATTAAAACTTTTATTGAATCACAAAAGGGTTTATAAATAAATAAGTAAAATTGAAAATATTTGTGATTGCTAGTTGATATTTGAGAAATTTATTGGTAGAAAAAAAATATTGTTAAACTTATTGATATAGATTTTACTAAAAATGAATCTTATGTTATTTTGTTACAAATTATTTAATGTTCTTTCTAATACAAGTAAATTGGTCAATTAAGGTAGTAGGGATTGAACAAATATTAGTTATAAATTGTGAAATCACTAAATAATTAATGATACACACTATTTTCTTCTTCAACTAAAAAATGGAAAATTATACATGAGTTCTTAAGTTGCTGTAGAACAGTTGAAATGTCTTATTTCATTTTTTTTGAAAAATACTGGGAAAATGGATTTGAAACATCCAAAGAAATTTCTATAGTTATTAAATAAAATATTAATAATTTATTTATTGACTTTGAAAAGGTCCATGAGAGTTAGGGGTGTACATGGGTGCGGGTCGACCTGATCACCCAATACAACCCAATCCGATTTTTACTCTACCTGGTTACTTTCGGGTCTGACCCGACCCAACTCGTTGAAACCCGCTTATATTCGGTTCGGGTAATGGGTTCAACAATTTGAACTCGTTGATCCGAGCAAGTGACTAGTTATGTTTTTAAAAAAATTGTTTGGCAGCCCAATAGGGTTCATTATTCTTCTTTTTCAGACTTCCTACAGCCGCGCCGCCCACCTCTTCTTCTGTTCTAGATATATATATATATATATATATATATATATATATATATATATATATTTTATCAAAGCAAGGTGTATCGAGTATTTTTCCCTAGATTATCTATGTCATTTGGGCAAGATACATTTGTTTTTAAACAAAATTATCAAGTTTATTGATTTTTATGATAAATTGAATTTTATGTAATAAAATGTTGGGTAAATTAAAATAAGATTATGAAGAAACTTTATCAAAAAAAATTGTGGCGAAGAAGCTTCATTTGAGTTAAATACTATTTTTTAAAAATGTTATATTTTGTTATAGTCTTTTTTTTATAGATAAAATGATAAATAAATTTTCGACGTATTCGAATATGAAACATAATATTCAGATTAATCAATAATTGTTATAGATTTTACAGACGTTTCAACATAGTATTTAATATCAATCGATTAATATTTCTAAAAAATTATGAAATATGATGAATTTAGTTTAAATTTATTTACATTTAAATCTATTAAACACTTTTTTTAGTATTTTATTTGAAAATAATAAGTACTCTAAAAATAAACAAATGAAGCACTACTATAAAAAAATTGTGGTAGCTTAGTAAAATAAAATGTGGTGAATGATGTGATTGAAATTTTATGATTTTTGAGACACTCAAGTATTAAATATATTTTCATTAAATTAAATTATTATTCTTGTTACGTATGTTTCTCCCGTAAAATAAAACAAAACATGTTATTATTTATGTAGCCAACCCAACCCAACCCGTTCTTGATCAGATCGATTTGGTTCGGGTTAAATGAAAAAAATACGGATTTAGAACCCAACGCAACGCAAAGATAATCGATCGGTTCGGGTATTGGATTTTGTCAAAATCGGCCAAACCCAACCTGCGTACACCCCTAATGAGAGTTTTGTTTTAGGCCTCATAAAATGTTGGGCCGGCCCTATAAATACTACTAAAAATTTATGAGAAAGACAAATTAATTCTATAAAAAGTCAAGGTTTAAATATGTTTTTTGTCCTTACAAATATGTTTCGTTTGATTTTATTTCATGTAATTTTTTTATTTGATTTATACCTTTGCAAAGTCTAACAAGTTTTAAAAAAAGTCCATTATTAATCTTTTTTTAGTAAAAAAATGGTGACATGGCTAATTTTGGATGAAGTGGCACATGGTGACTGTGTAATTGTTGTTCACTAGACAATATTTAATATTTAAAGTTAAAATTAATATTATTAACTCATTTAATTATTTAATTAAAAACTTAAAAATTATTAATTAATTAATAAACCAATTAAATAATAAAAACTCAATAATCTTTATCTTCAACCCCAATTTTGTTTAATGAAAACTCAACAACCTTCATCATCAACCCTGATTTCTTCATCTTCAAATCACAAGTTCTCATATTTAGATCCAAATCCTAAAAATTATAATCTCTCATCACTACAAGAAATTTTACCTTTAGTGACAATAAAAATATGTAGGAAAAAGTATAAAAACCGTAGGGATAACCAAAATTACCTATACCGAATGAGGTTTTTTTCGTGGTATATAATTACCCTATACCTACGGATTCTCGCCATCGCTATTGGGTATAGTGACAGACTTTTGTCCGTTGCTTTAAACATTTGATTTTATCTACGAACATTTCACCGTTGGTATACAGTTTAGCCATAATTTATAAAAGTTATACCTACGGTTTTGATTCTGTTGCTATATATTTAAGTGACAACTTATTTCGGGTGGTATAAGTTTTAATATTAATAAATTTGCTATAAATATTAATTTTTTGTTATCAATAAAAATTATATAATAATTTAAAATTTTATTTTACAAAATTAACCAAATGTAAATACACAATAATATATATATATATATATATATATTTAAGAGTCAAAATAAAATAAAAGGTGTTCATCATATATATTGAAAAGTAACATAAAAGTCTTACAACAACCAAATCATATAAAACAATAGTTAAACAATGTTCACCATAGTGCACTGTAGAGTATTTTTGTTTAGTTGTGGAAAACATTGTCTTATTAACATTTAAAATAGACATATTATGTCATACATAACAATCTCAAAAAACATTAAGAAATGGAAACCACTAAATTGCCAAGATTTCATCTTCAACAACAAATTAACTTTTAATCTTTACCTACAATCAATAAAATAACAAATGAATAAATATACAATTCAACATAAAAATATTACTAATAAAACAGAGAAAATATTAATGATTTTAATCAAAATTAATTAATACTATCTAATTACCATTTTCATTATCTTCATTGTTGTTTGGACTAAGTGAATTCAAATGGTTTTGAGCACTAGTAGCATCAGGAACCTATCACAAAAAATAGAAAATATTACTTATGAAAAATACGAGTATGGAACTTATGAAGCAAGTTGGATAAGATTAGTTACTTATGATATACCTGTCTTGTAGCTTGTATTATATCATTCACATCTTCTACAGAAAATTGATTTTGAATTAAAGTTATCTCATTTGTTAACAAGCTTTCCATATTCTTAACTCTTTCGCGCAACTTTATTTTCAGATACACACACCTTCGATTTTTTGGAATGAGGAATCTTGGCCATACATCGCACACATCCGTTTTTATCAGGTCCTTGTACTTGATAAAATATGACATCCTTCCAAGACATAAAACCTTGTGTGTTTTGGGTTGATTGAGATGTTCCAGCCTAATTAATATGTTTGTTTAGTTCTTCCTAAAAAATAAAATAAAAATTATTAATGATTGAAAATACCAAATTAAAATTGACATTCAAAGCATGTAGTACTACAATAAGCTCCACTTAAAAAACACCAATACTGCATCTAGGCTAACAAGTACAACATCTCCTAAAAGGTCCAATAAAAAACCAATACAATCATCATACAAATTAACTGAAAATGGATGATGCAAATTTTAAAAATCAATAAAAAAAATTTCCCTTTCTTTTGTTTTAACACGAAGAAAAATTAAAGACAAAAACTAAAAATGTAATCAAATTTCAAGCACATAACACATCATCATACTGAAGTAGCAATGTCAATTTACAAGAAAGGGGGTTTGAATTGTAAATTCAGTCTTTTAAAAATTCTTGTTAAAAACTTAAGAAAATAACTCAAGATTGATCTTGATTGTGAAAACAGAAAACGGAGAACGTTCTTGGTTAGTTAAAATCAGTAATTCAGTTTATGTATTTAACTTGATAGTAAATCAAACTGAAAGTAAATAGATAATAGAAGAGATACCACACAAGGATATATTTTGGTTCACCCAACTCGGGCTACGTCTAATCCTTACAACTGTGAGATTTTCCACTAAGTGTTTAAAACAAAGAACCTTCTTGGTTTTACAACACCTATCTCATATCAACCTTGATCTATTACAAAGTTAAAACATTTCCACCCAGAAAGGAGTTCAATCAGGTCACCTATCAACCTTGATAGGATTTCTTACAATCTACCCAAACTATACTAAACTCTTATAGTTTGAGTTTTACCATAATGATGAGATTGTTTTGTTATAATCTGAGAAGACTCAATACTTGTTTCAGATCTGATTCTTCGACAAAGAAATACATGAGAATGATTCTAGGAATTGAATGGGAAAAATCAGAACTGATTCAATGTATGTGAGTGAGAGAAATTCAAGTATGATTGAAATGAGTAATGAATTGCTTAGTACTTGAAGCTCTAATTATTCCTTGAGCTTTGGCCTTCCTTTTATAGGCTTTAGGATATTTAATGACAGTCAAAAAGAGCCGTTGAAAGTGCTCTGCTGTCTACACTTTTGAGTTCTGTTTGACTGGTCTGTTTTTCTTCATTCTTGGGCAACTATGATCTTGTTTAATGAAACTTTAATCTTTAGATATATGATTGATGAGATAAGTTCAATATAGTGTTTTGATTTGCACAAAACAGGCTGAAGAATGATGATATAAGGCTAGAGAATGATGGAACAAAGCTGAAGAATGATGATCAGTAAGCTGGAGAATGCTCAAATCATTCTGGATTGATGTCATCATACTTGGAGAATGATGTTGATCATTCTGGAGAAAGATGTTTGCTGCTGAAGATCAAGTGTAACAGGCTGGAGAATGTTTATCAATCTGGAGACTAATGTTACACTGCTGGAGAATGATCATTCTGAAGACTGATGAGAACTTTCTGCAGATTGATGTTATCATTCTGGAGATTGATGTTTAACATGTTGGAGAATGATGTTAGCATGCTGGAGATTAATGTTAACATGCTGGAGAATGATCAAAATGCTATCAAGAATGTTCTTCGTTCTTGACAGTCAAGCTGGAGAAGGTTCAAATCTGTTTGGTCTTGCTAATTCGTGATCTTCTCTTTTTGAGATCCGAGTAGTTTCTTTGAATCTGATAATCTCAATTTGTTCCTTGCCAAATGCTAATGATATAGATGAAAAATCCAGAGGCTAAAACTTCTTTTAACTAGTGGAGATTGATTGTTTTTGGAGCTGTGATGATCATTCTTGAAATTGGAGAACATTCTCCGTTTTCCAGATTTTGTTACTAATGTTCTCCATTCTTGTCTGTTCAGTTTCTTGCCTTTTTATGCTGATTTCTTTGCTTTGTTTAAATCCTATCTTTAAATTAATACACTCAAAATCACAAGTTAAATTAACATAACATTTAGAATCATAATTAACATTCTTAATTAACTTTTTGTTTATTTTCATCAAAACATTAAATTGAGATTTTGTCTCAACACATACATCCATAATTTTTAAAAGTACTGCAAAGCTGGAAGATGATGAAATATGAATATGAGGGAGAAGAAGTTGTATTCAACTGAAAATCCACGTTTGATGAAACAAAAACATACTCAAGACAAAGATCAACCACTCAAACAATTGACTGGAAAAAAATCCTCCATGAGATAACTTAACACATGAAAATCATTAAATTCAACCCATTCTACATTCATAGCACAATTATTCTTGTAATTCTGTGATCTTCTACACACAATACATTGTGATGGAAACAACTTAAATAGATAAACCAAATAAATGGTGAGATCTTTAAACAATGTAATCAACATGCACTCATCCAAATTGTTTGCTAATTGAATATAATGAATCCATATCGTAACACAATAAATTGAAATCTTAGTTGAAAACAAGCAGCTCAGATTCAATTTCATAAAATTGGATGAAAAATAATAAACTCAAATGGTTAACAGTCCAATTTCCATCTAACAATTGTGATTAGTTAAAAACAGTCAATGTATAAATTAGTGATCACATGGAATCTGGATTCACTAACACTATCTTAAGACCAGACCACACATCCTAAATAAAAATTGCTGGGTTAAAAAACAGATAATTATACACAAGAAACTATGAAAAATTGCAATATTGAAAAATTCATATTGCAACCCATGATTCGGCATTCCCATATCAAGCTATATTGCAAATAATATTGAAGATTTTCATATCAAAGAACAATGAAATAATTTCATTTGTCAAGCTATTGCATTCATGATTTCAGTCTGTAGACCAATATTTTACAAAATTAGATTAATTCACTAACATTTTATTTGACATTAGCAAGCATTTCAATTAATCTACTTTGGCTAATGTCAAATTTATTTGACACAACAAGCATTTCAATTAACAATCGTGTGTATTCATTCATACATAATAAAGGAGCAACGACATACATGAAATTTTATCCCAAACCACAAATATCGAAACAATGAGAAAATCCCTAAAAATGAACCCTAACTCTTAATCAAAGTCGCGAAAATTCAAAACAAAACAGAAATTACATATAACTTAGCAAATAATTCAAATATATATTTTATATGAAGTTTAAACTAACATAGAAAAAGAAATCTAAATTTACCTTTTAGGAAGGTGATAGAACAAAGATGTCATTGTCATCGTGGATGTTGTCATAGCCAAGAAATGAAGGTGAATGAACGGAAATGTCAGTCGTCGCTGAAATATTGGGGCTCGGATGAGAACAAAGGTGAGAGAACGGAGGTCCCGGGCCAGAACATTCGTCGTGATGAAGGTGAAGGTGAGAAAGTGATAGAGTAGGGCTCGAGATTAAACGAAGGCGAGAAGGCGATGGATTGGGGCTCGAGATTGATTCACAGCGATAAGGTGATTGATTTGGGTGAGAAGTTGATAGATTTGGGGATTTACCTTTTTGGCTCAATAATCAATTTATGATTTACATTTTGGCTCCATTGAATTTTTTTTGCCTCCATTGAATTTTTTTTGGCTCCATTCATACCTAATTTAGGATTTACATTATGAAAAATTTGTACAAAAAGATTTTCACAAACAATTAAGAGTTTCGCTCCTTTAAAAAATATTTATTTTTCAGTTTTGATGTCTATAGCCACATACTTAAGTGTGTCACTATAACAATTAGTAACAAATTTATGTCACCGAAGGTATTAGACACCTATACTAACAACAAATATTTTGTCTGTGGGTATATGTTATCTATACCTACAACTTTAAATATTGTCACTAGAAACTTTTGTAGGTAAATGTCTATTTTGTTGTAGTGCATTTTTCTTAACATTGCAGGAGCATATCAAGAGATTAATTGCAGGAGCATATTAACATTATTTTTATCTATTAATTTTGTTTTGTTTTGCAATTTTGCATATCAATATTGCTCCCAAAGTGTCCCTGAATGAATATAAGAATAATGACACAAGGCAAGAGTTACAAGAGCGAGAAAAAGAAGCTTTGTATCCCAACAAATTTTTGACTCTTGATGAATTAGAGAGAGGAAAGTTGCCTTTTGAGGAGATCTTATCTCTTCCAATGTTTAAAGTATGGATCTTAGAATTTTTAGGGTATGGATCTTATAATGTAGAAACAGTTGCAATTACAGTTCCAAACAAACGTTTGAAAGACAATAAATTGGGTTGGTTATCGATTCATAAAAACAATAACCCATTTTTATTCTTTCCCTCCACACAAACCAGCCCTAAGAAATGAGCTTAATATGATCAACTATTGTTGCACACTTCACTTACAAATTCTCAAAGAATTTGCTATTGTGGCATAACCAGATTGACTAGACAGTTGTAATCCATATTAAGTATTTGATTTTGGAGTTCTTCTTCCTTCTGAGAATTTTGCCAAACTGATTAAAATGAGACAACCCATCGCCAAGAAACACGCCATAAAAAAAGGGCCAACTGTAAATACATGACCACACAGTGTGTGCGAATGGACACTTAAAAAAAATGGTCTACACATTTTATATCATTATTACACATAACACAAATGCTAAATTGAGCTTCAACCAAAATACCTCAATGAAAATGAGCAACCATCGTTGGTTATCTATTATTTATTAACCACCAAACAAGTGCCATAGTTTTTGAAGGGAAATAACACAACCTAATTTCCTTAAGTCATCATTGCAATGAATCTTCGAATATTCTTCCAACAAAAATTTATACCAACTACTATCAGTATACATACCTCTTTTGTCAGCTCTCCATACCCATTTATCATGCTTATTCCTTTGCGGCTGTAAATGTTGTAGAACCACGCCAAAACCCTAACTCATGCCAAAACCCTAATCCAACCACTGTATGAAGTAGCAATGTCGATTTACAAGGAATGGGGTTTGAATTGTAAATGTTCCTATTTAAAAATTCCTGAAAAAACTTAAGAAAATAACTCAAGATTGATCTTGGTTGTGAAAACAGAAAACGGAGAACGTTCTTGGTTTTAACCAGAAAAACGGAGAACGTTCTTGGTTAGTTAAAATCAGTAATTCAGTTTATGTATTTAACTTGATAATCAATCAGACTGAAAGTAAATAGATAAGGGAAGAGATACCACACAAGGATATATCCTGGTTCACCCAACTCGGGCTACGTCCAGTCCTCACAACCGTGAGATTTTCCACTAAGTGTTCAAAACAAAGAACCTTCTTGGTTTTACAGCACCTAGCTCAGATCAACCTTGATCTGTTACAATATTAAAACCTTTCCACCCAGAAAGGAGTTCAATCAGGTCACCTATCAACCTTGATAGGATTTCTTACAATCTACCCAAACTATACTAAACTCTTATAGTTTGAGTTTTACAATAATGATGAGATTGTTTTGTTAGAATCTGAGATGTCTCAACTCTTGTTTGAGATCTGATTCTTTGACAGAGAAATACACGAAAATGATTCTAAGAATCGAATGGGAAAAATCAGAATTGATTCAATGTATGTGAGTGAGAGTATTCAAGTATGTAAGTGTATATGATTGATGAATTTTCTTAGTACTTGAAGCTCTGATTTTTCCTTGAGCTTGGCCTTCCTTTTATAGGTGATTTGAGCAATTAATTCAGGTCAGAAAGAGCTGTTGGGAGTGCTCTGTTTTCCTCTGACACAAGCAACCTTTCTATTGAAAAAATAATCCATTGATGTGACAGTTTTGGGCCTTGCTTGACTGGGCTGTTTTGCTCAATTTCAAACAGATTTTCTGCGCTTTTAATGACCCATTAAGTTTCAAAAATACTTGATGATAATTGGGCTTTGATCTGGGCACTTGATTTGATCCAAAATAGTTTGGAAAGTAATGAACAACTTCTGCAGAAATAAGAGAATCGATTCTGCAGAAACGGAGATTGATCTTTGAAGCTTCATATGTAATTATTGATGTTACAGCTTCGATCTGGAGTCTTGATTATGTCCAAAACAGTTTAATGAATGATTATAAACATCTGTAGAAGTAAGAAGATCAATGTTGAAATTCTACAGAAACGGAGATTGATTCTGCCAAAACAGCTTGGAGAATGATGACAGTCTGCTGGAGAATGATGACAGTCTGCTGGAGAATGATGTTGAAAATTCTGGAGACTGATCTGAACATTCTAGAGACTGATCTGAACATTCTGGAGACTGATGATCATTCTGCAGATTGATATTATCATTCTGGAGAATGATGTTAGCATGCTGGAGATTAATGTTAACATGCTGGAGAAAGATGTTAGCATGCTGGAGAATGATGTTGGCATGCTGGAGAATGATCAGAATGTTGTCAAGAATGTTGACAGTCAAGTTCAAATCTGTTTGGTCTTGCTAGTTTGTGATCTTCTCTCTTTGCGATCCGAATGCCTTCTTTGACTATAATGATTTCTACTTGTTCCTTGCCATGTACTGATGAACTAGTATAAAATTCAGAGGCAAAAGCTTCGTTGAAATAGTGGAGATTGATTGGTCAAGAGGCTGTGACGATCATTCTTGAAACTGGAGAACATTCTCCGTTTTCCAGATTTTGTTGTTTCTTTATATGTTCGGTTTTTAACTGTTTTCTTTGCTTTGCTTGATTCCTATCTTTGATTAATACACTCAAACACACATGTTAAAAACCAAAACACTTAGAATCATAATTATCATTCTTAATTAACTTTTTGTTTGTTTTCATCAAAACATTAAATTGAGATTTTGTCTCAACAATCTCCCCCTTTTTGATGATGACAAACATGTTAATTTAGATTTTAATTTTGATTCTAATTTTAATCATAGAGAGCTTAAAAGCTCCCCCTCAGAATATGATTCAGATTTTTGAACCAACATAAAATCTAAAATTAATTATCCCCCTTTGTCAACACAAAAAGGTTGGGGAATACAAAGGAAATGTATACTACACATTGAAAACAATGAGTAGACTTCAGTTTTAAGAAAGATACCACACAACCTCTTTGTCATATAAGAGCCTCTACCTCCATTTACTTAACAACGAAAGATTAAAAAGCTCCAAATTTTTAATACCTAGCATTCCCATTTCTATTGGAAGACAATTTTGCTCCCAACTTCCCCAACATTCTTTTTTCTCTTCAACTTTACCACCCCACAAGAACCTTCTTTGTATTAACTCAAGATTTTGCAAAACAACCTTCAGAGCCTTATAAAATGAGAAGAAAAACAGGGGTAAGCTTGACAAGACATAATTGATTACATCGATCCTTCCACCAAAAGACAAATGAATTCCTCACCATCAATCAACCAACATAGAATGAATAACAAGTTTTCAATTGGACAATCATCTCATATTTGTACCTACTTGTAAACTTAGAAACTTAAACATAACTAAACTCACGCTACAAGATAAGAAAGATGAAATAACAACCATGAATTCATTTTCCAAGTAGAAAGCAAAAATACAACTTTTACTAAAGTTGATGCATAAACGAGAGATAATATCATCATACTCCTTATAACAAATTTCGTTCCCAATAAATCATCCCATGACAATTTGTCGACCATAATCATGTTGCCACGAATTCGGGCACTAAACAATGATTCGCATTCAAGCTTGAAGTTGGCCACTTGGGAGAGAATCCTAAAAATATGGGACTCAAACCCTAACTTTACGGGGGAAGGATGAACTCCATGCGAAGATTTTGAACATTCGTCCATTGTGCAAGTTGGCCAGAAAAACTGAGCTTTGGGAGAACGTGATGGTCATATTTGGCCAACATTAAGGTCATATGTGGTGTGCGACAGGTGATTTTTACTCAATAAGAAAATATCAAGAGAGAAATGGGTCGAGAGTGTATAGCAGGAGAGAGGAAATCATGGTTTATGATGACTTTATCACATACTTTAATGCCATTGACTTGCCATTAACTGAGAGGAATTTCACTTGTTTAGAGTCGATAGTTCAATGATGGGGGAATGTATATTTCTTGTTTCAGAAGGGTGGCTTGAGTTATGGACTCTAACCTCTTATTCAGGGTTAACCTATTATTCACTACTTTATCTTGCTAATTAGAGAACATCGTGAAAATAAGGGTCCTAAACCATGCAGGAATTAAAGTGTTGGAGCAAAGTGGACAAATATAACTGAATGGAAGAATATGAAAGTGGAGCATTTGGGGCGTTTTACCTAAAGGAAATCATGGTTTATGATGACTTTATCACATACTTTAATGCCATTGACTTGCCATTAACCGAGAGGAATTTCACTTGTTTAGAGTCGATAGTTCAATGATGGGGGAATGTATATTTCTTGTTTCAGAAGGGTGGCTTGAGTTATGGACTCTAACCTCTTATTCAGGGTTAACCTATTATTCACTACTTTATCTTGCTAATTAGAGAACATCGTGAAAATAAGGGTCCTAAACCATGCAGGAATTAAAGTGTTGGAGCAAAGTGGACAAATATAACTGAATGGAAGAATATGAAAGTGGAGCATTTGGGGCGTTTTACCTAAAGGAAAAATTTAAAATGATAAAGCAACATATTAAGGAATCACATAAGAGTCATAAACAGATTATGGGAGGGAGATTAGAAGAGAAATACGAGGAACTCCAAAAACTAATTTGAAAGGGTAAAGTTCAGACTTGTTAGAAAATGGTATTATTGAGAGAAGGAATTGTCATACCCAAATTATTTCTTTGTCGTCATTGTAAAGTAGTCTTATACACCAAAGAGCAAAAGTTAGGTGGTAAAAGGAGGGAGATGAAAATTCAAAATTATTTAATGCATGCATTATAAACGCCTAAGGATAAATGAGATTCTCAATTAGAAATTGTAGGGGGAAGAGTGGAGTCAGTTGAGGATGTTAAAAATGTGTGTTAATTATTTTGAGGACCATTTTAAGGGTCGTATGTATGTATGTATGTATGTATGTATGTATGTATGTATGTATGTATGTATGTACGTATGTATGTATGTATGTATGTACGTATGTATGTATCTATGTATGCATGAAACAAACCAACTATGGAAAACTTCTTCGCTTAATGTAGTATTAATTGAAGTGTTCTCAAAAGAGGAAATTAGGACTGTTGTTTGGGATTGCAATTATCTCAATAGCCTAGTTCCAGATGGTGTTTCGTTTCAATTCCTAAAGAAATTCTATGAGAATTTTTGTAAATACACTTCATATTTCCACTCTAATGTTCCTATAGTGAGAGGTGGAAACAACCTGTTCATTGTTTTGATACCTAAGAAGGATAGTCATAAGATACTGGATAAATGCAAACCTATTTATTTGATATGATGTACTTTTATAAAGTGTTGGCAAACTTATTGGTCAATAGGTTGATGGGAGTAATCACTTAAGTTATTCCACATACTCAAATAGCTTTTGTAAGATAAATAAATATGCTAAACGAGGTACTTATTGCAAATAAGTCAGTGGAAACTTAGTGAAGAAAGAATAAAACAATATTTTTTAAAGTTGACATTGAAAAGACATATACTCAATGGAGGGGGATTAATAACTTCCACTACAAGAAAACACTCAATTTATGAAATTGTAATTTTTTCACCACCAAAATAATACTTATGAAAAAAAAAGTAAATTTATAATATTGATCTAATCATAAAATATGTAATATTATAAGTATAAAATGATTTTATATTATTTTCAAAATACATAAAAAGTTCATCTTTCGAAACGTTAGTAGATTTGTTCAAAAGAAAAAATAGAAATTATGTTGTTTATATAATATGTGATAAATAAAATTTTGAAACAAATATAAAATGTATTGATTTTAATGTAACTACTTTTAAAAATATTATTAAAATTAATGATATTATGATTTATTGTTAGTCGTTACAAAGAATTGTAGTTGAGTTCTTAACAAAATTTGTATATACTTTTACGGTTGCTATTTTGGTTTATAGGGATGTATTTTATGAAAAAATTCATTAAACATTATTTAAAATTTTATTTTAGTTTATAAATTCTTTCTATTATGATTTATTATATTGTTTGTAAATGTTCCCTTAATTGACATATAAATTATATCATAATTTATTATTTATTAATTTATAGATGTTAATAACAAAATAATACTTTTAAAAAATAAAATATTTTATATATAAAACATCGATCTAATTAATGATCGTGTAAAACTCCATACTGGATTTAAATCAATCTCAACCACCCAACTATGTCAACAACTGGCTTGACCAGACGTGATTTAAATCAACCTCATCAGTTATGGCTTAGTCGACTAGTAGTGGTGTACTTGAAAATGAAATAAAATTTCAAATATGTTTTATCCAACACCAATTAATAGTACTTTTGTGAGACTTTTGTCATCGGGTTATATTTTTATTTTTTAAATTGTGTTAATATTAATTTTTTGTATATAATATTTTTTTAATATTAATTTTGAATTTTATAAAATTATCTTTTTTAATAAAATCCATTTGAGGGGTCCAAACGGCCACAAATAAGACAACTTTACCGGTATAGGTTTGGAGGGAAAATTGACAAAGTGATCTCATCTATAATTCTTGGATGACACAACGTATAAAATGTTAAGGTCATTAAAAACTTGTTTTCATTTATTTGAGGTGGTGATCGGATCTTATACGAAATTATGAATATCTCCTTTTAAAAAATTTTAAAAAAACTTAACATTAAATTAAAAGAATATGAATTTTAAATTTTTAACACATAAAAATTAATATAGTTTAAATATATTTTAAATATATTTTTTTATTCTTAAAATTATAACATTTTATGGTGAATAGTTAAATATATAAATAACTCTAAATTTTTATAGAAGAAATTTTCATACTATTTTTAATATATCTGAAAAAATTATTCAAAATTTTTAAAAACACGAATGAATTGACTTAAAACTAATGTAAATTGGTTGTAGATTCGTAGCTAGTCTATGTATATCTACGTAGAAATTAATGACGAGCACGTAGTCTCTCTCTTGTGATGACAGACCAAGGTCTAGGTAATTAAATAGATTAAGAGGGCCCTAATGGATTGGTAATATTTGAATTGATATTTAGTAAGGTTGTTTTAGGTTAAAGGAGTAGTTGACATAAATTATGTAGAAAAATTTAGGTTTGGCGTCCTTTGGTAATTTGACCTAACTTAGAGGGTTGGAAAATAAATTAAACATAGGTTAAATATATTTTTAGTTTTTATAAAATTTTAACATTTTAATTTTAGTTTTTATAAAATAAAAATACAATTTTTAATTCCTACAATATTATCATGCATGCAGTTTTAATCGTTGTTAAATTAATATATATTTTTTAATTCAATTTTGCAAGTTTGTTTATGACATTATAAAAAGTACTTCCACAAAAAATGAGTTCAAAATTCAATTTTTAGGTCTATATTTTCGTTACTTTTATTTTGAGTTTTTTACATTTAAAATATTCATATTTTATTCATCACATATTAAAAAATTCTAAATTTTTGTGGATGAGCTTTTTATAATTTTCAAAATGTGTTTGCAAAAAATTCATTCAAAATTTTAAAGTTGAAGAACAATTAAACATGTTTATTTTCAATAATAACTAAAACTGTTTGTTGAATAACTTTATAAGAATTAAAAATTATTATTTTTTTCATCATATTTAACTCACACAACTGCAAAATTTCGAGTTCAAATTCAGAACAAAACGTTCAACCTAATAATATCGACATTTATCAATTAAATTATAATTTAAAAACTATATTTTTTTTATTTTCCAAAAACTAAAATGGAGTTTTGAGTTTTTTTCAAAGAGGTAAAAATTTATTAAATAGAAACAACTCCCAGCATAAGAAATGCTAAGAGGAGCAAAAATCATAGTACATTAAAGTAACAAACTTCATCCATAGGCTACTGGCAGGCAAAAAATGAGACAAATATAAATTTTTTATAAATGTTCCGTGAATCATAAATATTACTTATTCGCCTTAAATATTTTTATTTTAAAAAAAACAATAACAACACACACCAAAACTTTTATGACACTTTAATAAAAGAATACTAGATAGAACAACTTAACACCCTAACAAACCATAAAAACCAAATGTTAACACCAGTGATTCTTCTACAGAACGACACACAATCGATCCGTAAATTATATAACACCCTACGGGATGAACATACATCAATTTTGTTCTAAAGCTAATTTTAATTGAGTTAAATAAATTTTTAATTTATATAAAATTTTATAAAAATTCTTAACCTAAAAATTTTGTTTTTATTTCTTACAATTTTTTTATAAAAAAGTCTCACTTTATTTTGTGTATTTAGTATCTAAACAACATCTTAAAATAGAGAAACAATAAAGTGAGATTTTTTTTTAAGAAAGTGGAACATTTTTTATTTATAAAATAAAGTGGGACATTTGTTCTCGTGCCACCCTGCTTCATTTTATTACACACTAGTAATCCAAAAATATATTTTGGCTATCTATAAGTTTCTATAACTTTGAAGATAAACCCTTTGACAAGGTAATTGAGACAACTACCTTAAGCCCCAAACTTTTACATCCATTATTATTGCAATTGAGATTTCAAGATTACTAGTTAATGTGGTTATTATTAATATCTATGAGTCTATGACTAAAGCAAGTATAAAATTATTGCAAGGAAACTTTTTTCTAGATACGTCTTTCTCCTATTTTATTAGTAACTAGTTTAATTACACGTGTCTTGCACAAGGTTAAGTAAAAAATACATAAATATTATTCCATTTTTTAAAATAAGTGTGGTTTCTTTATATAATTAAAAAAAGAAGTGTTGTTTTGTTATTCTCTTAAGTTAATTAGTGTTGTTTGCAATACTTTTAAATCATTATACTATAATATAATATGTTAATAATTAATAGTTAATAAGTTTCATTTTCTGAAAATATTTTTAATTTTTTTTTAATGTGTGTAAAAAGAATATCTAGCTAACATAACAT